>JARHVA010003593.1:1422500-1505000 GCA_037957365.1 Torreya grandis | reverse complement strand
ACCCTAAAATCTCACCTATCCACATAGTGGGTTTGCATCGAATGTGTTATCATCATTCTAAAGCTATGATTACATCTAATATATCCTATGATATAGTCATAGTCACTCTAATCAATCCTTTATTTTTAATTCTAATCACATTTATACATTCTAATAACATTTTTTTTTATAAAGAAATCATGTCATCTAGTTATATTTAGTTTTGATGATCATTTTTCTTTATTTATCTGTTTAATTTTGTTCATTTGATCAATTAAGAAATTTTGATCATTTTGAGGTGAATTAGCCATTTATTATGACAATTTCACCATTTTTATGATGAATTCACTATTAAACAGTCTCTAGACCATTTCTTAGTTTTCATGACAATTTAGATGATAGGATGGGCCATTTCAATATTATCTATTCAATTTTGTCATTTTTATGACATCTAATTTTCCTAAAATTTTCATCATTTTAAATGGAAAATTCACTATTTGATTATAAATATTCATCATTTGACAGGAAAAAATCATCATCTTGGTAAAATCACTCTACACTATTTTAACTTTTGGTGAATTCACCATTTACAGGGACTAATTCACCATTTAGAGGGACTAATTCACCAATTTCATGGACAAATTTGATAAAATATGGATAAATTCATCATTTTTTATGATGAATTCACCATTTATGTGGTCAAATTCATCAATTGGAAAATGGTGAATTTTTTGAATTCCTAACTTTAAAATGCAATAAATTCTATTAAATGACAATTTAACTAAAAAAGATACTAATAGTTGGTCATGTCCCTTGTGGTATTCTCTCAAACCCAATTTGAAAGTGCCCTTGGTCATGGTTTGTGAGCCATTTTCTATAGGTCACTCATGTAAAAAATGTTAGAGGTGAATTTTAAAATAGGAGGGTGAAAATGAACCAAAATTTTATCACAGGATGAATCTATAGAGTTTAATTTCAAATATCCCCCCCCCATTACACTATTTTTTCTTCATTAGATGATCATTTTTGGCCCTGTGATACATTTTACTTATCATTTTCATCTATCTCTATCATTTTTTATCCTCTTCTATCATTTTTATGTTATTATTCCATAATTTTGAGGGTTCACTCGACTAAATAATTTTTTGAATCTCCCCTCTAGTGGGCATTTAGGGCTTACCAAGCATCACTTTGGAGCATATTTGAGCCTATTTTCTAATATTTATAGCAAAAATTTGTCAAAAATAACATCTTATAATTTTATTCTATTATAATTTTTAATATTTGAAAAGTTTTTGCTTCATTTAATCTTAAAATGCCTTCTCAAATAGGGTAAAATGTAGACACTCTAGTTTCATCACTTCTATGTCAAATTTCAAAATGGAATGACTTCCCAAAATTTGACACAATCTAGTCTAAAATCATCCATTCATCTAATATATGTGTTTATATTCACTTCAAAGATTCTCTAGGTTAGCCAATCCACTGTATTAGGTTTGTTTAATTATCATTCTTTGTTTAATCAAGCTTCTTTTTTCAATCATGCTTCTTTGGTGAATTTATCTATTCAATCATTTTGGTCAATGTATCTATTTAATTATTATCTGGTCTATTTCTCTATTTAATTACTTTGTTCTAGTAAATTCATTAATTCCCCCTTTCCCTAATCAATTAATGATACTAATTCCCCTTCTCTAAATAATTATTTTAATTTTCATTTTATTGAAAAAGAATTATAATTATCTTGAAATTAATAATTCTTCTTTTTCCCTCCAAGTGGGCATCTTCACACAAATAAATGATATTGAGATCCTGAGGAATATTCTTTTGTGAGATAATTAAATTGATAAGTGAATTAATATACAAAATTATTCTTCACCCTTCATCTTGGAGACAAGATGAAAGGCCCACAATGAATCTTGTGTGACAACATTCTCAACCCTTCATATTATAAACAAGATGAAGGACCCACATTAGTGATCCATGTGTCTTCTTGGCAAAAAATCTCCACCCTTCATCTTGGAAACAAGATGAAGGTATTATATTAGTTATCATTTGATATTTATAAATATAATCCTCCACCCTTCATCTTGATTGAGATGAATAACTCACATTAGTGATCTATATGTTAATCTATACACATTTGAGGATTGATTTGAAACCATTCATCTTAATCTCAATATTAAGGGTCCTCACTGATCCAAATTTATTCTAAATAGACCCCTTTGCATCATAATTATCATTATTAATTTATAAAATGAAATATTGTCATATCATCTTCTCTGTGTGCATCATCTTCACAGATTCTTAATTAAGCTCAATGAGGTCCATAGTTTCAAATGGAGATATCCTCACATAATTGGCATTGATAAACAACATTTCAAAGATACATCTAAGCCACATCCTATACAAATAAGTCTTTAATGGAGGTTTACATGTTTTTAGCTTTAATCTAATACATTATTGACTAGACTTTTATCTTTCTCATGAGGTCTTAGGCTCTAAATTTATTTTCATTGGTGTTTATGCTCTTGATTGACTAAAACCAATAATGATGAAAAGATATCTAAGTGATTTTCCTAATGAAACATATGGCACACCCAGTGGGACTAGCAACCCATACCTTTCTTTTGATCCCATTTTCCATCCTTTATTTGAAGAATATCTAAATATTTTCTCTTTTATATTTAAAATTCTACCATTTTTATTTTTTCTTCATTTCATCAAATTTGTTTATAAAATTATCTAGGAATAAGTGAAATTATTACTATTCAATGTTATCTATTTTATATTTTATATGTAGATTTTTGATATTGGTGAAATCATTTAATTAAAGATGAAATTATCACTTTCATCAGTGAAATTGACATTATAATAAATGAAATTGATACTATTATTAGTGAAATAATTTATATTCACTATTTCTTGTCTCTGGTCTATCTATCAGTATTTATTCTTATCGATAAAATCATTAAACTTATTAATGAAATTATCACTTTCATAAGTGGAATCACTATACTATTTATGATATTATCTTTGTATCAATAAAATCATTCTTAAGTATCCTATATTTGTTTTTATATTCATGAATTAAATTATTATTTTATCAATTAATTTGTCTTTATATTAGTGAAATCATTCTTCTAATTAGTGAATTCATCTAGTAATCAATGAAATCATTTTCTATTTATTCTTCTCTTTGTTCTTTATTTTCTATTGTTTTGTTTGTTTTTCTAAACTGGTTAAATTACTTCTTGATTATCAGTGAGATTAATTTTTTATAGACATATGAGTGTTGGAAAAACATATAAAATCAATCTCCTTTTCTTTTCAAAGACCCCCTAAGCAAAAATAATCACCTTGTTTTCTTGTAGGTTCTAAAAGTGGGTGGACTGAACTAAGAGACTATATATGTTTGTATAAAATATTTAATAGGCTTGAAATATATAGTGAGATTCCTAAAGGTTTATAAAAACACAACAAAATGGTTGACTCATAAGGTAGAATGAAAGTGTGACAAAATGGATGTTTGGGACCTTGTTTGAGTGATCAAAAAATGTCTGGTAAATATGTGTCAATCTTATCATTCTTAACTATTAAATATCATATTTTAGTATCTACAAATGACCTTATGTCTTTGGCATGAAGATTATTATTTTAGTACTCAAATAATGCATGGTATAAGTGATAGAGTAATTTACGATAAAATATATCTGAGTATGTACAACACTATATACACTCCAATTTCATCACTTCCATGTCAAATTGAAAAATGGAATACCTTCCTATAATTTCACTCAATCTAGTCTAAAATCACCTATTCATCTAATATACATGTTCAAATTTACCTAGGGTCATATCTAGATGAGCCAATTTTAAATATTATATCTATTCAATTATTAGAATATATTTAATCAATCTTCTATATTCAATTTCTCTATTCAATCAAACTTCTCTAGTCAATTTTTTTATTTAATCATGTATTTGTGGTCAATTTCTCTATTCAATTATTGTATGTTCAATTTCTCTATTCAATTTACTTTGTTCTATTGAATTCATTAATTCCTCATTTCTCTAATAAATTAATGTTATTAATTCCCCTTCGCTAAATCATTCTTATATTTATAATTGTATTGTAAATAGAATTATAATTATCTTATAATTAATAAATTATTTTTTTCCCTCCAAGTGGGTATTTTCATGCAAAGAAATGATCTTGAGATCTTATGGAATACTCTTTTGTGAGATAATTAAATTGATAAATGAATTAATATACAAGACTATTCTTAACCCTTCATCTTGGAGACAAGATGAAGAGATCATAATTAATCTTGTGTGAGAGCATTCTCAAACCTTAATCTTGGAAAAAAGATGAAAGGCCCATATTATGATCCATGTGTCTTCATGGGAACAACTCTCCACCCTTCATCTTGGAAATAATATGAAGGGGATTTTGGTGGTATAGATTTCACCCTAGCTAATAAAGGGGATTGTTTAGGTCCTCTTGTTCAAATCTAGTACAACATGGGAATGACCCTAGGATGTGGGTTACCTAATCTTGGGTCAGCCCTCTAGGATTTTTAATGAGGCTAGCTCCTTTGATGCATCATTTATCTCATTTACACTAAAACTTACTAATTGATGGGGTGAAAAGGGAGAGAAATATAACTTAAATGGAAACCTAAGATAAAGTTGGTGATGCACCTAAATTGATTATTCATCCACTCTATTTGAACTTATAAAAACACTAATGAGACAAGCAAAAGACTGGATATATAACTAAAAATGTCTATAATGCATCATTATTTCATGAAAAGTTTCACCAAGTGATCAAAACCCAAGGGAAGTGATGAAAAGGCTTGACTCTAAGAACTAGCTAGTCAATGTATCCACATGTTGGCTTCAATCAAATGACATTAAACACTAAATATGACCTACGTAACAAGATAAATGGTAGTTAGGTGAGATTAGGACTTGACAAGGGAGATAGTTCTACCATATATTCAAATAAAAACTAACATGAAAACATTATACCAAAACATTAAAATCTAAAAATAGTCTTCTATTCATCTCAAGAGGTTACAAAACTCAATCTATGTAGAGTTTAGTCATGCCCAAGAGAGGGATCCATTTTAAGGCTTAGAAGCCTCTATATATAGCATAAGGGATGAAATATATGGGAACCAATGCATAGAATGATGGATAAGGAGTCATTAATGATCAAGAAACATGGTGGTATTTCAATAATTGCCTTTATACACATGACTTATTTTAACCAAGAATAATCCTTTTCAATAAGTTAACTTGCATTTAGATCCAATAATATTCAAGATTTCTCATTGGCTAAGAGATCCATCATAATAAGAAGGTTTTTTTTTCATGATGATTCATGACTAAGTATGTTACAAAAAAGATCTTTAAAATATGAGTAAAATCAACACTTCACCTATTTCTCTAACCACCAACTTTATTTATTTTGATCCTCCACACCATCTACATTTTCTTCATCATGAGGGTAAGGTATTTATAACCTTGGTCCTAAAAAATTCATCACCATGTCTAATTTGGGTGGCAGTAAGTACCTATTATTGAGGTTGTGACTATATTGGAATATGAGACCTTCCTTCATTAATCACATATTTGCTCCATTCTAATATTTGAGCATAGATCTCTTTTACAAATTGAAAATTAATCTCCTTTATTGGTTTTCCTATAAATATTATATTGGTTTAGACCTATAGATCACATAGCTTCCTTATTAATCTCTACATTAGGTTTAACATAGACCTATCCTGCCTCTAGACTCTATGGAAGTTGAGAGCTCATTATATGCACAGTCATAGAATAATATTACAACTATGGAAAATGGGGTTGACAAGTTCTAAATATTGAAAAAAAGCTCCTAAGCTATGTTTTAATGGTGACAAAGCTCTATCAGTAATGAAGCTTCACCATTGAAAACATTGACTATATAACTATGTCCACTTAATGGTGTTCAATTGAGCTCTAATGGTGACATATGCCCATTGAAAAATTGTTCTTGGTTCAACCTTAGTCACATGTTTGACCTCCACTTGAAGTCCTTAGCTTCAAATTTTAGCTATTGATCTTGATTTGGCCCCTCTCATATTATGCCAACTATTAATTTCTCATTTTCTTTGTAGGATCCTGATGACTCTTTAACCTCTCATGCACCATAGATCTAATTTGGTATGATTAAATGTATACCATTGATATTATACTAGTTTAAAATACTTATTACACTTAGTAGCT
Organism: Torreya grandis; assembly: GCA_037957365.1. NCBI lineage: Eukaryota > Viridiplantae > Streptophyta > Pinopsida > Cupressales > Taxaceae > Torreya > Torreya grandis. The sequence continues at coordinate 1,498,748 of JARHVA010003593.1, read as the reverse complement.
TCTCATTAGCCATTAATATCTATTGACTTGTTGAATCATTATTCACCATTAGATCTCTATGCTCACCATTGATCTGCCTAGACCTACTAACCTTGTCAGTCGATGTAAACCTTTGGATCTCTATTAGGATACTTGAGATATTTCCACTTGTTAGCTTTAGACTTAAACTAAACTTTTGACTTAATACGCACCATTGATCTTCAATGTATAATCAAATGCACTCTATCACATCTTGGGACCCATTAACATCTATTAGATCAATGTTCATCATTGGATCTTAACCTTAGATCATGTGATTTGGACACTTTTCACTCTCACATTAAACCTTGGGATATTTTAATTCTGAGGGCTACTTCATTAAGATTAAACTTGATATCCATGTGCCTATATCATTCTACAATTATAACTTTGAAGCTCTATATATTGAGATAGCAAGCTCATCAAAACATGAAATTTGTAAAACTTAATCTTGGAATGAAGAACTTTATGTCCATGAAATATTTTGGCTTGAGAGGCTCCCTAGGTGTATTTATTAAATGCACAATCAAATTGACCTACTTGTTTTTGGATGATGTGATGATGATGGTTTGGTCCTTCAAAGATTGTATATGTCATTTGATCATTCAATCAAATAGGAACTTTGATCATTTGATCAATCTAGGAAAAAGATTGGTATATGGAACAAATATGGCCAACATTTTTGGTGACTCACAGGGAAACATGCTTTCTATTCTTGAGAACCTAGGCATTTGTCTTGACTATTCCATTGGGCATGGAGTCTCTTCTCTCATTCAACATATTGATCTTGAAACTAAAATTATCTACCAAACTCTAGATAACTCCTAAAATAGACAAAGACCAAAGTAATATAATAAAATAAAGTGCCCAAGGTACTTATTGAAGGAAAACATAGAATAGATGGGAAACTAACCTAAACAAAGAAAGGGCCACTAACCTAATGTGCTAAGATAACATTTGAAGTAAAATAAACAAATAATTATGTACAAGGAAACTAAATAACTAAGACAAAGCATGATCCACTTGGATCAAAATTAAAATTCATAAACTCCCTTGGTCTAAGAGATGGTACAAGTTGCAAAGCAAGATGTTTACTAAATATGACCTTTGATGAGGTAATCTTCTTGCCTACCAGCTTTCTTAATAACTCCTAGATTGGGTTATCAATAAAAAACCAATCACTAACAAAGACAAAATGATATTTTTCCTTAGGATCCATCTCATACTGATTATCAACTACAACATCTATAAGTGACACATTATCCAAACATTGTTCCTAGGTCCTTATGGCACTTTGAGTGACCTTGGGCTCCTTACTATTAGCTACAAACTAATCAAGATCTTCAAGTATCTTTGAATAGTTAGATTCATCTACATCATAGCCTTTAATGAGTGCCTCTAGATCAAAATACTCATGAACATTCTCTCTAATGTGAAACATATCTTTGTAAAGTCCCTCAACCCCTTGCAGAGATTCAATGTATAACTACTAATCATCCTTTTGTTCCCCACTTTCATTAACCTAAATAGGATTTATTTTAAGGGTATATTGATCCGTTTCAATAAGATATATCTCAAAATCATCCATGACTTCAAATCATTAGTAAACCAATCACCAAAAAAGACAAAATGATCTTGTTCTTTAGGATCCATCTCATACTGCTTATTAGCTACAACCTCTGTAAGTGACACCTTATCCAAACATTTTTCTTGAGTCCTTATGGCACTTTGAGTGACCTTATTCTCTTTAATATCAACTACAAACTCATCAATTTCTTCAATGAAATTTTCATAATTAATCTCATCTACATTCTAGCCTTTAATGAGTGCCTCTATATCAAAATGCTCATTAACATGCTCTCTAATGGGTAACAAATCTTTACAAAGTCCCTCAACCCCTTACAAAGATTCAATGTAAAACTTCTAATCATCCTTTTGTTTCCCACTTTGATTAACTTGAATAAGATTAATTTGAAGGGTATCTTGATCCTTTTCAATAAGAGATATCTCAAACTCATCCATGACTTCTATTTGTACCAATACCTTATAGAGTTCTTCCATATCAAGACCATCCTTCTCATTTTCCCTTGGAATTTACAGAATAGCACTATTTTCCAAAATGTCAAAAAAATTAATGGATTCCTTAAATGAATATTTAACCTACTTTACTATCTCATCATCCAAATATGCCATCTTAATTTCTTCCATCTCACTCATGAAATCATAGTACAACTAATACCAATGGTATTCTTCTTTAGGAATGATCTTTGTCTCAGAAATGGTTCTTTGTGAGTTGTCTTCATGTTTACCTTCCAAATAAAGAGGAGTTTTTACTTGATCTATATTATCTAATGCAAGATCTTGAGAAAATTCTTGATTTTGGATAGCTGACATGTGATCAAGAGGTTCTTGAGAAACAACCTCTTGATGCACATCTAAAACTTCTTCCTATTGGATCTCATCTCCAACTTACACTTGTTCCTTCAAATAATCTTCTTTGGTATTATGAAAGCATGAAACATGCTCATTCTTGTCAAGTGGTGTTCCAATAATGATTTCCTCTTCTTGATCATTGAAGTCATCATTATTTTTTATCTCTTTAATTACATCTTTTTTATCTACCTCACAAATAAGAGGCTCTTTATTTAGGATAGGCATAATATATCCATGAAATTACTCATTAAGATGAGAAAGGTCCATAGAAGTAACTTGATTCTTCTCATGGAGTTGCTCTTATTATATCACCTTCACCTCCTCTCTCTATTTTTTTTAATGGCTCTACATAAAGGAAAGGTTCTAGGCTTTTGAGGGGGAAGGAGTGGAGGTTGAATGATCTATTTTTTGACTTCCATAATCACTACCTCATCCTTATTCTACATACCACTTTGGATGGATTTACAAGAGTGAAAGGACTTATATTCTTGAGGAGGGATGGGTGGGGATTGAGTAGCTTTGTGTTTTCTTGGCTACATGACTTGATTCCAAGATGAAAACTTGGGCTTATGATTTCTTTTACAATGTGCATTATGGATTTAATATTTAAAGGAAGTATGTGCAATTGAGGTGATTTTACCTTTATATTTACCAATGTATGGTATAAATGTTTACTTATATCTTTAGTTTTCTTAGAAAGGGAGGCATCAAAATCAGACCTTGATTACTCATGATGGCTAGCTTTATCATCACAAACTTGTCTTTCCTCATGGACTCTCTTTTGGATATATTTTCATGAGGGGAAGGTTGAAAGGAGTTGGTGGAGCTATGATGACCTTGGAATTAATTTGGTGAGAGATTATGAGTGGTGATTGGAAACTCAACATAAAGTTGACATGGAGTGAATGATGGAAGGTAGGATGGGTGATGGGGTGTTTGATGTTCTTCATGGGCTCCCAACCTCTGATTAATCTTGGAGATGAGTCCATTTATGTCAATCATGTAACCATTATTTCTAAAATAACCTTCCCTAATGAAAGACATCCACTCCTTTTCCTACTGCACTGAAGCACTAACTCTCTAATGACATGTTTTGGAATTTATTACCCATACACCTTCAATGTATCAATGTTTATCATATTCCTTTCATGGTATAATATATATTTTTAAGGATATATATAGAATGGGTTGGGGTATGAGTAGGCTATTTAGGAATTCCATGTTGTTGCCATGATTGATCGGGAGGGTCATCATAAGATTGGTATGAGTCACCATATAGGTGATAAGACTCTCTATATGGTTTTTAATGCTCATCATGAGGCTAATAGAGATCATGGTAGGGTTGATATGGGTCATGAAGAAGGTAAGATCTATGTTTTTGATAACAAGGATCATGAGAAAATTGATAAGGATCATAGTAGGTTTGATAGGAATGATTGGATTTTAAGTAGAGGTCATTATAAGGCTAGTAGGATTAATTTGGTTGATGATATGTCTCATCGGCCTAATTAGGATAGAATTTTTCCCCAAATCCATCCATAAAAATTGAGGAAAGAGATAAGACAAAGATAAAACTTACTTAAAGGCTTACCTGGACTACTATAACCAGCTAAAAGCTTGAAGTCACCATTGATATTTACACTCATGCCTTTAAAGGTTGATTAAATGAAGAAAACACCAAATATCTTAACTTAGTGAATAATAAAGTTGGTCCCACCAGGCATGATAGAAATATTGGTGGTCTAGATTTCACCCTAACTGAGAAAGGGGATCATTTAGGTCATCTTGCTCAAATCTAGTCCAATATGGGAATGACCCTAAGATAGAGTTACCTAATATTGGGTCAAACCTCTAGGATTTTTAAAGAGACTAGTTCCTCTAATGTATCATTTATCTTATTTACACTAAAATCTACTAATTATTAGGGTAAAAAGGGAGAGAAAAATAATTAAAATAGAAACCTAAGCTAAATTTGGTGATGCACCTAAATTTATTGTTCATCTATTATGTTTGAACTTCTAAAAACACTCATGAGACAATAAAAATATTGGGTCTACAACTCCAAATGTTTATCATGCATCATTATTTCATGTAGAGGTTCACCAAGTGATCAAAAACTAAGGGAAGTGATGGAGAGGCTTGATTCTAGATAGTAACTAGTCAATATATCCACATGTTGGCTTCAATCAAATGACAATAAACACTAAACATAACTTTCATAAAAATATAATTGGTAGCTAAGAGAGATCAACACTTGACAAGGGAGATATTTATACCACATATGCAAGTCAAAACTGACATGAACACACTATACCATAAAAATGAAATATGAAAATAGTCTTTTATTTATCTCAAGAGGTTACAAAGCTCAATCTTGGTAGAGTCTGGTCATGTCCAAGAGAGGGATCCATTTTAAGGATTGAAATATTATATATATAGTAGAAGGGATGAAAGATATGGGGATCAATGCATATAATGATGAAGAAGGGGTCATTAATGATCAAGAAATGTGGTGGTAATTCATTTATTATTTTTGTACACATGCCCTCTTCCAAATAAGACTAATACTTTTCAACAAGTTACCCTATATTTGGATCCAATAATGTTCAATATTTCTCATTTGCTAAGAGATCCACTATGAGACAAGGGTTTATTTTGCATGATGAATCATGATTAAGTCTATTGGATAAAATATCTTAAAAATTTGAATACAATCAAACTCCAACTACTTCTCTGACCACCATATTTATTTATTTTTATCCTCTACACCATCTCCATTTGCTTCATCATGAGGGCAAGGTATTTATATCCTTAAGCCTAACAAATCCATCACCTTGTCTACTTTTATGTGGTGTTAAGTACCTATTTTTGAGGTTGTGACTATATAAGAAGATGAGACCCTCCTTCATTAATCACATATCTACCCCATTCCAATACATGAGCATAGATATCTTCTATAAATTGAAAACTAATCTCTTTTATTATTTTTCCTATAACTATTATATCAATGTAAACCTATAGATCACATAGATTCCTTCATGATCTCTATATAAGGTATAAAATAGACCTATCTTACCTCTAGACTATATAGAAGCTAAGAGGTCATTATATACATATATAATAATACTACAACTTTGTAAAGTGGAATCGATAGGTTCTAAATATTCAACTAGAGGTCTTAAGCTATGCTTTAATGGTGATGGATCTCTATCGGTAATGTAAATTCACTAATAACAACCTTGAATATATAACTATGTTCATTTAATGGTATTTGATTGAGCTCCAATGGTGACATATTCCCATTGAAACATTGTTCTTGGTTTGACCTTGGTCACATGTTTGACTACCACTTGAATTCCCTAGATTTGAATTTTAATTTTAGTCATTGATCTTGATCTCAACCCTCTCATATTATGCCAACTATTAACTCCTCATTTTCTCCACAAGATCTTACTAACTCTTTGATCTCTCATACACCATACATCTACTTTGGTAAATTAAATACATATTATTGATATTCTACCAGTATAATATAATTGTGACACTTGGTAGATTCTCATTAGCCTTCTAGATCCATTGACTGGTTGGGTCATTGATCATTATTAGATCTCTATGTACAATTACATACTCACTATTGATTTGCCTAGACCCACTAGCATTATTAGTTAATGAAAATCATTGGATATTTTGTAGGACACTTGAGATCTCCCACTTCTCAACTTATCACTTACACTAACCATTTGACTTGATTCTCACCATCAATCTTCAATGTATGATCAAATGTACTCCATCATATCTTGGGACCCACTAACATCTATCAAATCAATGCTCACCATTGGATCTTGATCTTAGCTCTTGATATTTGGACACTTGTCACTCTCATGTTAAACCTTGGTATATTTGAATTATAATGGCTAATTCATGTATCCTAAACTTGATGTCTACATGCCTATTTCATTATACAAGTCTAAATTTGAAGCTATATATCTTGAGATAACAAGCTCATTAGGACATGAAATTTGTAGAGGATGATCTTGACATGAATAAATTAATGTCCATGTAGTATTTTATCCTAAAAGGCTCCTGATATGTATTTATTAAATGTGAAATCAAATTGACCTATTTGTTTTTAAATGATATGTTGATGACGTTGTCGTCCTTCAAATCTTATATAAGTCATTTGATCATTCACTCAAATAGGAACTTTGCTCATCTAATCAAACCAAGAAAAATATGGATATGTGGGCCAAAGATGGCCAACAAGGCTTATATTAACTCTCATGTAATATTTACAAAGATCATCATCCTCCCTTCATCTTTAATTAGATTAAGGTATCATATTAGTGATCCATGTGCATATTTAAGGACTTATTTGCAACCATTGATGTTAATCTCAAGAATAAGGGTCCTCACTTATCTAAGTTTTTTATAAATATACCCCTTTACATCATAATTACCATGCTCAATTCAGACAATGAAGTATTATCAAATCATCATCTCTTTATGTATCATCTTCCCAGATTCTTGATTGTGCTCAACAAGGTCCATAGTTTCAAATGGAGATATCCACACACAATTAGCATTGATAAAGAACATTTCAAAACTACATCTAAGCCATATCCCATACAAATAATCTTTAATGGAAGTTTTCATGTTTTTAGTTTTAATTTAATGTGTTATTGACTACCTTTTATATTTCTCATGAGGTCTTGGACTATATACTTATTTTCAATTTTTTTATGATCTTGATTGACTAAAACTAAAAATGATGAAAATATAACTAAGAGAGTGTCCTAATAACACAAACACATTTTATCTTTGGTATGAAGATCCAATCATGTGGTTCACCCAATAGTAAAACCTACAATCATGTGTAGTTAATGTCTATAGATTGATTATTTTAATATGAAATTAAAATATTGAAATTTTTAACAAAACAAGAGTTAGAGTATAACTTTATTTTGGTGAAAACATGTTGATATTTTGATTTGTTAGATACTATGATTACTTAAAAAATTGTATAAACTTGTGCTTATTTACTAAAGCACATGGGCATTTGGGGAGATTGTGCCCAAAAATTATGTAACTATGTAGGATCTTAGGTTTGGAAGACAACATGCCTCAACCCTCATTATTATGGGGAAAATTAAACAATTTACTAACCCAAATAATTACACATGTAAATTTTAGATAAATCAATCAAGGTTATCTCAAATAAATTGATTCAACCACTATAAATGGATTACAGATTCAATTTTAATGTTTCTCTCAAATTTTCTCAAGTTGACTCCATGTAAACAAAAAGCATGATCTAAAGGTAATGAATAATGATCATACCTCCATCATGAATGCATTTTTTATTATGTAGATTGACTCAATGTAGAATAGAATTCATGATCAAAAGAGAAATGACAAAGTACATAACCCCATCATGACCATAGATCTAATAAGTGTGAATTGAAATGATAACCCTTTGTCATTTAACAATATTGTGTTTTTGTGTATGTTGGTATGAAGTACTATAAATCCCCATGAATCTATACCAACTACTATAGAAAGTTATGCATATATATGCTAATTTTTTTGAGAACTTGTATCTCAAATGTATGTGTATATGGAAATTTATAATTTATATTCTTATAAGTTATTGTGTATAAACTCATGCATTTCACCTAAATGTGTATGAATTTGTGCCCATATGTCTATAAAGTGAGTGTATATGCATGGTGTGTTCCATTGTAATCTATATCAATGTTCCAATATGTGTCATGTATTTGAAGCATCTAATATCTAAACCATTATTAATCTCTAAAATATATACTCTAATCTAATTTTATACCCATGGAGGCTTATGTTTCTATGATAATCCAAATACAATTCCCACATTTTGAGATTAAGGATTTATCATGTAAGTCACTCATCTCAAAATAAGAGTTAATATTGTAATTTAATATATAAATATAACATCATGTGATAATATGAGGGATGTATCATGTAAGTCACTCATCTCAAAGTAATATTTAATTTTATAATTTGATGTATAAAGATAACATTATGTGATATCATTTTATCATGTGGAGAATATGTCATCATGGTAGTGTATGTGTCAATCATGACATGTATGTAACATATGAAATTCTAGTTATGTAAATGTCATGTATAGATAAATATATAAATCAAGCACATAGTATAAGGATATGTGAATAATAATATGCAATAAAATTTATGATATGGATCATGGTACCATTCATGTTAACAAACTCAATAATTAAAAGTATTATTATTACACATAAGGCCAAGTTTCATGAACAAAGGACGTAAAATTTTGAAATAAACAATGATAAGGGCCACATGAAATATTATATAAAAATTTAAAAATAAGGGACATAAAATATGTCACATAAAAGAAGGATCAGGGGATACACACAGTAACCTAAAATGTAAAAGATTAATAACATCAATGGAGCATAGAATAATGACCTAGTACACACCATTTATATATATCAATGCCATGTCATAGTAAAATAGAATATTATATATCAATATAAAATAAGGCCTAGGGGATGAAAGCAATAGTCAAACACATGGTATCCTAAAATTTAAAAGAGTAATAGCATCAATGGAGCATAGAACAATGACCTAGTGTACACCATCTATATATATCAATGCCATGTCATAGTACAATGGCATATTATGTATCAATGTGTAATAAATAACTATCAAGGTAGGTGTAATTAATATAGGTATTTCAACATGTTACAAAGGTAGAATAAATATATAACCTTTAATAATGAAATGTTTTAAATAAAATGCCCCTAATATTGACATGGTCACTAGTAGAGGGAAGACTAACATATGTATGTCCATGTGTAACTTGTATGTCCTACATAGGGATTAGATATCATGAAATAAATGTATGTATTTAAATAATATGCCAAATAAAAAATAACATATGTAAATAGTGTAATATAGTAATCATGTCATGTTAATATCTTGATTTTGGATTTTTGCATATTTTGAATGTTTTTTATTTTATTGATTTTTTTTGCTTTTTATTTTTGGAATATTTTAAATTATGCGATTATAAATGTAAAATTAGGTTATATTCATTAGGATTTAAATATACATACCTTGGATTGTCCTTGATATTATTTAATTTCATTACTTCTTCTTATGATGATGATTGTTCAAATTTGTTTGGTCTTTGATGGTAAGCATCATTGTCATGTTTATTTATGATCATTCTTCCCTCATGTAAAAAAGTGAGATATTGATTGGTTGAGTCTATTTTATATTTAATATATTATAACCATCATTATTTTAATGTTAAGGGAATTCTATATTTAGAAGGCATGACCCATATATGTGTGTTTACCACTTTTGGTCCACAAGATATTGGTAAAATGATATATCCAAGAGGTCTTGACCACTGTGTACCCTATTTTAATTATGTAATGTCATGTCCCAATTATTATAGGTCATCAAAACTAAATATATAATGTTTTTAATTACCATAAATTTGAACATTTTTGTAACATGTAACTTCTATAAAATGGTAGTGATCAATGTCTCTTGTTGAGGATGCTTTCTAGTCATTTTTTTTCCAAATGGCACTTTTATGGGGCTTGTTGTGGGTTTTTATTTTTGGTTATATAAAACCTTGATAACTCCTTCATCTTTGTGTTTATAATTTTTTTTTATAATTATTCACAATGATCTATGCCATGTCTCATGATTCTATGATATCTAAAAATGCCTTGCCTTCTTTATGTGAGATGCATCCCACAACATGATGCCAAGTAGATTGTAATGTGATAAGATTATGACTAAGTAATAGTTTTAGTATTATTATTGGTGAATCCTAAATATATATTAGGTTAATTATTATTGGAGTATTATAATCTACCATCTCCACATTATTTACTAAAATCTAGGGTTATTTATCCAAGTCTTGTTGGTATTTAGTGTTACCTATACCTAGTGTGTGATAGTATTACAACTTATTTTTTAATATAGTATGTAATCATGTTTTTTAATTTTTGCCTTTAACTTTACCTTGGAATACTATGTTTGAATGGGATTTTCTAATTTGTCCCTATTTTTATGGATGAAACACCTCAATATGTTCCAACTCTAATAGGTGTAAATAGAGTGTGAGACAAGTATTCTTCTATGGGATTAAATTTTAACTTTCAGATATGATCATTTATCATAATTTTCATGTTTCTGTATCCATAATAAATATATTAATAGTTTTTAATATGCCATCAGTAAAATCTTAGTTTATTAACAAATTAAGACTAAGAATAGGTTATGGTTATTTTTCATTAGCTTGTGGTTTATGTTGTACACTTGATATGTTATGTTTGTCTCCTTATCATTTTATGGAATTGATTCATACACCTTTATGTGTGCATATTAGCTATTATAATGGGTTGTGATGGAGAAATAATAATATAATATTCTATATATAGTTTTTATTGGTCCTCATTAGTGGATTGGGATATTTTGAAATATCTAAAATAGTAATCATGTGTTGGTTATGAATAAGAATAAAATTTATGAATTTATTTGAAACATATATGTAATTTTAAATAAATCACATTTCCAAAGCCACATTAGATCTCTGGGGCATCCAATTGGTAGCTAGGATGAAAATTGAAAAACTTACAAATTAAGGGGACTCTTTGAACATTATTAATAACTTATCTAGAAAATATAAACCTTCTTGGTATATCCAAAAAGAAATATATGATTCCAAAATGATTATATAATAATTTAAGGAATTTAAAATATCCCATATTAAAGGGAAGGAAACAAAGGAGTGGATAGCTTGATCAATATTAGAGTCTACATCCTCTTTTTAATTAGTAGTCAAAGTTTAAATTACTACCAAGACACACAATCAAAGTCATTTCAAATGATGTGATAAAGAAATATAAGCCTCTATGATAGAGGGAAATCCAATTATATCTTATTATAAATGAAAAGATACACAACCCATATAAATTTATGCAATGATGTTGATACTCATTGTAAGGCGATGAATTTTTTTTTGAAGCATGGGATAAAAGGACTAATTTTCATCATATTTAATACATTAGTCATGTTAGGTAATAAGTAAGTTAGGTTAAAACTAAATTTTGATTACATCAAATCCTTTTGGAGGAAAAAATTTATATCATTAATGGTGAATGAGATACACTTTAACCAAAATCTTATGTCGAAACTAAGGAAGGCCTAATTTTATGGCATAAAATTTTAAAGGGAGGGCTCAACAATTTCATTCATAGGATTGTTTTTTTTGAACCAACTATCTCTAAAGACTTCACTAGGGGATAGGATGAAAGATAAGTCATAATGAGAATCCTATAGATAAGAATTATTGAGGAGGTCATTGGTGAAGTTATGGGCATGGATTGTGAGAGAAAGAAGGAATTTAAGGATAAAATATGTAAGGAGTAAGTGATGAATATCTTATTAACATTATATGAGGTAATTATTCTTAATTATAAAGGCTTTCCTTGAAAGGATTTACCAAGGAAATGGCCTAAAATCTACCTCTAAATCATGAAATACATCACACTAGAGGGTAAGTAAAAATTCATTTTTTCCAACATTTCCTTATAATGAACCATTTTAAATGGCATAAAATCATCTTTTTCCCAATTCATTTATAAATTTGGGAGAATTTTTTGATCTCCTATAAGTAAAATCTCACCACTAAAATTTTATGCTAGGGCCTCATCCTCAAAATTGTCAAGAGCAAAAATCCCTTGTGGGGAAAATATGTCATCAAAGCCATTGATGTGGATAATAGAGAGGAAGAGATATAATATAGAGACAAAGACAAATTTGTATCTAGGGAGGATGATAATACTTAAAACCAACCTTAGGAATCCTAGGAGGTAGAATCCTATGATAGGTCCATTGCCCTTGTTAAGAAGAATGATAAGGTTAAAGGCAAATTTAAGGTGAAGAACACTATGAAAGACATGGTGGAAAAAATTAAAAACCTTATCACCACCCTAGAAGGAAAAGTGATAAGGTATGAAGAAATCCTAGAGCCTCATACTCCTTGAAACAAAAAAATATTTAAATTTGAAGTGAATATGGAGAAGCTAGAGTCTAAAAATTCCATGCAATAACTTTTGTGCAATGATATGACTAAAGAAATAAATAATTTGAGGTCCCAACTAATGATCATTCAATCTAAAGGAACTAACTATTTACTTTATTTAGAAGATAATTTTAATTAATTTGTTAGCAAAGGTGATGTGAGGGAGGTTACACTAGTCAAGAAAAGATGACATGAAATGTGTCTTAAAGATTTACATGACTCAACCAAGAAAAAATAAGGAAAAATGATTTCTAAAACTCATATTTAGTTGAATAATAGTGAATTAAAAGAATCTCCTAAGGGTCATATCCAAAAATAAGGAATCATGAAGATAGAAGCCACATTCCTTATTGAATACTCATACTTGGAGGAGTCTTGATCTTAACTCTTTTTCATTGTTTGTATTCATTTATTTTGTAATTTTATGGTCTCTTGTTCCTTTGCTAAAGTTTGGTAGAAATTTTATGATGATTTAGTGTATTTTTTTCAAATGAATGCCTTATCATTTATTTATCCATTGGGGTTTTTGTTTTGTCTTTTTTTCTTGTTCTTTTGTTGAATATCTTTCAGCTCTATATTAGTTATAGGACCCACTAAAACCTGATTATTAACCTAATAAAATAAAAAATGATATTGTTTCCATAACATATATCTAAAATCATCCCAAAATTAAATTCTAATGTAATTTATTAATCTTAACATGAAAGGTAGTAGGTACCCTCTTGGGACCTAATATCACATCTAAAAATATGGTCCTAATTATTTGACATGGATTATTATCAAATCCTTTTATATAATACATTGATTTTTAAATAGTATCCATGTTGATTCCCAATTTTTAAAAGAAGGTTTTGGTAGAAATGTTCAACCTAAAATCATTATATATTGGCAAACACTTGAGCAATTTATTTTTATTTTAACTTGAATGAATAATAGAAAACAATTCTCTATTATGTGTTGTGTGGGTAATTATTCCTTATCAAAAGTGATAAAATTTGTTATTATAATTGAATGTATTCATAATGGAGTTAAACCAAGTATTTTGTGTAACACTACATAGAGTTATTTCTTATAATGTCTCATACAATTTTTACTTATAGACCATTGAGCTCATGAATAAATCTAACATATAAATATTAGCATGGGTTTTCTTTAGTTGATCAAGGATATTGTACCTTTTAGTTGGTTGGATTGCCTTGTATTAGGTGAAGATACTTGAGGAGGAACATGCTAACTTTTTTTGTTCTACCACACATGATGGGGCACCTTACCTCATCTAGTGTTGACAATATCAAATACAAAATCTAGAATAATCCATGGGAAAATAATGGGGGTAGGATGGTAGAAAATAAAACCTTTTAACTCTTTGAGGAAGAAAAAAATGGATTCATGCATTCCCATTGGTTTCTAGTAGTAAACATAGGCATTTAGGATTTGATGTTACAATGATAAGATTTTAGGAAGGCTTGGGTTATTCATTGGTTGTTGTAACTTTATTAGGGGATATACATTTGATCTATGAGACCCATTTGATTACATATTTGATCCAAATAAGATATAGTAGACATGTAAAATAATATGAAAAGAGTAAATTATTTACTCATGTTAACCAATAATGTGCATTCAAAACATTCTTGATTAATGTATATTATTATAGAATAATAAAAAATTAAGTTTAAAAATAAAATGTTGAGGCTAAAATCTGAAACCCTAAGGGAATGCCTATAGATTAACATTGTTTGATATGTGTGTGTGTGTGTGTGTTCAACAATATGTTTTATTATAATTTGAATTAATGGTTAAGATTAATATAATTAAGAGATAACTTTTAAATGTAGTTTATATTAATAGATATAACATTCAAACATTCATCTAAATGTAAAATATTGAGATTTATGCTTCTGATTTAACAAGTGACATATGCTAAATATATAAAGTACTAAGGATATAAATATACTTAGATTTTTTAGTTGAATATCTAAACCTGACTATATTATATAAGTGATGATCAATATAAATCAAGTTTATGGTTCATTTCATTCCATAACTAATCCATTATCTACATTAGGTCAGTTCTATAGGATTAGGTTAGTATTATCAATTGATATTAACTTTTTGGTTGGTACCAACCTATGTGTAAGTAGGTCACATTGACTATGTGATCAATTATGCTTGTCTCTATGCTTATTATATATTTATAATCTTAAACTCAGATGATGTACAAAACTCTATAAGTTGGTCTCTTTTTCTTTAAAACCCTAGGTGTGCTTTTGAAGTCTACAAACTTTTTAAAATGGGGAAAAGTGTAATGGGTTGAGTTGACCTAAATCAATCTTATCTAATGATTAACTACTTTCTACATATTTGATAATCTCATTATGGAAATCAATCCACACTTAATTCTCCCACCTAACATGATTGTGCACTTTTTCTCCTTCATTATATTTATGTAACTAATAATTCAATTTGTATATTCACAATGCTTATTCTAACTTGACATTACATTGTTTTAGACTTGTATTATGACTACTCCTACTGATAGGTTTTAAATATGTGAAGAATAGGGTAGATTTTTTCAATGTACAATAGTGTATATATATATAAGAGATAAGTTCCAAGTCCCATTTGAATGATACCTTAATTTTTTAATATAAGGATCTAGTTGAATAATTTATCACACCACCAAAACACTAGGTTGATGGGTTGACCCAACTATGGGCTTGGTTTTATAAGATAATCATTATTGGGATAAGGGTTAGTAACAACCAAATCAGATTAGTATTGACTAATGATGCTAACCAAATTTGGCAGAACCAAATTATGTGTAATTGAACTAAAAAATATTCTAGAGATGTTTGTGTAGGATATTAATAGGTTTGAAACTAATCATGAGATTATTTTAGGTGTATAACTATAGATAGGAAGGGTTGTTCATAAGGTAGCATTCAAGTGTGATAAAATGGTAGATTAGGACCTTGTTTGATTTTTCAAGTCATCATGGTAAATGTGTGTCAAATTTTTCATTTTCAAGTACTAAAGACCAAATTTTAGTATATATAACTTTAAAAAAAAAACTTACACATTAAGAGAAGTATTTACACATCCTTGAGGTGCTATCTTAAAAGATTCAAATCTAAAAATCCCTTGAGAAAAAATTCCATAAGACAACTCTAAAAACATAAATCAAGGTCAATTTTTCATATCTTTCAAGTTTAAAAATCCAAAGAGATGCATTACATTCTATATGATCACTATTAAGCTCACATACACATAGGTGGGAGAAATACATATAGTTTGAGCACTCTTTAGAGTATTAGATTGTAAGAAACACTCAACCACTAAAATTTATGTGGTTTGGAATATCCAACCCATCTTTATAACCCATTTTTTATAGGCCAAGAAAGTGTCTAATGTGAAACTAAGGTTTCAAGGCAAAGTAAGACAAAATTTGAATCTATGCATTGAACCAAGACCAATAAATTATACATGAAACATATTGATAGGTAGGAAATAAATTTAATGGTAGAAGATACTAAAAATATATATATAGCTAGTTCTATTATATATTTAACACATCTTGTTTATATAGGTATCTAAGCCTTACTAGCAGTGGTCTACCATATTTTGATAGTCAATACCCTGATTCTGGTGAAAAGAGATATATTGTAAACTTTTTATAACAATTTTACATAGGTATATAACATTAAAAAATACAAACAAACTAATTTACCTATCCTTCTAATTTTTATAAATGGTAAGCTCAATATTTATATTCTTTTTACATTTATATTTGTCTAGTGAATGATATATATTATGTAATATAAATATTCAATAGTTTGACATACTATAATCACTAAATCCATTATAATTTAAAACATTATATCAAACCCAGTCATTATTTTATGAGTGGCATAAACCAATTCCTTTTTCCTTAAGGTTTCACCCTTCCTTCTTAGGTTTTCATATCTTTTATACATTAGGGTTTCATATATAAATTTTTGAGTTCCCTTATTAGGCAGTAATATATTCATTTTGGTTATATCCTTATTCACATTTTCATGATTATATTTTAGGCCATCTAAGAATACTATCTCTTTTTCCCCTATAATATGAAGTATTAGTCTAAGTGCATTTTAAATTGAGCATAATCAAATTCATTTTGTTGAGACATTTGTGTGTATATAATCTATAAAGGTTAAAATGGATTAAGTGAAAAAAATATATTCTAATAATGAAAATGTTAATAATAAACACATACAAATATAGGAACATGTTGTAAATGATTATATGCATGAGCTTGAAACAACTTATGAATATTAAAATTAATATGATAATTAATATTATGATTTACACAGAATAATAACTTAATGGTGGAGATCTTGCACAAGTTGAAACACTTCCTAATTTACAATGTTGAATTACTAAACAACCTAATGATTTATATAAGATATTGAAATTAATCCTAGAGGCTAATAATTCTATGTTTTTCACATTGAATGAATGAAATTATAACTTAAATGTTACTAATTTACCTTTTAAAGGTACCAAATCTACAATATATGTTACTACCACTACTCTTAGTACTATTCATATGTATACACCTATGGTTACACATGATGCTTAACCATAGTATGGGGGAAATAAAAGGTATCCCTTATATTTTTTTGGATATCCCTACACATCATATTTTTTCACTCCTGATATGGATACTCATATGACATCATCCAATTCTACACAATTTGTTATGTCTTATGCTTAAGCCCTAATGAAATCCTTTCTTGATCTTTAAGCTAAGGTTTTATAGTTGGAAAATTGCTCTTATAGAGAAATAAGTTAGACTAATTCTCAAGAATTATTACACAACCAATTGGCCCTATATATTTTATCTCATTACATACCTACAAGATTTATTGCACTTAAGATTAAATTATATGATGGTAAAGGTGATATATAACAACACCTTAGAGCCTTTCACATGGAATGTTTGGACTATGCATCCAACATTAATGTATTAACCAAATTTATTTCAAGTAGTCTTAAATACTAATCTTTATGATGGTTCTATGACCTCCCTATCCATTTGGTTCATGCATTCAATCCTTTGACTAATAATTTCTTAGTATAACTTTTAGTCAACATTCATGAGAATTTTTCCTATGCTCAAATTTCAAAAGTTAAGAAAAAACCTAATGATCCCATCATTGACTGTGTGCTTTATTATAAGACTATAGTCTAAAAAATATCAAATCTTACTAATGATAAGGATTTATAAAACATATTATGTAAATTATTGGTTGCTTTGTTGCATACCTATATTATGTTAAAATGATTTCCATATTTTGATGGTGTGCACAGTGGAGGACTATTAATATAAGTTCATTTATATGAATTATATGAACTACCTATCTAATCCTCTAATATATTCTTCTATTAAATTTTGTATTAAATTAAATTTCAAATATAAATAAAATTACACTAAGAATGAGGAAAAATCAATAATTAATGTAATTTTAAAACCAACTACTAGGATCTTGTATCAACTCCTCAAAGGAGGAATTTTACACACTTATCATAGCCTACTTATAGAATGTTATATAAACTACTTGAGTTAAATCTCATATCTCTACATCCACCAATAGAGGTTGATGAGAATAGGTCACAATCTAATTGATTCAATATCAATGCATACTTTGATCATCATAGATGTGTGAGACACTTTATAAACACAATTTTTGGGTTAAAAGATATGATACATGATTCAATTGAAGACAATGTAATTGAGGCAAAAAAAGAGACCAAGAATAATCTTTAGGTATATATGAATTATATATTACATCCTCCTCAAACTTAATAAACTTATAGGATGAAGGAGGGGCATCATATAGACAATATTATTGGTAAATGTGTAAGACATATATAATGACCTAGAATAAAATTTAATGATAATGATACTATTAATAATGATTATATTAATACACCATTTTTTGTGTTTATTTACATGAAATCATATCATATACATAGTTTCATGGTGGATAATGGGTCAAGTGAAAAAATTTACACTATGGCATTACTTACTAGTCTTAGATACACACATGAGGATTTGACTCATACAAAAAATATAGTGAAAGGATTATATGGAAAAATGAAAAACTCTATTGAGAGAATTATTTTTTAACTTATGTTTATTAGAGGTACAGTCACTGAGAGGGGGAGGGGGTGAATCAATGAGCCCAAATTATCCAACTTCAATTATGATCTTTAAAAACACTTAACTAGTTACCAAAATCATTCATGAAGCATACATATCATTCATAGCAAGAGATAATGTAAGATCAATCACATAACACATGACATACATGGGAAACCCTCTTGGGTAATAAAACCCACTGGAACCTACAATTTAACTATTATCCTATAATAACAAGAATTTATTTAGACCATTTATAAATGGTTAAGGAACTATAATCCCATAAGGTGCTGCCATACCTATCTAGCTAAGCTAAAACAACAACAAGACCTTTTAGGAAGTTCCACATTGCAAGGAGGATACAACCACCTTAGATGTTGAGCTAACACAACAAAAAAATTGAATACATCCACCTCTAAACTGATGTCTTCAACACCTGATAATGAACCTCTGACTATCACTCTTCACCTTCACTCACACTAAAATAACAAACACACTATTCTACCAATAGAATTATGGCCTATAGGTCATATAAATAGTACTCAAACTAATATTCTATTAAAATAATCCTTATGACACTATACCCCTCCTTTTCTCCACAAAACACACACATAATCCTCTCTCAAATCTCTCCCAAGTCTCTCACACCAAATTTAGAAACCATGATCTTTGGTTCCACTATTTATAGAGAAATATTTATACATATATCATATGAAGACATAACTAAATAAATTCTTCATAAGTTGGCCATATCATCTATGGGTCACCCTTAAGGAACTACACCTTGTAATAAGGCCCTTGTAGCCCTTATAGGTCTCATGTGAACTCATTCCCTCCTTTAGCACTTCATTAAACAAAAAAGAACATAGGACCACTTTAAAATACATGGGTCCACTCCTTATTTCCCCCTTAAAATCCTCAAATTATCATGATAATCTTAGCTCACTTATGCATATGCTCAAATAACTCAAATAGAGACCGTATACATAGGAAAACCATTACCAAACATATAATAAACTTCTTAAGCATTGTTCATACCCAAGATAGATTGATCACACCTCCATAATCCACATAGATCATCATCATAGAGTCTAAAATACTCCCCAATAGTTAATTCATCATGATACATTGAAATAACATCAAAACAAGATCAAATATACTTCTTGGGTCACTTGCACAAGCAGAATACACAGTCAACTTTGAATAATAATATATCTAAATGTACTCACTTTCAAATCTTCAAATTAGGTCCAGTATATGTGTCATGGATTCCTCTTCATATTTTATTTTTATAACACTAGAAAATTTGACTTATATAAAAAGATATGGATAAAATACATATCTCTAGTTTTTCCTATGTTAAATTCAAATATTTGAATTTAAACGATCACATTTAATCTTTGACCACTTTTCAATCATCTCGTGTCTTCTCATCTTTGGATCAATATCACATCATTGATATTGTTATAACTTTAACACATATTCCACCAAATCCAAACATTAAATAATTATCACTCTGACCTTATCGTATGCAATTTTGAAATGTTGACTCAACAAACTCCATCAATCTTTATGGATTAGTCAAGTTTTTAACTATCAATGCTCATCATTCAATCAATCTATATGAACACCCACTCACTATTGGATCCTTATCCTATACATTTTATAAATCATTAAACATTATGAAATTGTATTGATCTTTATACTTCCTAACTTCTTAGATAAATGTGCACCATTTATTTTTCTCAAGCTTTAACTCTTTTAAAATTGATTATGGGGACCCTTTGAATATGCCTAAGTAGCCATTTTTTAACCTTAATAACTTCCTTTGTGCTTTGATGCATAATCTAAAATTTGGAATAGATTATCTCCTTATATAAGATAATAAAACCATGTGACACACTATTCTTTAATACTTCACATGTGAGATATATATCACCATTAACCTTCTCAAAATCTTCTGTCATAGAACCAACTATGTCAAAAACTTGTTTAGGAGGCCAAATTTGAACAAGCATAACTATTTTTTCACTATATTTAATGATATAAATTTTATCAAAAATAAAATATGATAAAAAATAAAAAAAAACCATATGATTAGTTTATATTGACACATTCACATGTGTTAGATATAACACCATCAAAATGACTACTTGGATTTTCTTGTCACACACAAATTTGGCTATGGAAAAACACAATCAAACTACTTAGGAGCCCATATTTTTATATGTATTTATTTTGATCACTTTAGTGTATTATCTTAAATTTATCACAAATAAACTAGGATCAAAATATAACAAACCCATATGATCACCTTCTCCTGAAACGTCCACACATGTGAGATATTCCATCATCAAACTGCTTACTCAGATTTTTTGCCATTAAGCCCAAAGTGTCTAGATTAAAACTATGGATAACCAAATGAATTCCACTTTTGTACACAATATATAAAATCATAGATAACATATTACGTACCTATTTCACATGATCCAATCACCATAATCATCTCTAAACATCTTTAACCATGCCAAAATTGAAGATCAACCAATCATACTTCAAACATACAAGGCCAAACATATTTCACACTTTGCCATTGTTACTTAGGCTATCAAAGCACTTCATCCACTAACTATGATATCTCCATGACATCACTAAAAACTATCCAACAATCTCCCCCTTTGTCATTGATGTCAACAACCATCATATATAGCAATATACAACTCACTTTCTCTCTTTTCAAGCAATCCCACAATAGGAACTTTCTCCCCCTTTGACACAATGACAAAGTGGGAACCAAATAATATTGAGGACCTAAAAATACAATCAAATATGAAAGGAACATCTTTTAAATATGATACAAACTACACCTTACCTTAATTCTACTTTAGCCTCCTTGAAAACATCCTTTTGCTCCATGCCAACATTCTCTTCAATCAAGCATTGCAACCAATAAAGAAGGAACACACAAAAGAAAAAATATATGATGGAACACATCAAGAAATATATAAATGGAATCCACCTAATAACGTTGAGTAATCTCACCTTCTTATCATCTTTAGTTCTCTACACACCATGAAGAATCACCATATATGCTTACTAGCCTTCTTTCTCAAGCTACCATAAGGACCACCAACAGAACTTCATGCCACTCACCAAATAGGAAATATGCACCAAATAAACTTTATAACTTACTTTGAAACACACATACCTTGATTTTATGGAGAAATTGAGAAAAAGTCATTCTCCTCTAAACTAGGCTTGTTTAGCCTCCTTGTAGCCCTACCTATAACTTGCAAAGCCCACAATTTTTAGTAGATACATCTTTAGGACATAAAACTCCATATATAGATCACTATTTCTCATCCTCTACAACATACTTCCTTCACAAACCTACTAGCTAATTAGCTCTTCATATTGACAAAAAATTAATTAATTGGAGAAACATAAACCTTTGATTCTTTGTGAAGCTTGATTTGACCACCCATTTGGCCCATTAAACATATGAAGAATCTCTAGAACTCAATTCACAAGGTAAAGTACTTTTTAAGGAAAGCCAAAAATCATAGAATCTCAAAATAAAATAGAGTCAACAAACCTCCTTCTAGTTAATTCACATCTTTGTAACTTCTTACACACATGAAGAGACCCATAAAAAACTTATGAAACAAATATTGAGCCTTGAAACTTTTGGGAACCTTGACTTCCTATAACCCATTTTAGGACCTACATACTTATAAACTAATTTAACAATTTTGGGAATATTTGTGTATTATTCCTAATTTAGTTAAAGGGTATGAGTAGTAAAATAAATAAATAAATAGACAATAATTAAGCTACTAATTTTTGTAAATTAATTTTAATTATAAATTTTCTAAAAATAGTAATAAGGAGAAGAAAATAAAAATTATCTAGAAACTGATTGATCCAACTCAAATAGAGACTAGAATTCATTATGTAGGACTAAGACACTATCACAAACTAAGATCTAAACCTCATTTTTTGATTAGATAGGAGTGCCATAACTAGATAGTAGTGGCACTAGTGCTATAGTCCACCTCTATCATTGTTATCCTAAGGATCTGAGCTTTTTGGGTTTTGTTCGCTATGTCTATGTGACCCTGTCTATGAATTTTTGATAGATGTAAGTATACATAACTCCCTATAGAGTAGATTCTTTCTTCAAACCCTATATTCCATTATTTTTTGCCCAATTTTGAGAAAGAGGGGGAGGTTAGTGTGTGTAAGATGCATTGGATGTGTTTCACACCCTATGTGTGGGCTTGTTTCCTACATACCAATACTTCAAAGAGGGATCAAGCCATATGTAGTTCTCCCACTTGATATGCTTTATGAAATTATGTATATGAATATGCATAATACTAAATTAGATGTGCTTAAGGTGGCTAGGGACTGGTGGAAGGATTTAGATGAGCTTGTAAGTGTGTTGACTAGCTGTATATAGAGAATAGGGAATATTGATTGATATAGTCTTGTTTATATTCTTGCTTTCTTAGTGATATTTTTACCAACCCATTTGAAATGATCTTTGAATGGGATTTTATAAATATATATTGATCATGAATTGAATATGTTCATGTTATAATTATAGTGATAATAATGGGGAACTAAAATAAATTGACTTTTGGGTCTAGAAATGGACTTGGGAAATAGTGCCAAAAATGGACAAGAGTGGCACTGATGTCATAGTCCTAGTATGGTGCTATTGTCTTGAGCAAATAGGACCTGGGGGGATGGATCTATCATGGAAAGAGGGGTCTTGCTTAGCTGGGATCAAGTCTAGAAGGTTATGTATGACTAAGAATTAGTGAAAATATGCTTATGAGGTCATGAGAGCAACCAAGAGGTACCTAAGGGTTAAGTTTCATTAGCCACACTCAAGTTACCAATTTTCACATTTTATATGACTATATTTGCCCCACTTTTATTCTAGTGATGTAGCAAAGAGAAATACTAGGATAAAGGAAAAATAGAAATCATACCTAAAATTACCTACAAGGGTGAAGCTCATGAAGTTGTGTGATGTTGGGTGCGAATAAAGAGAACATGCTATGAAGTATGAATCTATAAGAAAAATAAAGACTAGATCAGTTCTTACTAGATATGCTATATCTAAAATAAGAATGTAAAAAGCTAGGTAAGAGAGAGAGGAAAGAAAAGGAATGAATAAACCTCATTAGGTACATGAACCAATATAAAACCTATTGTAATTTTGAGTGATGCTAGATTATGCTAAGTAATTCTAGAAGGTGTTGTACCAGGAGTAATATCATGAATAGAGCTAAGTGATCAATTCCATAGAAGTGTCTTAAGAATACAAAGGATGGACCTTTGTCTCCATCATCATCAACTAAGTGAATTTAGGTGATCATGCATGTGCTAATTGATATTTAGGCTATGTGTCCAATCCCTCTAAATAGGTGGCTCAAGAATACAAAGACTAGTTGGTCCCTTGGATCCATTGTTGCCTTATGAAGTGAAGTTATGAATTAATACCAATATGAAATGTGTGTCATATGAGATGGCTCCTAAAGCCCATGAATATACTATGATATGATAATTTTGGCATGGATAGCTAAATGTATACTAGAAACTAGGCCACTCTTGGCCATTTTGAAAGGTGGAGATTAGGTTTGTATGAAAGCCATTCTGAATTGGTGTACGAGGCTTGTATGAAAGCCACTAGAGAACTAGAGAACTTGGGAATGTAGAAGTTAGGATTGTATTAAATCCATTCCAAAATGATGCCAACCATCTATAAATGGAATAAGGCATGCAACTACTGATAATTCTTAGGTAATAATGATCTTAGAAAGAAAAAAAACAAATGTACCATGCACATTGCCCCCAATCACTAGTGTCTAAAACATGGATTCTAATGTATAAGTCATAACAACTACCATGTCTGAAACTAGAAGTGAGAGCCATCATATTTCACATGATGTCCCATATATCTATATTTTTTTAGCAAAAGTGTACTAAAAACTATTGATTCTAAACTAGTCTAGTTGTGTAAAACTATATATAAACCTACTTTTCTACCTACTTCTAGAAAGTCTAGTTTTTCTACTATTTGGATAGGAGAATCAAAAGTGGACACTAGTGGACTAGAGCTATAGTCTAAGTTGGGCACTATTTTCTAAGGCCAAATCTAGTAATTATTTTATATTCTTGACTCTCTATATGGTTTGTTTTGATTGGTTTAATGTCTGGTTGTTGTTTTGGGTGTTCTAAAAACTATTATTTTAACTGTTAAGAGCTCTAATCTTTAAGACAAAACCCTTTTTTGTTTACCCCTCTTTTGAGGGTAGGAATGAAGACCCGACAATGATTTTCCTCAGAATAAATAACCCTACAAGTGTGTTATGTTTCAAAAATACATGATATATCAATGATAATTGATAAGATATCTCAAGATATAACATGATTTATATTGATATATTTTTAGATTAATAGGGGTATGCCTAGATAGATAAAACAATGTAATAACAAGTGCAATGTACTAAACTAGAAATAAGATTCTAGTTAGTTGTTAGTTGGTAGTTGGAGGGATGGCTCATGATGTCCATCATGGCATCAAGAAAGCAAGATAAATTCATGATGTGAATCATGGCATTAAAAACAATGAGAAGCAAATAAGCAACAAGCACACAAGGCAAGAAGCAAGGAACATACAAAGGTGTCCAAGGGGCCACAAACAAGGGACATGGGCACATGTCACTCACATTGGAAAGCAATCATATAAGTCATGTTCAAATTCCACATACACATATAATTAAAACCAACAAAATTGACGTGAAATCCATAATCATATAGAGGAGTGTAGGCAAAGGACATTGGAAAATGTCCTAAGGCACACACATGAATAGAAGCAAAAGAACTTGGCAAATTTCCTAAGGTACATATAGGAGACAAATAAGAACTGAGAAATGTAAAAAATCTAGCTATGTTAAGCAAGAAAAGAAAGTATGTAAGGAACTAGAAGTACACTCACATCTAACTAACCAAAGTAAGAAGTGAAAGTGTGTAAGACATGTTAGTAAAAATATACAAGTGATATATACTAGTGAATATTGATGGAGTAATCTATGTAAGCTAGTAAATAATGTACATCAACATCATAGATAGAGTGTGTAGTGTAGGAATGACATAACCTAGATGGCATAGTCATATAGAAGATGCCCTCAATGGGTATGTATATCAATGTGTGTCTTGATGTAGAAGTAGGATGCCCCATCAATAGGTAGAGTGAAGCAATCAAAAAGCTAGATGTTAATGCACACACTCAAAGAAGATCAAGTGAAGCATGGTAATATAAATTAGTAGATAAATAATAGCATAGAATAGTAAATGTAAGTCTAGCATAGTAGTAGAAATATAAAGCATGGATAATGCATACAATCAAAATGTTTTTGTGTTTTTAAATTATGTGAATTTTTTTATAGTTTTGATATAAGTTATGTATAATCAAGGATAAAAAACTATGTATAGGTAAAACTAAGAAGAGATGATACTAAGTGATGAGTTTCATGGGAGACTCCCTATCATGGTGTTCTGTATCAAGGAGAGGAATCATGCATGATCATGAAGCACAATGGAAGGGATGAGATGGTGGCTCTAAAAGTTGTGTATGTTGTAAATGATTTGAAATATTTGAATTAGAAAACAATTGTGGGGTCTCCCTATAACTTTGTAAAGTAGATAAAACTATAGGTCTCTTAGGGACCCATCTGGTAGTATGAGAAGCTCTCTAAATATGTACTCTATGACTAGAGGTATAAGACCTCAATGATACTACCCTAGGTGTGAATACTATAGCTATAAGCTATCTAGAATCCTAAAGCTATGGTTTCTCTAAAATAGACCTCTATGGAAGTGTATGAAATCTCAATGCTGGTGATAGAGGTCTCAATTGTGTGTGAATCTAAATTGGAGGAAGAACTAAAATTGGTGGAGAAACTAAAACTGGTGGATAAACTAAAAATGGTGACTTTAAAGTAGAATATGGATCTAAAGTGGGGAATGGTAAATCATATGGGACTCCACCAAATATAACAACCTAATTATCATGAATGAAATTCATGCATCTATGAACTATAGAAGGTACTACTCAAAGTTTTTGTATCCATGGTCAACCAAGTAACATATCAAAAAATCCTACACTAAAAACTATAGTGAATGATGTAGCCACATGTGTTAGGCCAACCTGTAAAGGAAGTATGATCCCATTAATGAATTCTATATGTGCCCACTAAATCCACTAATGACTACATCTATTGGTGTAATATCATGCTCTAAATATCCCAAATTCTATTATAATTTCATAGTGCACATGTGCACACTAGATCCATTATCTATGATAACACTATAAATAGGATGATTATGAATGTAAGCTCTGATAAAGAGTGCATGATAATCCATATCATCCTAAATAATCTCCTACTCTGAGAAGGATAAAGAAGGTCTAGCTAGAACTCTATAATTGTATACACCAATCATGTTGCTCAAAGGATATGTCTTAACTAAAGGTGATCTATATGTATCTAGTGGGGGATGTGCATGATATGCATGATGAACCCATGATGTATCCCCTTTCTCTTACTTAAAATTCTATAGAAAGGGATATAAGAAGATTTTCAAAGCATTATCCTATGTTTTCTTTTCTTGAGGAGGCTCATCTAAAGTGTCAAGTTGAATATGATTGACATCTATCAAATAATGTATCTTGTGTCTCAAACTGATGCATTTATTTATTGTATGGCTTGGTACCTTGTGAAAATTTCAAAATGCATGTTGATCATATCCACATGGAAGAGGATTTTTTGGGTCAACTTCCCAAATAAGAGGGAGAGATATGATTTTACATTCCAATAGTTGTTATAAAACTCTGGCTAGATAAATTGGTAAATTGGTGAATGTTCACTAAAGAGGTGCTAATAAAACCACTCATTGAGGGGGCTTGAAACTTGTATTAACTATCAGTTGATTCTAACTCTTGTTATCATTGACCTTGACTTTATATGGGACTTTCATTCTACTCTTATTTGTTGTGTTTAAGATACTTGTATACTTGAGTTTTCCTATTGAAGTTAGTTTGATTTCTCATTCCTTTAGTGTGTGACACAATTCAGTGAAGGAAGAAAATCATTTGAACTTGATTGATTCATGCAAAGCTAGTAGAAGAATCTATTTGAAGAGATATTGTAACTCTTGATCAACCTTAGGAATAGTCCTCTTAGCTAAAATAGTCTTATATTGGAGAACATAATCTATGAGATGCTCATTTGACCTTTGTTTCTATTGTGCAATTTGAGCATATGAAACCTTATCACCAATTTCAATGCTAAAATGAGCTAAGAACATGTTAACTAAAGGGTTAAACACATTGATAAACTAATTTAACAAACTATAAAACCATTATAAAGAATAATCTTCTAAGATTCATGGAAATAGTTTGGTAAGTAACCAGTCATTTGGTACATAGTCCAAGCATGCTACATGAAAGGCTCTCAAACCTACTCTAGATCACTCTTGCCATCATATAGAGTAAGCTTGGGTTGAACAAAACCTTATGGGAAAGGTGTAGAATCAATTTTACATGACAATGGTATATGTAGTAGAGCAAAATAATATAAAGCCTATGTAGGTATAGAGGCACCTTGCTCAAGATGTAGCACCTTATATTGAAGATATTTTATCTCTTGCACAAGGGTTGCCACATCAGGAGACAAAGATGTACTAGTTATAGCTGGTGGTATAAAGGTAGGTTAGGCTATTATAGGGGGTTATTGAGACATAGTTTCCCTCATAGTGTCATTTTAAGCTAGTTGCTCTAAAGGAATGGAAGATTCAAATTTCTTAGCCTTTTTAATTTCCATGATAGAGTGTAAGATAAAAGTATGATCTTGGGGTTAGTCCTGGAGTCTTTCTCAAAAAATTTGTAGGATCAAATATTTATTGAGGAAAACTTCATTATTAATTATTGGTGGAAGTGGATCAGTAGTCCAATGTGTTGGAACATGAGTATCAATGTGTACATTATCATTATCATTTTCATACTACTCATTATCACGTTGGGTTCAACAAATGATTTAACAATTTTGATAATATTTATGCATTATTCATAATTTATTTAAAGGGTATGAGTAGTAAAATAAGTAAATAAATAGACAATAATTAATCTACTAATTTGTGTAAATTAATTACAATTCAAACTTTTTTAAAAATACTAATGAGGAGAAGAAAACAAAAGTTAGCTAGAAACTGATTGATCTGACTAAGATAGAGTTTGTAATTCATTGTGCAAGACTAAGACACTATCAAAAACTGAGATCTAAACTTCATTTTGTGATTATATAGGATCATAAAAAATATAAACTAGTGGCACTAGCACTATATTCCACCTCTAATTCTATTGTCCTAAGGATATGAGCTTTCTAGGTTTTATTCACTATGTTTGTGTGACCATGTCTACAAAGTTTTGATAGCTTGAAGTATATATAGCTTGTATATTAAATTATTAATTTAAACCCTATCTTCCATTGTGTTTTGACCAATTTTAAGAAAGAGAGGGAGGTTAGTGTGTGTAATATACACTGGACATGCTTCACACCTTGTGTGTGGGCACATTGTCTACATACCAATACTCTAAAGAGAGATCAATCCATATGTAGTTCTCCCACTTGATGTGCTTTATGTAATTGTGTATATGAAGATGAAAATTCTAAACTAGATGTGCTTGAGGTGTCTAGGGACTTATGCAAGTATTTGGATGAGCTTGTAAGGGTGATGGATGGTTGTATGTAGAGAATAGGTAAGATTGATTGATGTAGTCTTACTTGTATTATTTATTACTTAGTGATATTTTTGCCAACCCTTTATAAATTATCTTTGAGTGGGATTTTATAGGGATCTATTGGTCAAGGGCTGAATGTGATCACATTAGGTCAATAAGGATAAAGATGGGGAGCTTGAATAAATTGACCATTGGGGCCATAAATGGACTTGAACAACAACACCAAAAGTGGATAGGAGTGGCACCAACACTATAGTCCTAGTGTGACACTATTGTCTTGAGTAGACAAGACCTATGGGAATAGATATATCATGGAAAGAGGGGTCTAGCTTAGCTCAGATCAAGTTTGAAAGGCTACATATGACTAAGAATTAGTGAAAATGATGCCTATGAGGGTTATGAAAGTAAAAAATAAGGACATAAGGGTTAGGTGTCATTAGACACACTCAAATTACCAATTTTCACATTTTATATGACTACATAAACATAAACTTGACAAATCATAAATTCTCCTTTATCATTTAGGAACCTTCAATTTGACCTTGCAGACTGTTCCAAATGAAAAAAACCACAACACTTTCTTCTCCACTTGAAAGGAGTCTCTTAATAAGCATACATAGAGATACCCTCTATACCTCAATTCTCTAAAATAAAAATAACTTATCATATTCCTTTTCCTCCTTTCTCAATTGATACTTTTAGTTCTTCTTTGGCTTTAGAGAAACAAATTCTTCATGTACTATAAAATTATCATTTTCTTCTATGAATGGATTGACAATACATGGAGACAACATAGTTTCATTACATACCTTTTTATCTAAAGGATATACCTTTCAATTTGGAGCCTCATTAATTTTACATGCTCAACAATAGTAGGATGTTGACTTGGATCCATACATACCTCAGGACTAGCTTTAATAAGTACCTTGGTCTTCTCCTTGAGCTTGATCTCTTCATTCTCATTATGAGCAAAAAATGAGAGCCCTTGTCACTCTTTAACTTCTAAAGCATTCTCCACCATATAAAATAGACTACTTGGATCTAGAGTCTCATCATGACTGACACTTTTCAACTTTGTCTTGCATGTATTAACATGCCTTTTCCTTGCACTCTAGGATCCTGATTAAACTTGTTATGACTTATAGGCCTTTACTTGTTGAAGCTATCAATATGACCTCTCTATTCATAATTGTATCACACCATACCTTTTACAAGAAAGTTATCTTGCCTTACCTTATTTGGATAGAAATTTACAATGTGTCCTATGTCGTGACAAACAAAAAAACCTCCCCTTTTTGAAAAGGACTCACCTTGTCTAATATTATGTGGATAATGGTTTACAAAGTGTCCCACATAAAAATAGTTAAAACACAATTTAATATTCACACATTTTGACTGATAACCCCCATCATAGTCCCATGAAAATTTATTTCTAATAGGTCTCTTGTACTCTCTATCCTTGTGACCAAATTGATTACATGTATAATAGTAACCATTGAATCTTGCATACCTCATGGCATCTGGCTATTTGATATGATTTTCCTTCATTTTTATAGCACATTAAATCCTTTTTTGATGATTTTTCTTCAAAATAATGTTATCCTAGTTCGCATTAGTCTTTATCTTGTCTTGAGTAACATTCTTTTGTTCTTATTCATATCCAAGACCAATTGTATCACTAGAATGATTTTGACCACTCAAAATGTTGTCTAGATCACATGAGATATTTTAAAATATCAAAAATGTCTTCACCTTACAATTTGTCTTTTCTATTTTAGATTTCAAATATTTATTTTTAGAAACATATCTTGAACATTTATCTTTAGCTTTTAGGGTTGTAGATAGAATTTACAATTAACAACAGAGATGTTTGATTAGATCTTCATGATCAATGGTGTCTTCATTAAATATTTCCTCATACACACTGAGTTGATCCTCATAGTCCTTGAGTTTATATTTCATCTTCTTATTTATCTTCTTCTCAATCTTTAGTTTTTCAAGAGAATTCATCAAAACAATCTCATAGTCCACCTCATCTTCATCATCATTTGAATTAATCCAAGTAGACTCCTTCTGATGTGAGTAACTTCCTTCCTCAATAAAACAAGGCTTCATCTTCAATATGTACATTATCTTCATGATCATATTCTAAGTCATTGTATTCATTCTCATCTAATGAGCTACAATCTTCTTTGTTGTAAAAACTCTTCTTTTTCTTGAAGAAATTCATCTTGTTGTTATACTTTTTGAATCCTTTCTTTCTGTATGTCTTCATGTATTCATATTTTCCTTCACCATGCTCTTCATTAACATTATTCTTATGCTTATAAGTGAACTTATGAGCAAAATGTCCTATATATCCATAATTGAAACATTTGAAGGATAGTTTACCCTTATACTTCCCTGAGTTTGTGTTTAATTTCCTAGTAATCAAAGTAATTAGTTCATCCTCATCAATGTCATATATATCATATTTGGATTTTTTACCTTGGAACTTCTTCTTAGGCTTCAAATTTGTCTTGAATACAACTTCCTTCTTTATTGTTATATCATCATTTATTCTCATCTTATATGTAGTAAGGGTGCCATGAAATCGATCTATCTTCAACTGAGTAAGACTATCACTCTCTGCTATAATAGATAATTTTGGATAAAATTTGAGAGATAGAGACATTAATACCTTTTGTACTATAGTTTCCTCTTCAATATTATCTCCAATAACTCTAATGATGTTCACAATCTCATCAACTCTCTATAGAAAGGATGCCACATAATCTTCTTCCTTCATCTTGAGACTTTAAAATTGCCTTCTATGAGTATGAAACTAATCAAGCTTGACTTTTGAATCTCTTTCAAAAATGATCTTCATTTTGTCCCATATCTCTTTAGCATAAGTACAATGGATTGAATTGGTGTATTTAGTCTCTGAGAAACATAAGTGAAAACATTTATTTCCTTAGAATTGTTCTCAAACAACTTCTTATCTATAACATTAGATGGAGGAGTAATAGGAGAAACATAACCATCAAAAATAGACTACCATAAATCAAACC
Organism: Torreya grandis; assembly: GCA_037957365.1. Taxonomy (NCBI): domain Eukaryota; kingdom Viridiplantae; phylum Streptophyta; class Pinopsida; order Cupressales; family Taxaceae; genus Torreya; species Torreya grandis. The sequence continues at coordinate 1,466,124 of JARHVA010003593.1, read as the reverse complement.
CTAAGTAAATAATATATGTCCTCATCCTTACACTCTAAAAATTATAATTGGATCCATTGAATATCAGTGCTTGATTAGTAGAGAAACCTCCTTGATGACTACTCATATTTTACCTTGGATCACCTTCAAGTTATTAAGCCTTTACTAAAGGACTTGTTTTGATACCATTTATTAGAGGTAAAATCACTAAGGGGGAAGTGAATCAATGAGCCTAAATTATCCAACTTTAATTCTAATCTTTGTAAACACTTTACCGGTCACCATAAGCATTAATGAAGCATACATATCATTCAAAGCAAGAGATAATGCAAGCTCAATCACATAACACATGAAATACATGGGAAACCTTATTTAGGAATAAAACCCACATATAATAACAAGAACCAATTTATACCATCTACAAATGATCAAGGAACTACAATCCCTATTTAGTGAGACTATAGTTTCACAAGGTGCTACCACACTTATCTAGCTGAGTTGTAACAACAACCAGACATTTTAGCAAGTTTCACCTTACAAGGAGGATGTAAACATCTTATATGTTGAGATACCATAATAATAACTTTAAACACACTACCTTTAAACTGATGTCTTCAACACCTGAAAATGGACCTTTGATTATCACTCTTTACCTTCGCTCACACTCAAACAATAAACACACTATTTTCCCAACAAAATTATGACCTATAGGTCATACAAATAGTCCTCAAAATTATCTACTCTACAAATCATCCTTAGGTCATTCTACCCCTCCATTCCACAAAACACACATACAAGCCTATCTCAAATGTCTCCTAAGTCTCTCACACCAAATCTAGAAACCATCATCTTTGGTTCCACTATTTATAGATAAATATTGATAATAATCACCTTGTTTGGTCATTAGGCATATATTAACCCTTAATAAATCTATCATACAAATACATATCTCAATAATTTTTTCATAGGTCAGCCATAGTATCTATGGATCACCCTTAAGGAACTCCACCTTTAAATAAGGCCCTTATAGCCCTTATAGGTCTCATGTGAAGCCATTCCCTCCTTTAGCACTTCATCAAACAAAAAAATAACACAAGACCACTTTAAAATACATGGGTCTAATCCTTATGTGCCTCTAAACATCCTAAAAAGATAATAGTCATCTTAGCTCACATTTGTGTATGCTCAAACAACTCAAATAGAGACCTGATACATAGGAACACCATTGCTAAACATACAATTAACTTCTTAAGTATTTTTCATACTCAAGATAGATTGATCACACCTCCAAAATTCACACAGAGCATCCTCAAGGAGTATACAACATTCCAAAAAAACATCAATACAAGCTCAAATATCCTTCTCAGGTCACTTACAAAATTAGAACAAACACATAGTAAACATTAAACATTGATATCTTGGATTGTACTCACTTTTAGATCTTCAAATTAGGTTCATTAGATGCACCATAAAGTCTTATTCATCTATTATTTTTACAACACTAGAAATTTTTAATCATATCTAAATATATGCAAAAAAAATAGAGATCTATTTTTTCTTGTTTTAAATTCAAATATTTGAATTCAAACGATCATAGTTAAACTTTGACCACTTTATAATTATCATGTGTTTTCTCTACTTTGGATCAATCTCACACTATCGATCTTATCTAAAATTTAATGAATAGTCTACCATAGCCAAATATTAAACAACTTTCACTTTGACCTCATCTCATGTAATATTTAAATGTTGACTCAATGTGCTCCATCAATCTCTATAGATCAGTCAAGTCTTTAAATGTCAACACTCACTATTCAATTAATCTTTACACTCACTTTCCATTGGATATTTACCCTATACCTTTTATTAGTCATTAAACATCATCCACCTATCCTCATCTCAATACTTCCTCACTTCTTGGAGAAATGTGCACCGTTGATCTTGTTTGAGATTTGACTCTTTCAAAAGGACTATGGGGACACTTTTAGTATGCCCAAGTAGCCATTTTTGAACCTTAATAACTTCTTCTGTGCTTTGATTCATGATCTAAAATTTGGAAAAAATGATCTCCTCACATAGGAGAATCTAACTATGTGAAAAAAAATTCTTTAATCCTTAATATGTGTAAGATATATGACCATTAAAATTCCTTCTCAAAATCTTCTGTCATAGAGCCAACTATGTCAAAAACTTTTTGGAGGCCAACTTTGAACAATAATAAATTTTGCCACATTATAGTGAATGATCTAAAATTTAGAAAAATAAACTATGATCAAAATTTAACAAACCCATATGATAAATTTATCTTGACACATTCACACATGCAAGATATAACACCATCAAAATGCCTACTCAACTTTTCTTGTCACATGCAAATTTGGATAAGTATGGAAAAACATAATCACATTACTTGGGAGCCCAACTTTGCATATTCATATATTTTTTCGTGTTTTAGTCCATGATATAAAATTTGGCACAAATAAACTAAGATAAAAACTAAACAAACTCATATGATCAACTTCTCCTGAAACATCCACACATGTGATATATTCTATCATCAAACTACTTACTCAGATTTTCTACCACTAGACCCAAAGTGTCTAGATAAAAATAATGGATAACCAAATTAATTACACTTATACACACAAGATTTGAAAGCATAGATAACATCTTAGGGAACTATTTCAGATGTTCTAATCATAATAATCATCTCTGAACATCTCTAACCATCTCAAAACTAAATATCAACCAATCATACTTCAAGCATACAAGAACAAAAATATTTCACACTTTGTCATTGTTACTTAAACTATCAAAGAACTTCATTCCCTCACCAAGATATCTCCATGGCATCACTGAAAACTCTCCAACAATGTTAGGGAGTAAGTTAGTTTCTACTTTTTTATTAGTTCTACTCAATACAGTGGAAGTTGACATGTTACTAGGGCATCCATTGATAAATAAGGTGAATGTAGTACCATATTTGATTCATTGATGTGTTAAGTATATATATTTTATAGGTTTAATTTATAGGTATTCAATATGATTGTCTTATTTTATAGAGTCATTTCCTTGGAAACTCCTCCAAAACTTGTTATGCAGCCTATATAGGGTCATTTTATGTAAGAAATTCAAATAAAAGTAATTTTTCTTCCTTGAAGACTTATGCTTCAACATCCACTAAAATATAAGGATCTTCAAAATTCATCATATACATTATCTAACCCATCAAATCCTAAGTTGGTTATACATGCCACTCTATATGTTCCATAATAAACATCATCATATACTCATTTACAACATAGTTCAAAAATTACTATGATTTTATAGATACTAAATTTTTTATTCGATAATTATAAATGTCACTATTGACCTATCTATACTCCACATGACTTGTGTGCATACATATATATCTTTCACACCCTTCTCCTATTTGTTTATATTTTATGGCTCGACCTTCCTAAAATTTTATCAATCACCTAAAAGAATTCCTTAGTCTATGTTTAACCTAATTAAAATCATAATCAAACTATCTTTATATCATCAAATAAGTATTAATTCATATCATAAAAGTCCATTAGAACTCATATCCATTCATAATTTTACATGAATTCAAGTTTGATGTAATATTTCCCATGCCAAGTAACTATCATTTTTCAAATTCAAATTATCTTTATGGGTTGGTTTGTATGTTTCACATGTAGGTAGCATGATAAGTTACCCAAAAGGTCATCTATTTATAAAATTGAAACCCAATCCTATTATCTATTTATCAGTCATCAAAGAGACATATATATAAATTTTCACATTAAGAGGGACTACCCTTAACTTCTAAAATAAAAAATTGGTCACAAAGAGTTAGCTTTAGCCAAGTCTAAATCACCTAAACTAATCTAATTTTTTAAAATTAAAAATATAAGTTGTAGTAATAAACATACCACCATTACACACATACACCTAAAAATAATAACTGTGTGTGGTTTTACTTCCCTCCTTAGAGTATTGGATATGTAGGTATGACTCACTCATTCACTAAGGAGTGGTTGAGGTCAACTAAACCCACATTTATTTCCCTTTTAAAGGCATAAACCTAGTGTTAAAATTGGATTTATGGATTTGAATTAAAGATATATGTTTATATATTTTTTCACACAATAATCAACTAATATTACAAAATAAGACAATTTATAAGTAGGTGTAATAGCCTATGCCAAAACAGTGAGACACAATTCATAGGGATGAATATGGAAACAATACATGAATCCATTCTAACGTAGTCATTTACATCATGATGGAATCATCTAGATAGATATAGACACTCCTATTCATGATTTAAGAGACTTATAATCTATTTATAACCATTTATTTCACTTGCACATAGTCTCAATCCTATACAAAATAGTAACTAGCTAAGTATCTAGATAATCTTACTATTTTCCATATATTATAAGTTGTAATAATTCAAGTATGTTCTGTTTTAGCATTTGGATTTTTGTTTTATTATCATATATTAAACAATCTGAATAGTGAAAAAAATATATCTTATTAGATTAGATTAATTTAAAAAATTAGAACATGTTGGTGAATCTTTTTATATAGTTAACACATTAAATGCTAGGTTTTCCCGTAGGGTTTCAAATTTATACATATTAATCTAATTTTTAGACTTGATTTATTATTCTTATTCATTCACAAATTACTCATAGCTATAATGAATGTACATAATTTTTATTTTCTAACTCAAGTTATGATTTTCATCATTACATGTTTTTTATTGAAATATGGAAAAAAAATTAACTGTGTAATTTTACTACACTAAGATTAATCATGAAAATATATATAACTTATCTTAATTAAATCATCACAAGTGATGTTGGATTAATTATCCAAAGGTATTTAAATTATGTTTTAGTTTTTTTAATTACTTTTTATTTGTAAGGGTTGGTTATAGTCATTAGTTGGTTTTCTTGAACCAACACCCATAATATTGTTTTTAAAAGCTTACTTGATATACAAAAAGAAATGTGTTGAAAATTAAATATATTTTTATTATTTTTTTCTCTCTATCCATGCCTAAAAAATGGTATCATAGCTTTTGGTTTTAAAAAGGAGGATCTATAAATGTTAGTTTGATCCCCATATTATATTTAGCAATTACAAGTATGCTTAACAATTACATCTAGATAGTTGAATCATAATGTCTCTATTGCACAAAGAAGTGAAAGATAAACACCATGATAAATTAATAAGAATGCTACAATTAAATAATTTTTTGCATTCATATTAGTGTTTATATATAAGGACCAAACTACCCTAAGTGGATCTCATGAAGGACACATAGACACAAGATGTTACAAGGTGCTACCTCACCAACCACTCCTAATTTAGATGAGAATTGTATATAGAAAACATTGAGTTGCATGGTGAAGCCTATAAGATAAGATTAGAAAGAAGCCATGGCATCCAATATGTAGTTTTATGGCATAACCCACACAATAATTTTTTTGTATCTATTTATGTACTAGTATGTCACATATAGTTATGGTTTTTTTCAATTTTATGAGATCATAGTTATTTTTTAGAATAGATAGAATGAATAATTTTTGGAGTACTGCTCTTATCCTTCTAATAAATCTATAAATAATTTTATGTCCCATGTTACATAACAAATAATCCAATAGTGCTTCAGATGATTGGCCATAAAAAAATTTGGAATAAAGGTAAGCTTTGTAATAGGGTTATGCAATTGAGAGCATAAACCTTTACAATGTAGTTATTTTGCAAGGATTTATATAGTGAAATAAATTATCCCAACAATGGTGCCATCCAATTATTTGATATAAATATGTTATTTGTGGACCTTACCAAATGATAAGATAGTGAAATACTTATTTTTATATGAATGTTAAGAATATGGTACCAAATTACCAAAAAAGTAATTTTTTATTTATTCTACATTTGTAAAAATCAAAAATATTTATAATATTTTGCCTTTGTGTTGCTAAGTTGGTTGATGGGGAGTTGGCTAAATTAATTTTATTAATTACTTAAAAATAATAAGAGTCAATGTTTTAAAACCCTTTGGTCTTATATTATGGTCAAATTTTCTTTTGACTTCATTTGTAAAGGGAGATATAAGGTGTGATTGATTTTTTTGAAAAACATCTTAATCTCTTTGTAATTAAAATCTATATAGTGGGTCAAGGCCAAACCCTAATAGCTTTCTATATTTTGATAGCACCATGGAAAAATTGTGAGCTTAATCTCTTAAAATGGAAGCTTAACACCAAAAAAACTACAAGGAATAGTAAATGAATATGGAAACATGCTTGTTTGTAATGATTCATGGGAAATAACAAAAAAAGAAACCACACCACCAACTAAAACTACTAAATTTATTGAGTTTCAAAGGCATGATAAAAATGCCCTTGCTTTGTTTAAATCATCATGTTCAACTCATGTAGTTATCCATATTGAATCCATTAAAGTTAACATCTAAAAATATTGAAAAGTATTAAAATATCTATCTGACAAACAACCTACCTATTAGAAGATTTATCTATTAATGCAGTTTCTCAATAACAAGATTAGCATTAACGAAGATGTATCTAAATATATCTATCACATGAAAATATTAAAACAAGAATATTGTATAACCATTGAAAATATATATGATGACATGTTTATTTCCATCACATTTAATGGCCTTAGTTATACCTACACCAATTTTATTGAAATGCTATATCTTAGTGATAATCTTAACGGTGACACATTTGACTCTATTTGTGATTTATTGACTTAACATGAGAAATAGTTTGCAAAGGACTTAGATGGTGCAATAAATTAACCAAACAATGGTACCATCCAATTATTTGATATAAATATTTTATTTATGGACCCCATCAAATGATAAGATAGTGAAATACTTATTTTTATATGAAAATTAAAAATATGGTTCCAAATTACCATGAAAGTAATTTTTTATTTATTTTACATTTGGAAAAATTAAAGATATTTGTAATATTTTTCCTTTTTATTGCTAAGGTGGTTGATGGAGAGTTGGCTAAAGTAATTGTATTAGGCACTTGAAAATAATAAGAGTCAATGTTTTAAAACCCCTTGGTCTTATATTATGGTCAAATTTTATTTTGACTTCATTTGTAAAGGGAGATATAAGATATGACTGATTTTTTTTGAAAAACATCTTAATCTCTTTGTAATCAAAATCTATCTAGTGGGTCAAGGCCAAACCCTAATAGCTTTCTATATTTTGATAACACCACAGAAACATTTTGAGCTTAATCTCTAAAAATGGAAGATTAACACCAAAAAGCTAAAAGTAATAGTCGATGAATATGGAAACATACTTGTTTGTAATGATTCATGGGAAATAACAAAAAACAAACCACACCACCAACTAAAGCTACTAAATTGCTTGAGTTTCAAATGCATGATAAAAATGCCCTTGCTTTGTTGAATTCATCATGTTCAAATCATGTAATTATCCATATTGAATCCATTGAAGGTAATGTCTAAAAATATTTAAAAGTGTTAAAATATCTATATGACAAACAACCTACCCATTAGAAGATTGATTTGTTAATGTAGTTGCTCAATAACAAGCTTAGCATTGATGAAGATGTATCTAAATATCTCTATCACATGAAAACATTAAAAAAAAATACTATATAACCATTGAGAATATATATGATTACATGTTTATTTACATCACATTTAATGGCCTTATTTATACCTACACCAATTTTATTGAAATGCTATAGCTTAATGATAAGCTTAATGGTGCCACATTTGACTCTATCTATGAGTTATTGACTCAACATGAGAAACAGTTTGCAAATAAGAAGATTAAACCTAATCAAGAGTCTCACTATATAAATAATAGGTCCCATCACAAATATCATCACCATGTATAGTGATATTTTTAAATATATTATTTGAGACACTCTCTGACTCATTCTTCAAGACACTCTCCATACCATTCTAGATAGTCTCCATAGCATTTTCATCAACACTCTCTAGGATATTCAAAATGAACACATCATCATAGGTATTCTTCTCACTCTTGTAGTTTTTCTAATGATTCATATTATTCTAGATATCACTAGCATAATAAAGAGACTAGATGTTTCATATTTAGTGGTATTGGACATCTTACAAATGTATGTCCTTCTTGATGACCTCACTCTCCACATAAAAGAAAAGCTGAGGCAAATTATTTAGATCATTCTAGTGGTGGATATTTTGATTACTCTAGCTATTCTATTTTTTTTTATATTTCCTCTGATAAGAAGCATCTTATATGGCTAAGGTATATGGTCCCAATAGACCTAACAAATTTTTCTAAGTGATTAGTGATTCACCCATTTTGTGTGAGCTACTAGGATCAATATCGAGATCTATTATAGTATAATTTTTTAGTTTGTGTTCTTACTTTCAATTCCATTTTTGTATTTCTATATCATATATTCATGACATGGATAAAATAGGATTTTTTTTCTCTCTCATTGCATAACTTCTCACCTCTCACCTAATAGGGTGAGAAGATATAACATTTTTTGGTCTTAGATCATTTATTAGTGATAGTATGAGTTGATAGTCTTTGTTACCACTAGCAGTGTTATGGAAAGGTCATCAACATTTATTAGATGTTAGGGAGATATACGATACATAATACAGATTGTTCACTTTGATAGTCTTTTAAGTAGAGCATTATGTGGAATTATGTAGTTAGACAGGCTTTGATTGTATGTTACTATAGTATGGTATGATGATTATAGGGGATGAGAAAACTTTGATCATGTTCATTAGCCTTTTATGCCATAACTTATAGTGTTGGATTCTATATGGTGTGGTATTGTTTTTGGTTAGTAACAAGATGTACAATACCTAGTTGAAGTTGCTTCAATGTTTTTTTGATGACTTCAAAGTCATTCCTCCAATTATTTCATATTATATACCCCTTTGGATCACGGGGGAGATTTTTGGATTATTTATCCAAAGATATTTTCATTATGTTTTAGTTTGTTTTATAATTACTTTTTGTTTGTACATGTTGGTTATACCTATTAGTTGGTTTTCTTGAACCAAGTCCCATAAGATTATTTTTAAAAGATTACTTGATGTACAAAAAGAAATGTGTTTAAAAATAAATATATTTTTATCATTATTTCTCCTATCTAGACCTAAACAAGTGCTATAATATATCCTCTTCATGTAATTTAAATGAAAATTAAATCTTAAATTACCCATGAATAAGAAGTCTATATATCAAGTGTATATTTGATGATAGATAAAATGTAATAAACTCAATATCTCCTTATGAAAACTTACTTGATATAATGCTACATGTAACTGGAGATGAAAATAAAAATAAAAATAAAGTTATGACTAACACATCTAAGGAAGAATGTTATCCATTTAATTATGTCCATAAACCTTTTAAAATTTATTGATGCTATAATAATTTTTCATATTACTACCATTATTACTATTCTTACATCTACATGTATATTTACACATATGATACCCACCCAAGGTGTATGGGTTATATATGCACCCAAATTTTGTATAATAAAAAATATCATAATATTCATTGATGATGTAAGGACATTCACAAATAAAACATGCTTAGATCTAGTCATCTCCCCTGTTTCTATATTTTTCCTTATTATTTTATTTATTTTTTCACCTTGTTGATATGTATAAATTATATTTTCTAGGTTTTACATTTAAAATCATAAGCATTTGTAATGCATGACAAAACCAATGCATTAATTGTGAAATTGTCATGACATTTTATGCACTCACCCAAAAATTTCATGCCACCACTATGGTATTTATGAAAACTATCTAACATATTTTCAAACCACCATAAAGTTTGTGTAACCATCGTTTACATAATGTGGTGTTTTTTTCCATTATTGCATTTTTAAATAACTCACAAGATACACATTTTGACCTTTTTTACATGATTTTGTTCATGTTTCTAATTCTTTTCTCTTAACTTGCCTTTGTAATGCCCTAGTACATTCTTAAGTTTAAATCAATATTTGTTTAGATCAATGTCATGGTTGAAGTGTCATTGTCCCATAGAAACAAATTTGTCAAAAAAATCCATTGGTTTGGCTTAACAATAAACATTGTTAAGGCATTTAACCTTTCCAAACTTAACAAAAATTCAAAAAAAATTGTAATCAACTATATCCATTTTATAAAATAGAAAATAAAACAAAAAAATGGTTACATAGATCTGCCTCTTACCTAATTACAATGTTATAGACCAAAACACTAGAAATTAATCCAAAATGATTAATTCTACCACCTTACCATCATTAATCATCAGTTCACTAGTAGTTGGCATCTTGGCTTTCTTATGAAAATTGGTAGTAGGCACCTCCCATTATTTAAATTTTAAAACTAAGCCAACCAACACCATCCCCTAACCTATCTGAGATCCCTCTATCTCTTATTACTACTTAAAACCCAACCTTTTGTTACTACTTGATTGTGCCTACAGATTCATACCTTTACCTTTCCACCAAGGTAGTTCCTTGAAAATACCCCTAACAACTCTTTTGCCTAGCCATTTAATATCTTACACTCATTTTGGATTTCACCTTTATGTATACCACTCTTCCATTTGTAGGATAGGATTCAAGAGATCCTTAATCTCAGGCATCAAAACACCTTTATTCTCATGCTTCTTCTACTCACTCGAGCACACCTTTTCTATTTCCTACATAAAATTAACTAGAGCCAAAAATTTGGTTTCCAATACTCAAAAAAAGGATGGAGGAATGAAACCCATATTATCTTTACCTAAAAAGGGTAGATTTGGGAAAGGCCCCAATTGAAGAGATTCAATTTATGTCATGAAACCTATTTTATGCTCTGGCTATATGAAGAAGTCCACCAACATTTTTTTCTACTCGTTATCCACCATTACCATATAAATGTTACTAGTAAATAACAAAGCTAGGTCTAAATTAACATGCACCTATATATTGACCACCAATAATTCCACCCCCAAAACTTTATCAATAGCCTCTATAAATTATACCATGGGTATCCAAAAAACATTAAAGATATGTGTTTTGGAAATACTACCTGAGAAACCCATCTCATGATCTTTCACTCTACCAAATATCAATGGCCAACCTACTGATTTCATGTAGTTTGGCTCCATGTTTGATAGTGTGAAACAACCATAAACCCATGCCCAAAAACAAAATTTGACATTGATTTAACAATTTTGGGAATATTGGTGTATTATTCCTAATTTAGTTAAAGTGTCTGAGTAATAAAATTAGTAAATAAATATATAATTATGAAGCTACTAATTTGTAAAATTTGATTGCAATTTGAACTTTTCTAAAAAATAGTAATAAGGGGAAGAAAATAAGACTTAGATGGAAACTAATTGATTTAATTGAGATAGAGGCTAGAATTCACTATGCAAGACTATGACATTATCATAAATTGAGATCTAAATTTAATATTGTGATTGGATAAGAGTGTTAGAATTGTATAGGAGTGGCACCAGTGCTGTAGTCTTCATCTACCTCTGTTGTCCTAAAGATCTAAGCTTTTTGGTTTTTGTTTGTTATGTTTGTGTGGCCCTATCTATGAAGTTTTAGTTGTTATAAGTCTATATATATATCTCTATAGAGCATATTTTATCTTTAAATCCTATGTTATATTATGCTTCAACCAATTTTGAGAAACAAGTGGAGGTTAGTGTGTGTAATATTCACTAGACATGGATTTATACCCCTTGTGTGGGCACACTTCCTATATACCAATACTTTAAAGAGGGATCAAGCCATATATAGTTCTTATATTTGATGTTTTTTATGCAATTATGTGTATGAAGATGCAAAATGCTAAAATAGATGTGCTTGAAGTGGCTAAAGACTAGTGTAAGGATTTGAATAAGATTTTAAGTGTGTTGGCTAGTTGTATGTACATAATCAAGAAGAATGCTTAAGTAGTCTTGTTTGCTTCGTGATAATTTCCAACCCTCTCCAAATGATCTTTAAATGGGAATTATAGGGATCTATTGGTCATGGGTTAATGTGCTCACATTAGGCTGATAAGGATAAGGATGGGGAATTGGAAGAAATTGACCATTGAGGATAGAAATAGATTTGGACAACAACACTAAAAGTAGAAAACAATGGCATCGATGCTATAGTCCTATTGTGTCACTATTATCTTGAGTAGACATGACCTAGGGGGATGGATTTATTATAGAAAGAGGGGTCTATCTCAACTGGGATCAAGTCCATAAGGCTACAAAAGACTAGGAATCAGTGAAAAGATGACTATGAGGGTCATGAGAGAAATAAATAAGGACCTAAGGGTTGGGTGTCATTAGCCATGCTCAAGTTACCAATTTTCACATTTTATATGACTACATTTTCCCCCACTTTATTCTAGTGATGCAACAAAGTGAAATATTAGGATAGAGGAAAAATGGAAAGTGTACCTAAACTTATCTACAAGGGTGAAGCTCATGAAGTTGTGTGATGCTAGGTGTGCATAGAAAGATAATTATATGAAGTGTAAATCTAAAATAAAAATAAAGAGTAGATCAATTCTTACTAGATATACTATATCTAAAATAAAAACATACAAAGTTGAGTAAGAGAGAGAGGAAGAGAAAGGAATGAATACACCTCACTGGGTATATGGACCAATACAAAATTTGTTGTGATGTTGAGTGATGATAGATGATTCTAAGTAATGTTGGATGATTCTATACCAAGACTAATATTGTGAACAAAGTTGCATGCTCAATTCCTTGAGAGTGGCTCAAGAATGCAAAGGTTAGCCCTTTGCCTCCATCATAGCCCACTAAGTGAATCTATATGATCATGAATGTGTTGATTGATGTTTGGAATATGGGTCCAATCCCTTTGAATATGTGGCTCAATAATACAAAGGCTAACTAGTCCTTTAGCTCCATCATTATCCCATGAAGTGAAGTTATGAACTGATACCAGTATGAAATGTGTGTTATATGATATGGCTCCTAAATCCCATGAATGTATTATGATATAATAAAGTTGGCTTGGATATATAAATGTATGTTATAAACTAGGCCACTCTTATCCACTCTAAAAGATGGAGATTAGTCTTGTATAATATCCACTCTAAAACTAGTGCACTAGGCTTATATGAAAGCCACTTAAGAACTCAAGAAATAAAAAATGTGGAAGTTAGGCTTGTATGAAATCCATTCCAAAATGATGCCAACAACCTACATATGGAATAATTTACACAACTACTAAGAATTCTTGGGTAATACTAAACTTGGAAAGGAAAAGAAAATAAATGTATCACACACATTGCTCCCAATCACTGGTGTTTAGAACATGGATTTTGATCTAGAAGTTATATCAACTATTGTATCTAAAATTTAAAGTGATGTCTATCATGCCACACATGATACCCCCTATATCTATATTATTTTAACAAAAATAAACTAAAAACTATTTATTTTAAATTGGTCTATCTGTCCAAAAATATATCTAAACCTACTTTTTATGCCTACTTCTAGAAAGTCTAGTTTTTCTACTATTTGGATAGGAGTGCCAAAAATAGATAGTAATGGCACCAACACTATAGTCCATGTTAGGTGTTGTTGTTCTAGGCCAAATTTGGTAACTATTTTGATATTTTTACTATCTACCTGGTCTATTATGATTGTTTTGATGCTTGTTTGTTATTTAAGGTGTTTTAAATGCTATATTTTTAACTATTAGGAACTCTAATCTCTATAAAAAAAATCCTATTTATTGCCCCCTCTTCTAAAGTTAGGAATTAAGACCTTATAATGACTTCCCTTAGAAAAAATAACCCTAAAAGTGTGTTCTATTGTAAAGATACATGATATAGCAATGATAATTGACAAGATATCTCAATATATAACATGGTTTGTATTGAGATATTTTTATATCAATAGGGGTATGCCTAGATGGATATAACAATTTAATATCATGTGTAATGTATTGAAATGGAAATGAAAGTCTGGTTAGTTTTTAGTTGTTATGGAGGGATGGAACATGATGTCCATCATGGCATCCAAGAAAGTAAGATAAATACATGATGTGGATCATGGTATTGAAAAAAATAAGAAGCAAACAAGCAACAAGTAACAAGCACACAAGGAAAGAAGAAAGAAACATACAAGGGTGGCCAAGGGGCCATACAAAAAAGGGACATGTGTACATGTCACTCATACTAGAAGGCAATCATATAAGTCATGTTAAAATTTCACATACACATACAAATAAAACAAGCAAGGTTGGCATGGAAGCCACAATCACATAGAAAATTATAGCGAAAGGACATTGGCAAATTTCCTGAGGCACACACAAGAATAGAAGCAAAGGACATTAGAAAATGTCCTAAGTCATGTATAAGAGATAATTAGGAAGTAATAAATTCAATCATATCTAACTACAGAAAGCAAGAAAGCAAATCATGTAATAATTAGAAATACAATCACATCTAACTAATCAAAGCAAGCGGGAATGTATGCAAGACATGTTAGTACAAGACTAGGTATGTGCTAAGAAATACACAAGTGTTATATACTAGTTAGATGTCAATATATTAATATGTGTAAGATAATAAATAATGTACATCAATATGATAACTAGAGTGTGTGGTGTAGGAATGACATAACCTAGATGGTGTATTCATATAGAAGATGCCCCCAATGCGTATGTATATTGATGTGTGTCTCGATGTAGAAGTAGGATTCCCCCTAAATGCTTAGAATGAATCAATCAAAGAGTAATGGTAATTTAGATAAATTGACAAATAATATAATATAACAATAGATGTAATTCTAGCATGATAGTATAAATTTAAAACATGGATAATGCATACAATCAACATGTTTTTGGTGTTTTAGAGTTATTTACATGTTTTTATATTTTGAAATATTTGAACGTTTTTGAATTTTTGATATAAGTTATGTAAAATCAAGTATAAAAAACTATGTATAGGTAAGCTAGGAAAGGATGATACTAATCGATGAGTCTCATGCGAGACTCCCTATCCTAGTGTCCTATATCAAGGAGAGGAATCATGCATGATCATGAGGCATGATGAAAATTCTAAGACTATGGTTCTAAAATTTATATATGATGTAAATTATCTAAAATATCTAAAGTAGAAACCAACTATGGGGTCCCATTATAACTCTAAGAAGTGGATGCAACTATAGGGCTCTCAAAGACCCATCTATTAGTAGGATAAATTCTATGAACATGTGCTCTATGAGTAGATGCATGAGGTGTGAAAAATTTAGCTAGAAACTATCTAGAATCCTAAAGATATGGAGGTGCATGAACTCTCTATGCTGGTGATGGATGCCTCAACTATATCTAAATTAGAACTAGATGAGGAACTATAACTAGTGGCAAAAATAAAAGTGGTGACTACAAAGTAGAAGATGGATTTGAAATGGGAAGTAGTAACTCATATGGAACTCCAACAATGATAACAACCTAATTAATTTGAATGAATTTCATGTATTTGTGAACTATAGAAGGTAATTCTCAATTTTTTTGGATCCATGGTCTACCAAGTGACATATCAAAGACTCACGCACTAAGAACAACAGTGAATGATGTGGCCATGTGTGTTCCACCAACCTATAAAGTAAGTACAATCTCACCCAATGAACTCTATATGTGACCACTAAATCTGATGATAACTATGTCCATCAGGGTAATATCATCCTCAAAATATCCCAAATCTTGTAATAATATCATAGTACACATGTTCACATTGGATCCATTATCTATGAGAATAATATGAATAGGATGATTATGAATGTAAGCTCTAATAAATAGTGCATGATAATATGAATCATCCTAAATGATCTCCTACTCTGAGAAGGAGATGGAAGGTCTAGTTATAACTCTATAATTGTATACACCAATCATGTTACTCAAAGGATGTGTTTCAACTAAAAGTGCTTGATATATATCTGGTGGTGGATGTACATGATATGCATGGTGAACCCCTGATGTGTCCCCTATCTCCTATTTAGAATTCTATGGAAAAGGATCTAAAAATATTTTAAAAATCTTTTCCTATGTTTTATTTGCTTGAGGAGGCTCAACTAAACTACCAAGATTAATATGATTGTAATCTATAAAATCCTATACCTTGTGTCTTAAATTGATGCATCTATTTGGTGTATGGCCTATTGCCTTGTGAAACTTGAAAAATGCATGCTGATCATATCCCCATGGAAGAGGCTTTGTTGGGTCAACTTCTTAAATAAGAGGGAGAGATATGATGTTACATTCTAATAGCTATTATAAAAATCTATTAGATAAACTGGTAGATTGGTGAAGGTTCATAAAAGAAGTGCTAATAAAACCACTTACTAAGGGGGATTAGAAGCTGCATTAACTATCAATTAATTTTAATTATTGTTATCATTGACCTTGACTTTGTGTGGTATTTTTATGTTACTCTTGTTTGTTGTTTCTAAGATACTTGTGTACATGAGTTTTCCCATTGAAATTAGTTTGAATTCTCATTCCTTTAGTGTGTGACATAATTTAGTGAAGGAAGATAATATTTTAAACATGATTGATTCATACAAAGCTAGTAGAGGACTCTATTTAGAGAGATCTTATAGCTCTTGATTGGCTATGGGTCTAGTCATCATAGCCAAAATAGTCTTATATCAAAGAACCTAGTCTGTGAGATTCTCATTTGACCTTTGTTTCTACTATGCAACTTGAGCATATAAAACCTTGTCACCAATGTTAATGTTGAAATGAGCTAGGAACATGTCAACTAAAGGATTGAAAGCATTTATTGACTGATTCAATATACTATAGAACTATTGTAAAGCATAATCCTTTAGTATTTATTGATGATTAAAATTACGCTATTTCTAACACCAATAATGGGAAGTTTCAAGAATGTGGGACTTACAACCTGAAACGACCTCCAGATTTTAAAGAAGCTATCTCTTCTTTATATCAAGTGCATACAAGTGTAATGAAATAACCTCTTACTATGTCGATGTGTCTAAATTTAATTTGACCCTTAATTCTAAGTACAATGAAGCTATATGCAAGATTCAATTACATTAAAGAGCAAACAAGGCATGATTAATGTAAAAGATGAAAATAATAGAAACAGAGGCTCACAACATAAACTACTTTTGCACTGACACAGAGAATATCAACAAAGGCAAAAAATTTAGTATTCTCATTAATTTTCAACTACATAAAAGGCATAGAAACATGCACAATTATACAAAATTTCTAACTCAAGAAAATAGATCAAAGGCAAATGATATTCCTGATCACAGTTAAAAAAGTATAAAAACTCTTGACAATAATCTCTTGCAAAAAATTCTTTCTATCTTTTGATGATCATTTTGGTGATCTCTACACTCCTATTTATAACATTGGATTAGCTCTATATTATCTGCACATTCCCAATCCAACAGCCTAACTAAACTCTAACTGAACTAGAAGTATCTAACATAGGATATTTCTTAGATCTAAAATATTCTATCTTCCTGTAAGTTCATTGGCTAAAATAGATACCCAAGATGCTTCCCACTTTCAAATGGGAGAGGACACTTGGCCGATTCCCTTACTCTACTTGAAAACCCTCTTATTATTCAGGAGGCACTAGAAAATGACACTTGGCATGTTTTTCAGCACTTACTGAAGACACATGGCACTTTCTATGTAACCTATACTCTTTACTATGTCTTCGCTTAAGAGTGTTTTGTCTTTGACATCTATCACCATCCACTTCTCCAAAACTTTAACAACTTATAACAATTGGGACCCATAACACTTCTCACCTGAGTAACTTCCAAAAAAGGAGTAGAGACAGGTGGCACTTTCTGCACATCTTTAACAAGGGACATGTGGCAGTCTCTATTGCTTTTAGCTATCTTTTGAGAATCCTACAGAAGGTGACACTTGTTAGTCTCCATGTCACTCTATCTATACTATAGAAACATTCAAGCCTTATTTCATATTTACATGGATAGTGACACTTGGTAGCTTCTGCTTGCCTTAGAAACAAAAATTGAGACCCACCATAGTCTTTACTTATCCATGAAACAAAGTGAAGATATTTTAGATGTTGACACATGATGGCTTCTACTTTCTTTAGCTAGGGATACGTGGCAGCTTCTATTGATTTTAAAAAATCATATTGAAACCTTCGATAGTTGCCACTTGGTTCCTTCTATTTGATCTTGATAAAAACTTATTGAAAAGAAACTTTCAAAATGTATAAGAAACATGAGATGTGGATGCTGACACTTATTGTACTCTATTGAGTTACTATGGGACATGTGGCATGTTCTGACCAAATTATGAAATGTGCCTCAGCTGATGACACTTGGAAGCTTCCAATTTCTTCTGACACTTAGACAAAATTGAGGTGAAAAGAAATTTGAGCTCGTGCTCTAAGTCAAAAACTTCACTGTCTCAAACCAAAGTGTGCAGGGACAAAAATTTGGAGCACACAACTAAAATAAAAATAAAATGTAGAGTATTTTTTACTCTATAGTTATTGGCAACCCCAAGGACTTTTGAGCCTACTCAAAAAGAATCCACAACTCCCTCATGATCAAAATGATAAAAATCATAGCTTTAGTAAGGTTGTCTGATAAGTAGACCACTCATCATCAGATAATCCTTGCTTATTTTACAATTCATGAAAGGCTAAATAAAGATTGATAATATCTTTGTGTGAAAAATTCTACAAAATCTAAACTATAGCCTTTCATTTAAATTCAAGCTAGGAAACAAGAATCAAAATAGATTCTACTCTAGGCACTGATGAATCATCCTTTAAACCCTAAAAAACTACCTAATCATTCTACCTGGTTAACAACAAAGGTTTAATTTCATCAATCATCAACATAGTGTTATTATCAGGAAAAGGGGAAGGAAGACCTAGTTGTACCAAATCTTTGATGTGTTGTTTCATGTCTTTGATTCCTTCTTTCATCACATCTAGAAGCTCTATGCAATTGATTGCTATAGAGTTGCAATTGAGAACTTCATTCACTCTTTTAGCAGCGATCATTTTGTCATTAATCCCTACTGTTGACAATGTTCCATTAGTTGCATCATATAGCTTTTGTAGCAGTGTTTGAGAGTCAAACACTCTCACAGAGATAGTAGATAGAGTGTCTTCTACTGATGTCTCCATCTTTTTTCACAATTTCTATGCATTTAGTAGAAAGGTTAGAGAAGGTCTAAGCTGAATAATCTCCTAAGAAATTTTTTCCCATATTGATTCATAAAGCTCCTTCACCAGACTCAACACCCCTACATTCTTTGGCCTATTAGCCAACTCAAGTGTCAATTGTTCTACCCTTTGTCACTTAGCTTGAAGTTGGGTCTGTATAGCAGTGGTATTATTCTGCTCATTCAGCAACTGCTGTTGAATTTGAGTAACATGTAATAGGCTTTCCTCACATTTTTCTTGAAATGTTGCCTTTTCCCACCTTAAGGTTGTCACTGCATCCTTCACCTACGTTAGCCCTACTTTCAAAGAATTATTTTGGGCCTAGATAGCCTAGTGAGTCTAAAGAGAAATAGTATCTTGAAACTGTTTATTAAGACTCTCTATTTCAATATTCTTAGTATTGATCTCTATGGTCAAACTACTACAGTTTGCTTTCTCTTTAGCTAGATCAACCTCCATCTTCTATAGCTTCTTTGATATTTTCAAATAATCTTCAGCTAATGCAGAAGTAGATTCATTTAGCAGCTTGACCCTATCTTGTGGTCAAAAAAGGGACATGTCTATAGCCACTACATTCATCATGTAATCTTTTGGCTACATCTAATCATTTGGCTTGACTATATTCAGTGACAAATGGGTCACCATTAGTTGCTATTGTATTGGGTCAAATTATGACCTTAGATGTGGTGTAGCCAGGGCTTCATTATGTTTCTTCTTCTTTTTCTCCATCCTAGCTTCTCTAGCCTACTTAGCAGTATCTGCTTGAGTTTGGAAGGTAGAAGGAGAGGCAGTGTGCCCACCCACAAAATGATAACCTTGTGGCAAGCCATATGGAATAGCCAAATGTTGGCTAGGGGCAATCTAAGGAGGTACATTTTTGGGATTAGAGGGGGAAAAGTGAGGCAATGATATAGCTTTAGTATGGATAGATGGGGAAAAATAAGAAATGGGCATATCGGAGGTGGTAGGGGATGTCATTTGGCTAAATGGAATCATCACTCCTAAAGGAGAAGAGAGAGATTGAGAAGAAGGAGAAACAACACTTACCTGATGAGAAATTGAGGTACTCTATGGTTGGTGTTGTGAGGGTTTTGCCCTCTCCTCTAAATCAAGTTAGAACCTCAGCCTCTCATGTTTCCTTGGTGTTTCTTCTTCTGGATGTGTTCCCTTCTCTTTAACATTTACCACTACTACTAGTGGTACTTGTGTACAACTAGGAACCTCAAGGACTAACACTAATGGAGAATATTTTAGTGGTGAAGATACCACACTCTTTTGTTTTTTGATGGTACTAAGAGATTGAGGCCAAATAGTTGCAATGACTGCTACTGAAGTTTGCACTGGGGCCTGTGATGTTTGACTGGATTTTGCTCTAGATTTTGGCTCTCCACCTTGTGTCGACAAATTACTTGTATCAGGGCTAGACATAGGAGACAAATGACATTCATCCCATATTTCCTCCCATTTCTCATCTGAATCCACATTTCCAAAATAGTGAGTTGTCTCATAAATCTCTTTCTTATATTTCCAATAGGCTTTTATTTTCTCAATGTTCCAGTCTTTATTCTTTAATGCTCTTCTTAAACTAGAATTCATTTTGATTTTAGGGTCAAAATCCCTTTGCTTAACATAAAAATTTTCCCATAATCTGTCTTGTTGAAGGGGCAAATCCATCAATTCAACATAAAACTCAAGAATATCTTCCCTAGGATTTTTCCTATTTTCTCAAAAGGGGTGGTCCTCATGCCCAATTCTAGTATCAACCCTATTAGTCTAGATCCATGAAGTTATGAAACCATTTGGGTCATATATCCATTTATATTCAATTAGAAAGAAACCTAGGAAGGCTAGCTTTTTAAGCAACATGATCTTAGCATCTCTAGCCTCTAGTGCCATGTTGTTTGTCACCCATGGAACATCATACATTTTCCTCTTCTTCTTCCTAGAGCCATATTCATTATCTACCATAGACACTTGCCTAGTGACCTCTAAGAACCCTAACCTAAGGGTCAAAATCTTAGGTAGCAACATTGGTTCCCCATTAAAACCATGGACTCTAATAATAGTATGATGGGATCCAATAAAGTAATCACAAGGAATGATATAATTGGTCATAAGGTTTGAGACACTTGGAAATAGTCTATTTACAACTAGTTCTAGGCTTAGATGACAAAAATCAAGGGCAACAAAAAGTTCCCAGAATTCATATGGATCACTGGTTTTGGATAAGATATGTGTCCATGTAGACATAGGAGTGGTCCTATGTAGACCGAAGCTTGGGTCATACATGTTTAGATGCATGTGTTGGGAAAAGATGCTAGAATTTTGATACAACATAAGGTGAAATAGATAAGAAGAATACCTAAAAATCCCTTTAGATCTGAACTAGATGAGTTGTTCAGCCATTAAATATGCAATCTACTTAGAGAAAGCAAGCCAATACTCCTGAGTCTTGTCAACAATTTTCAATCTAAAGAGGATGGCCATTTTTTCTTCATAGATAGTTATATCATCTTTCATTCCAAAAATGAAAGCCATCATGGAAAGTTCATCTTGATTGGCTTGTGCAAATTGTGCTCTTGCTATAGGTAGTGTCAGCATAGTGGTATCACCATCACCTAATTTCAATTCTGATTTTAGAAACCTCAATTGAGTATTGACATTTGCCTACATTTTATGCATCTTGGCAATGGTGGGAAACATCATTATCTTATTGTGGTACAGGGCCAACATGTCTTTGATAGCCTTTTGGTGTAATTTTCAATATGAATGGACCCTGTTGTATGGTATTTAAAGGCACATGAAATAATCTAGCGCATATTTCAACCAAGTCAGGGCATGGATGCACACCTAGGACAATGAATTGTGCCAGTTGGGAAGTCCATAACCTCATTGTGAATGTCTTGTATTGTCCCACCTTGGCCCTCTGAAGACACCTTTGATGTGCCCCTTCTATGAGAGTTTTGCTACTAGTTCTTTGAATAATTGGGTCCATGATTCCATCTACATAATATTTCACCTTTGTTGGGTCATTTGCTTGACCAACTTTAGCGGTTCTAGTTCGCGGATAGGTCTTTAATGGTTGTGCAGGGGATAAAGCATATGATTTACTTGTAACAAACTTATCAAGGGATTCATAAATCCTAAACCCTTGTTGTGAAGACTGTGCTCCCTCCATATCTATATCTATTCTTTAAAATAGTGAATTATGGTAACAGGTATGAAGCTTTTGCAATAGGGAAGGCACTTTTTGTTAAATAGGTTTGCTATGAGCTGAAAATGCAAGTAGCAAGGGTTTTCTAGTAGACACAAGAATGTTTGAGACACTGTAAGCTTTAACTCTTGTTATGAGGTATTTATTAACCCATCAAGTCTCAAAATGGCATTAAACCCAGATAACTGTTAGCAAATCTTACTAAATCTTCATGGGATAATGAGTTAGACATGTCATGAAAGTGGTTGCGTAAGGTACCTTGGAGAATTTAAGGATTTGAGAGATATTTAATGTGTTAAGAGTTTTTAAAATTTTGAAAAAGGCTCTGAGCTATGGCTACATGTTCAAAGAACACTTATTTAAAAGAAAGAGTGGGAAAGAAAATGGGAAAATAAAGCAACTAGGAAAGCGAAATTATCTAACTATAATACATTAGAGACATAATTTAACTAAAATGTTTCAAGTAGATCCCATTCATAGGAATCTCTTCAGGTTCACCTTCCATTTTTTCTATCTCAAATGAATTCTTCTATTTACATGCATGAAATTTATAGGGGCCAGTCCATAATGCTTCAAATTTAGTATGTTGACCCAGCTTGGCAGCTCTTGCATCCCATTTCAAAACAATTGAGCCTACTTCGAAATGGGGGTTTGGAGTCCTTTTATCAAATTAGTCTTTAATTATTTTCTAATGCTTTATTAATGAATCATGTGTCGCATCCCTCTTTTCTTAAACTTCCAAAAGTTTAGCAAATCTAACTTGCATGGGGGCATTTTCCTCAATTTCAATCTATTTTATCAGTTGGAGAGCAAAAATTTCCAAGCTTAGAGGTATTACAAAAGGCTTACCATAAACCAATTCATATGAGGACATTTTCATCACCTACTTAGGTGTAATTCTATCAGCCCACAGTGCTATATTTAGCACTTTATGCCACTCTTTGTGATGATTATTCCCTATTCTCTTGATGAGTCTAATCAGGTTCTTATTAGTTGATTCTGCCAAACCATTACCCTGAGGGTAATAATTAGAGGAAGTTTTCAGATATATTCCATGTTTTAATGCAAAGTTAGATACTTTAAACCCTAAAAATGCTTTAACATTATCTAAAATTATAGTGTGAAGAGCCCTAAAGTGAGTAGTGATACTCCCTAGAAAGTCTAAGATCACATTTTCTTTTGCTTCTTTAAGTGGCACTGCCTCAGTCTATCTAGTGAAATAATTTGTGGCAGTTAAAATCCATTTATGACCCATACTAGACACTAGATTTATCATTCTAATGAAATCAAGACCCCATTAAGCAAAAGGTTCATCAACAATTATAGGACTATGAGGCATTGTTGCATTCCTTCTCATCCCCACATAATATTGACAAGATTGACATTTTTTAACCAATTGATAACAATCTGTAAATAAAGTAGGCCAAAAATAACCTACCTCACTTATTGTTATAGCTGTGGTCTTTGTAGAAAAATGTCCACCTGAGACTCTATGATGCATTTCATGCAGTATTTTCTTTGCCTCATCTATCTCAACGCATCTTAAAAGTTTACCATCAGAATTTCTTCTAAAAAGAACTTGTTCAATTAAAACAAAATAGACCCCTTGCATCTTATAGTATCTCTTCTTGTTTTGAGGGAGTTCTCTTGGGTAAATCCCATATTTCATAAAATGAATCCTATTTGTGACCCACAAGTTTTGATCAACCTCTTGTATCCTCAATATAGTTTCCTTTTCCATTTCTGAATCAGTTTCTTTAGGTATCATCTCTTCAAGCTCTTGAGTCATGTATTGGCACAACCCTCTACCTCTGACTAACTTAGTGGGTTTGACCTCTACATCATATTCAAGGATCTTTGTTATCTAGTTTGCTCTTTTTTTAGTAATTTCACCCTCCATAATGTATTCTCTAACACTTGGGTGAGCCACAAGTATCAAAATCTTACTTCCTGATACTATATGCCTAAATTTCTTGAGGGATTTTGCCATAGCATATGCTTGTTTCTCCACAAAGTTGTATCTGGTTTCATATTCCCTAAGAGTCCTTGAGAAAAAGGCTATTGGATGCTCTCCCTCTTATCTATCATCTTTTTATGTTAGAACAAAAACAATATTAAGCTCTCCTCCATAGACATACATTACAAAAGGCTTAGAAAAATCTGGGTTTCTAAGTACTGGGGCTATTGAAATTGCTTTCTTGACTTCTTCAAAGGCTTGCCTTCCTTCTGTAGTCCACATGAAAACCAGGTATTTTTTCAACAAGAGTGTCACTAGTCTTACTAAGCCTACAAATTCAGATATGAACCGACTGACAAAATTAATCTTCCCCAAGAAAGATTGAATTGCTTTCTTATTTACTAGTAAGGGCAAGTTCATTTTGGCTACAACTCTTTCTAGATCTATAGAAACTCCTTATTTAGATACTATATGTCTTAATAATTTGCCTTGAGGTACAACAAAGATAAATTCCAAATTCTTAGGATTCAGGGATATTCCAAATTCTTGACATTTCTTAAAAATAGATTCTAAATGATCAAAATGATCAACAACATTCTTGGAAAAAATAGTAAGATCATCAAGATAAATCAAGATGATTTTATTTATAAGTTACATAAATGCTACATCCATAGCTCTTTGAAAAGTCGCTCCTATATTTGATAGGCCAAATGGCATCTTAGCATATGCAAATGTTCCCCATTTGGTAGTAAGAGCAGTCTTGTATTAGTCTTCATTAGCTAACAAAATCTGATTGTATCCAGAGAAACCATCTAGCAAGGAAAATCTCTCTGATCCAGCCACAATTTGTAAAATTTGTTCCATAGATGGCAAGGGATAGTAATCTTTTAGAGATGCTCTATTTGAGTCTTTGAAAGCTACACAGAGTCTTATGTCACCATTCTTTTTCCTAACTGGTACTAGATTTGATACCTAGGTTGAGTACTTGATTGGAAAAATTATTTTAGAATCTAAAAGTTTCTACAACTCATCCACCATTAGATATTCAATCCTTGGATTTACTAGCCTCTGCTTCTATCTGACTGGCTTAGATCCTTTGGTCAGTTCTATTGTGTGCTGAATGATATCTCTATTATATCCATGAAGGTCTTCATAGCTCCAGGCTATGACTCTATCATATCTTTTGCATAGGTCAATTAGTCTTTCCCTTTCCTCTTGAGTTGTAGAATTTCCAATTTTTAATTTTCTCCCTTCACTCACCTCTACTTCAGAATAATCTATTTTATTTACTTGGAACCTTTTCTTCTCTAGGCCTACATCTTCTAGATCAAAAAGGTTTTCCAAAGTGATCAAGCCTTTGGGAAGCTTATTATTCTTTAATTGTATAACTTGGTCTCCATATTCCTCTTCAATTTTTGGTTTCAATTGATCAACAAATTCCCTTAATTGTTGTAAGAATGAGAGTACCTAAGAATCATTTTCAAATACTTGCCAATTCTCATCATTACCTAGGATAGTTGGCCTTACTATAACTTTTATTGACTCATTTTTAACTAATAGCCCAGTTTTAAGATCAAACTATGAGCCAATTTGTGCCATCCTATCATCTTCAAAATTTTGGGTTCTATGAACTACTTCAATATTGAAAGCTTCAAAATCTTCTATTAAGTCCCAAATTTTGTGTCTATAGGATCTCATCCTTACGTTTTTGGCTATTGCCTTTTCTCTAATTTGCTTCACCACTAATTCTAATTCTCCTTTTACTATTAAATTCTTTATTCCCTTTTTCTTGGCTAAAATGAGCCCATGTACTAAGGATTCATATTTAGCATCATTATTAGTACAAGCAAATTGGAAACGAATAGCTCTCAAAATTTTCTCCCCATTTGGAGCAACAAGACAAATTCCTGCTCCAGCACCACTTTTACTTCTAGCTCCATCAAAATTTAAGGTCCAAAATTTTGAATCTTTTTTAGATTCTTAAGTAGTTGGTGTTTCTTCCCTTAAAACATTTGGGATTTCATGCTCTTCATCAAAAATGACATAACTGCTAAAACCAATAGAGTCATAATTTCCATATGGATCACTATGCATCATAGCTAACAAATGGTTATTTTCCTCTTCTTGGTCATGTTCAGTCCAATCACCCAACTCTTCAACAAAAACCCTTTCTTTTTTATTTAACATAGAATGATCTGCCTCTAATTTTGATGTTAGTTCATTGGTGATGTGATCCTTTGATAGTGGTTCAGATAGAATTTTCTTCTTTGAACCATATTTGGTTCTTAGGATGAGGTGAGACCAATCAAGGGACATATATCCTCCTATTTTGGTTGTAAAGTCTCTGGATAAACATAAACCAAAAATAAGAGGTATATCTATGACTACTACATCTTGATTGACAATTATATTGGGACAATTATATAATTTCAATTGGAGTTGTTTAATTCTCCCTATTATTTGTACTGATTTGCCATCTAGCTACATAACTCCTTTAGTAAGTGGTTCATACTTTATTTTTAAAGAATTAGCTATTTTCATAGGCATTACTATAGTATTAGCCCCTAAATCTATCATCACATTATGCAACAGTTTCTTTCCCACTATAAGAGTCAAATAGAAGGGCTCTGGTTTGAATTTACTTACCTCTACTACATTGTTCACAAGGGATGTTGTCTTTAGAGAAATAGTGTCCTTAAGCTTTTCTTTATCAACAAGTCCTTCTTTGGTGCCATTATTGTTGACACAGTGGATTGCACCCAGGGCAAGGAGGCTGAGTTCCTGCCTTTCCACATGCAACAATGGAAACTCCCCTCTCACTTGTGGGATCGGTGAAGCTAGAGGGGAGAGTCTCTAGATAAGGGCTAGCTCCCTCTAATGCATCTTTTAGACCCTAGATTCTCCTACTGCTAACAAATAAAATGGGAAAAGGGGGGGATGAAAGAGAGAGAGATGCTGAAAATAAAACATAAGCCTAAAAAAGAAAAGGTGATACACCAGAAAAGGTTGATCTACTTCACCCAAACATACACTTTCCACTGAGAACCAGCTCCCATACACTTCATTTGACATGAGAAAACCTTCTACATCAGTGGGTCAGGAGTCTATCAAGATATAGGGAGGAAATAACTACTAGAGGCATTCTAAGACACACTACAATAGCCTATCCACTTCACCTATACTCCTCTAGGGACACTTCTGATGGACCCATAAAAAGAAACTCAAAAATGTACCAGATATGCTGAAATCATTCTACAAAAGCATTAATAAAATGACTTAACATAGAATCAAGGCATAAACACATACTAAAGATGCAAAAATCAAAATGGAGGTAAAAATGTTATGTTTCGATTCAAGGTAAAAATCTGGTAGAGCTCTGCCTTACAAGCCCGAGAGATTTTTGGGTAGAGTTTTGCCTTAAGGCTGAGAGTCGATGCTTTCTCAAAAGAGAAGTTTACAATATATAGGAAGAGGAAGAAAACTTGGTGCCTCCTAAGAAAGATTTTGGCACTCATTTTTTCAAGTGTCCCATGTGCATTTAGAACCTTGGGAAGTGGAAACCACTGTTACTGATGTCATTCTTCAGAAAAGGCCTACTAGAACCATGTTATACAATCACCAAAATTGACTTTGGTGTTCAAACATTAATGTAAGAACATGGCCGCGCCTCTTTTCTATAAATAGACTATAGTTTTTCTCCTCTTAAATGCCAACTTGGAGAAAAATAGGCTGCACCACTCATCTGGAAATAACTCACCTTCCCTTCACCACTTGAATTGCTTTTTCTTTTCTTCTCCTTGCCTTCTTCCTGCCCTTTCAACCCTCAAGGGCGATCTTCTCCTTTGGCTCTTTATACTGAGAGTGCATCTGCTTTTGACACATGTTGTAGTCCATTGCTTAGACACTTAGAAGACACTTTGAAATGTGGTCACTAACACATGGTGGCTTCCATCAAGCTGATAATGGGACATGGTAGCATCTGCTCACCTTTGAGGGTTACATGGAGCATTTTGAGATTTTTGTGAAAGGCAACACATGGCCACTTCTACAGATCCTTTAATTACCTAAGAAAACTTTTGAGACTCCTTTGGTTCTTCACAGATGTTGACACTTGGCATGATTCGCATAGCTCTTAGCAACCCATTCAAGCCCACCAGTCTTCTCTTTGAGTAACGAAGCACAAGGAAAAACCCATGGATATTGACACTCATTGGCTTTTGTTGAGCCCTATAGGGGACATGTGGCACATTCTACTACTTCAAAAAAGTAGGTCAAAGTCTTCCATAGTTTCCAATTGGTGCCTTCCATGCTCCAGCCTTCCTGGTGTAAAATTTGATGTTCTTGGGCCTGTCACAGTTGAAAACCAATGGCTAGTTAATCTCCTTAAAATTTATGTCTTTTAGGACGTCACCATCCTTGGCAAAGTTTGTCAGGCTTTTTTTGTGGGTTTTTTGCTTCAGGCCTTTTCTTGCGGACAAAAAGTCTATAGAAATTGGCCTCTTTAAACTAGTGGGGTCCTTCGCTTTGAACTGGTAGCCTTTATGTGAATTCCTTCAGACAAAGAGTTTGAAAGAATTTGAAGCCTTAAGTCTTCTACATCTTTTAAATCCCTTTGGTTGCCCTTTGAAAACTCTCTCTACCCTTTACAAGGGCTTTTGGACCTTGAACTTCCCTCTACAAGGGCTTTTGGACCTTTGGTTGTAGGACACCTCATTGAACCAACCCATTGAACCATTCACTTAAACCACTCATTGAACCGGTTCAATGGTTCAACACTACACACCGAGCCCTTTGTTGAACCAACCCATTGAACCGCTCACACTTAAACCACTATGATTGAACCAATGCATTGAACTGAATCATTGAACTAGTCCGTTAAACCAGTTTAATGGCTCAACATTGCATGCCGATGAACTTGCCAATGAGCCGAATGAACCAAGGCCGATGAACCCACTGATTGAACTAAGTGGTTAAACCAAGCTAAAAAATTGAACCAATTCATAAACCAAGGCTAATGAAAGTATGCAACTTGAAAATGACTAGATCTAAATAACAAGGGAAGAAGGGGACTGATTTTTGGCCTATTGGGCAAAAAATGGTCAACAAATTGGTGACTCTTAGGGAAAGCATGCCTGCTATGCTTAGAGACCAGTTGCCTTATAGTCCATTGGGTAGGGAGCCAAGATGTAGCTTTAAAGAAAGGTTAGCAATAGCCCCAAAGATCTAAGAATCAAACATGAAGCTTTTTACCCCACACACAAAGGAAAAACATACACAAGGCTAAAAACACTACCTATGCAAACTACACTTAGGGAAAGCAGGAAATAAAATTGAAAGCAAACTACTATATATAGCTAACCAAGAATGTTTGCCTCCCTCTTAGATCAAAGGGAAAATTTCTTAAGTCCCCTTCCTAGCAAGAAGATGTATGGTGCCAGGCAAGTAGCTAAATGAAAAGAGAGTTGGTGACCTACTCCTCTTGCCTGTCACCTGGATTGGCTTGCATCTGAGTGGATCATATCCAAATATACTTTCAACATATACATACTCTATTTATTCTTAGAAGATTTTTGAATGTTGGTATTTCATGCTGGTGCATATCACCAAGAAATCAATGGTTGCTAGCTCATCACCATAAGCCCTTTGATTTGTACAATCCCTTTGTAATGCATCATGGTCTGACTTGTTTCCTTCTGCTTCATTAAAGACTCTGTCAGACTCATCATCTACTTCCTCTTGGACTTCTTGAAGAAGGGTGACAGTTGTGATGTCTAAAATGGAATCACAAATTGATTGCTCATCCCACATAACATCACCTCTCTATTCAAAACTTTCTTCTTCAAGGCTTTCCTCAAGGAAGACCAGCCTCTCCTTTTCCTCCTCAAAGATCGGGATCTCTAGATGTTCAAAGGTATCCTCTTGATCCTCTTCCAACTCAAGCTCCCTAGTGTAGTCATCCTCCTCATCAAAAAAACAAGGAAGTTCATCAAACAAAGGGGGAGAGAGCTCATCATGTTTATGTTCCTCCTCATATTGCTGAAACATCTGCATATATGCATGCCCTATCTCTTCTCCATTATTGATGAGGTCTTCACAAGGAGCATCAATGATGATTTTTTCTTCATTGTCGCTCATGATATTCTCTTGGGAAACTACATATTGGATCTTCTGCTCCTCACTCACCTCCTACAATATAGGTTCCTCTTTGAGAAGGGGTGAAGTGGGAAAACCATGTGGAAGAGGAGGCAGTCCTTGAGCTAGAATTGAATGATTCTCCTTTTTCCATCTAGTTAGCACTTCATCAATACTAAGTGTGGCTTGATATCTCTCTTGGGGATGTGTAGATGGGGTGTGTTTAGACATGGAATGTGCCATTGGGTCTGAACCGTCCATCACCCACTCGCTAAGGAATCTCTCTTTAGATTCCAACTCTGCAATTCTCCTAGCTAGATCCTCTTGGAAAAGCCTTTCTTGGAGATCATATAAATCATGGGTAGGAGTAGTTTTATCTTTTTTAAGGTTTTGAAAAAAAACCTTTCTTCTCCTCTTTCTTGCCCCATGATTCCACTATTTCCCCCCAGGTCAGGAGGTTTCCATCAGGGCGAAAGATCTCAGAATTGGAATTTTCCCTTTTGGTTGAAGGGTAACTAGGAGGGATACTTGAGGGGATTTGATGAAACCTGCTTTGATAAAAAAAATGATGCACACTAAATATTCTCAGCTCTGATACCATAATTGTTGCACTTGGTTCTCCTTAGAACCTACAGAGTCCATAGATTTCTAAACCTGTAGAGTCCATAGATTTCCAGCTTATTTGTGGCTTCTTCAAAGCTGAAGTGGTTTCAACGCTACCATGAAATTCTCTTTTCTCAGCAATATTTCCATTTAGTAAGCTTACAATAAACCTTTAAACAATTCGTAACTAACATTTTTAAAGATTTGGTTACAGGTTAAGTGCATTATAGACTATCCACTAGCTGCTTCTTGTATGGTTGCAAATCTTAAATACGAAAGTTTAGAAGTATAAAACATGTCAGCTGCCTTAGGTGAGAGGCAAGAAAAGATGAATTTCTAGCAGTATTCTTATTGAAAACAATGTGAATAATTAAATGACACCAGACCTGCTAGACCTGATAGAATAATGACTTATCTTCTTCAACATTGTAAATTAAGAGTATCAATGGAATCGAAGAGATTAATGTTTCAGACATTCATCCCAATTCATTCTACACTACAGACACATTAAAATATTAAGCTGTATCTATCCATAATTTCCTCTTCAAACCAAGATTATCGATACAAGAAATGGATCTCAATTTATTTGCATAGCTTCAGTATGATAAATTTCTAACTTAACATCAAGATCTTCAGGTCAATGACTTACCACTAGTGCTTCTCCATTAAACTCTACTCTGACTATTTTAATACCATTGGTGCTTCTCCATTAACTCTACTCTGACTATTTTATTCAACACAGACGTTTCAAGTATTTACTTGTGTTTTTGTTTCACCCGGTGGCTGTGGATAATCATATACGAGATTGGCATCTCCCAAAAACTGTCATGCAACCTCTAACAGAGCACAATACATCAATGATCTCCTCTCCCTAAGGAAATTCTCCCTCTCAATTCTTCTATGTCTTACCTCAGTGACTACATTCTCTTCAACCTCCACCAAGTTGAATCAACCTTCACATTGAATTCACCTTCTACCTCACAAAACAAAAATGCAGTCTCATTACATAGACCGTGGGAATTAACTCACCTCCAAATGGCTGGAACAGACTTCATATCTTTTCAACAACATTGATCTTATCAAACCTTACCAAATCAGAGCTTCATCACCTCAGATCAACTAGATTGATGACTCATTCAATCCATCTCCATGTTGTCCTTAGCCCCTATGGATTAGATTCCACTCAGATCCTTCCTCAATCTCTGCCTCCCTCCTATCCGATCCATGCATATTTTTCTCTTTTTGAAAGAGTCTCCTATGCCAACTTGGGAGTTTAAAATAAGAAAGGAGAATTTTTCTAAACTAATATCTAAGTTGAGATATAATCTCAACTAATATCTTATGGTTGAAAGATTTTAACCATCTCCTCCACTTTTACTCAACAAATTCCCAACGTGGGGATTCCTTCCAACCCACTTTCATCCCTTTTCACTCCTTTTACTTTTACTTTTAATATTTACATTTATTCCTTCTTAACAACATTTAGGAGGGAAAATACAACAATATGAATTCAAATACAAAACTAAGACATGACTTGAGCTTTGTATGCTTGAGAATTTCCAACTTTGACTGTCTTCATGTAGCCATTGTAGATGCTCCTGCATCATACTCTCCTTGTAGAAAAGATTTGAACCTTAGTTCAAATGAAATGTTTCCTCCATGCTTTAGCCTTCACTATATGCCTGGATCCCAAGGTCTTGTTGTGAATGCCAATGTTTCTATTTGTCTTTGATAGTCTTTTTCTTTCATTTTGCTTTTCTTTCTCTTTAGATATGTTCTCATTTCTTTCTTAGCTCCCATCTCTGGCTTCCATGCTTCTTCATCTTCATACATGTCTTCTAGATCTTCTTGATTAAAAATTTTGTCCATTGAAATATGGACTTCATTCATCTCTACAACTTTAATACCTGCATTCAAAACATCAAAGGCAATGTTAGAATTAAAAACTTGAGACCATAAAGTCTCTTGGTTGCCTCCACTTTTCTACTCTTTGATCAAAATTGTCTTGACCTCTTTGCTTTGCTCTTGTCTTGTTTCACTCTTTCCAATGGTGTCTTCACCATGGCTTATACCTTCATTCATCTCTCTTGAATGAACAAACAACTCCTCTAACATCTTCAATTCTTCCTTTAGTGAGATCTCATCTATCTCACCATCTTCATCAAACTTGGGCTCATCATTCACAAGGATTACTTGTCCTTCACTAGCCTTACTCTTCATATCATCCTTTCTTGAGTTGTCTTCATGCAAACCAACTTCTTGTATCTCCTTACTCTCTTTAACTTCTCTTTGAAGCCATCTTGTTTGTTCTTTGTTTTTAATGAGGTATTGCTTTGCTGCATACTCTCCTCTTTCCTCATCATTCATCCATTTGGAACTCTCTCCTTGCTACATATTAGTCCTCATAGACATTTTCCATTCCTCATTTTCCATAAAAATATCATTAAATTATTCAAAAACATCATTATCCCATTCATTGTAAGCAATTGACTTACCTTTCATCTTTGTATCCTCATGCTCTACCTCATTATTCTTTGAGAAGTTTTCTTTCTCACCTTTATCTATCCATACCTTCTTCATAGTTTTAGGATGACACTTGTTCAATTCACCAACCAATTTCTTCTCTTTGACATCTTCCTATTGTCTTGCTTGATAGATGGCCTTGCTCACTTTGCATTATACCTCTTCCTTCATAATTTGTATTTGCTTCTTGCTTGAGTCTTTATTTTTATTGAGCTTTATCTCCTTTATATTTGTCTTCTCAAACCATGTAGGCATCCTGCATCCATGCTCTTTTACCAGCACTTCCTGTTGCTTGGTAGTTTGCTTCTTCCACCATTTAGGCATCACATATCCATGCTTAAATTCTCTTTTTGAGGGCTCTATCATCTTCCTTAACTCTTGTACATATGTATTAACATATTCATGCTCACAATAACAATCAAAATTAGGTCTTAACACTTCATTTACCTCTTTGATAGCTTGATCCATGGAGCGATCTTTCTCTTCCTTTGTGCTTGGTTGTTCTCTTTCCTCTTCTTGGCATTCAATGGCATCATGGAAGTCATCTTCATCTTCCATCTCTTCTCTTGCTTGTATGGGTTCTTCAACACCTCCCTCATGCATTAACCAATGCATCTCTTCTTCTTTATCAACATCAGCAAACTTTATATTTTCTCTTACACATTCACTTGTGTACTTGGTGTCTTCTCTTGCACCAATCTCTTCATTCTTCAAGGCCATTCTCACAAAATAGCAATCTCTTTATCAAAGTCAACATTAGTCATACCTTTCTACTTTGGGGTGCTTATTTTCTCCTTGGCACTCTCATGTACCTTGTTGCTCTCTAGTGCCTTCCACAATACTTCCATTTCTAAGATCTTCACCCAAGTCTTTTCCACCTTGGTCTCTTGATCCCTTCAGGTCCACTTGTCTCACCCAAGCCTTTCTCCTTGACTGGTCTTTTGACAATCTCCTTAATCTCACCTAGGCCTTTTGCATCCTAGTCTTTTGATCCTTTACCTCACCTAAGTCTATTTCACCTTAGTCTTTTGGCAAACTATCCAAGCTTCTTCTTAGATCTTCTTCTTCTTTAGCAATTCACTATGCTCTTCTTCTAGAGTTTCTCTTGGCTCTTCACTAAGCCTTCCTTGGCTTCTTCTCCTCTTACGCCTCAATGGCTTGACTGCCTTGAACCTGCAACTTCTTCACTTGGTTTCTTCTTAAACACAATAAAATCAAATCAAACATCAAAGTTACTCATACCTTTCCTCAACAAATCCCAAGAGCTTCAAGCTCTGATACCAAAAAGATGAAACATGCTTTGATTAAAAAAATGATGCACACTAAACAGTCTTAGCTGTGATACCATAATTGTTGCACTTGGTTCTCCTTAGAACTTACAGAGTCTATAGATTTCTAAACCTACAAAGTCCATGGATTTCCAGCTTATTCGTGGCTTCTTCAAAGCTGAAGTGGTTTTAGCGCTACCATGAAATTCTCTTTTCTCAGCAATATTTCCATTTAGTAAGCTTACACTGAACCTTTAAACAATTCATAACTAATATTTTTAAAGATTTGGTTGTAGGTTAAGTGCATTATAGACTGTCCACTAGCTTCTTCTTGTATGGTTGTAACTCTTAAATATGAAAGTTTAGAAGTATAAAGCATGTTAACTGCCTCAGGCGATAGGCAAGAAAAGATGAATTTCTAGCAGTATTCTTACTGAAAATAATGTGAATAATTAAATGAAACCCAGACCTACTAGACCTAATAGAATAATGACTAATCTTCTTCAACATTGTAAATTAAGAGTATCAATGGAATTGAAGAGATTAATGTTCCAGACATTCATGCCAATTTATTCTACACTACAAACACATTCAAATCTTGAGTTGTATCTATCCATAAGTTCCTATTCAAACCAAAATTATCGATACAAGAAATGGATCTCAATTTATTTGCATAGCTTCAGTATGATAACTTTCTAACTTAGCATCAAGATCTTCAGGTCAATGACTTACCATTGACACTTCTCCATTAAACTCTACTCTGACTATTTTAATACAACTAGTGATTCTCCATTAACTCTGCTCTGACTATTTTATTCAACATGGACGTTTTGAGTATTTACTTGTGTTTTTGTTTCACCCGGTGGCTGTGGATAATCATATACGGGATTGGCATCTCCTAAAAACTGTCATGTAACCTCCAACAGAGCACAACACATCAATGATCTCCTCTCCCTAAGGAAATTCTCCCTCTCTCATTTCTTCTACGTCTTACCTCAGTGACTGCATTCTCTTCAACTTCCACCAAGTTGAATGCATGCATCAACCTTCACATTGAATTCACCTTCTACCTCACAAAACAAAAATGTAGTCTCATTACATAGACCGTGGGAATTAACTCACCTCCAAACGGCTGGAACGGACTTCATATCTTTTCAGCAACATTGATCTTATCAAACCTTACCAAATTAGAGCTTCATCACCTCAGATCAATTGGATTGATGACTCATTCAGTCCATCTCCATGTTGTCCTTAGCCCCTATGGATTAGATTCCACTCAGATCCTTCCTCAATCTCTGCCTCCCTCCTATCTGATCCATGCATATTTTTCTCTTTTTGAAAGAGTCTCCTATGCCAACTTCGGATTTTAAAACAAGAAATGAGAATTTTTCTAAACTAATATCTAAGTTGATATATAATCTCAACTAATATCTTATGGTTGAAAGATTTCAACCATCTCCTCCACTTTTACTCAACAGATTCCCAACGTGGGGATTCCTTCCAACCCACTTTCATCCCTTTTCACTCCTTTTACTTTTACTTTTAATATTTACATTTATTCCTCCTTAAAAACATTTAGGAGGGAAAAGACAACAATATGAATTCAAATACAAAACTAAGACATGACTTGAGCTTTGTATGCTTGAGAATTTCCAACTTTAATTGTCTTCATGTAGCCATTGTAGATGCTCCTGCATCAGGATTGCATGACTGTTTTGAGCTTGATCATGGTAATATGAAGGAATACAAGGCCCATGATTATATACAAAGGAATTATACATACAAAAATGTGATTTTTGGTGGCACCAGGCTGCTTAACCAGCTGATTCAACTCAGAGTCACCATTGGTGTTGATGTAAAAGCCTCCAAAGTCTGGTCAGTTAAAGAAAACACCAAAAATTCTTCATCTCTTTGGACAAAACTTGTCCTAATTGGTCCCACCAGGTGTGCCAAAAACTGTTTACATAGTGGATTACACCTAGGGCAAGGAGGCTAAGCTCCTGCCTTTCCACACACAACAATGGAAACTTCTCTCTCGCCTATGGGACCAACAAAGCTAGAGGAGAGAGTCTCTAGATAAGGGCTAGCTTCCTCTGATGCATCTTTTAGGCCCTAGATTCTCCTACTACTAACAAATAAAATGGGGAAAGGGGGGATGAAAAGAGAGAGAGATGCTGAAAACAAAACCTAAGCCTAAAAAAGAAAAGGTGATACACCAAAAAAGGTTGATCTGCTCCACCTGAACATACACTTTCCACTGAGAACTAGCTCCCATACACTTATCTAACATGAGAAAACCTTCTGCATTAGTGGGTTAGGGGTCCATGGAGATACAAGGAGGAAATAACTACTAGAGGCATTCTGAGACACACTGTAGCAACCTCTCCACTTCACCTATACTCTTCTAGGGACACTTCTGATAGACCTTTAAAAAGAAACTCAAAAATGCACTAGACATGCTAAAATCAATCTACAAAAGTATTAAGAAAATGACTTAACACAGAATCAAGGCATAAACACATACTAAAGATGCAAAACTTAGAATAGAGGTAAAAATGCTATGTTTCGATTCAAGGTAAAAATATGGCAGAGCTCTGCCTTACAAGCCCAAGATATTTTTGGGTAGAGTTTTGCCTTAAGGCTGAGAGTTGATGCTTTCTCAAAAGAGAAGTTTGTAATATATAGGAAGAGGAAGAAAAATTGGCACCTCCTAGGAAAGATTTTGGTGCTCATTTTTGCAAGTGGCCCATGTGCATTTTGAACCTTGGGAAGAGGAAACCACTATTATTGATGTCATTCTTCAGAAAAGGCATGCTAGAACCATGTTGTACAATCACCAAAATTAACTTTGGCATTCAAACATTAATGTAAGAACATGGCCACACCTCTTTTCTATAAACATATTGTAGTTTGTCTCCTCTTAAATGCCAACTTGGAGAAAAACAAGACACACCACTCATCTAGAAATAACTCACCTTCCCTTTGCCATTTGAATTGCTTTGTATTTTTACTCCTTGCCTTCTTCTTGCTCTTTCAACCCTCGAGGGAGATCTTCTCCTTTGGCTATTTCTACTAAGAGCACATCTACTTTTGACACATGTCATAGTCCACTTCTTGGACACTTAGAAGACACTTTGAAATGTGGTCACTGACATGTGGCAGCTTCCATTGAGTTGATAATGGGACATGGCAGCATCTGCTCACCTTTGAGGGTTCTTTGAGGGTTACGTAAAGCATTTTGAGATTTCTATGGAAGGCAACATGTGGCTACTTTTGCAGAGACTTTAGCTACCTAAGAAAACTTTTAGGACCCCTTTGGTTCTTCATAGATGCATGGCATGCTCTACATAGCTCTTAACAACCCATTTAGGCCCACCAATCTTCTCTTTGAGTAATGAAGCACAAGGAGAAACCCGCAGATATTGACACTCATAAACTTTTGCTAAGCCCTATAGGGGACATGTGGCACATTTTACTACTCCTAAAAAGCATGTCAAAGTCTTCCATGGTTACCACTTGGTGCCTTTTACACTCTGGACTTCTTGGTGTAAAATTTGATGTTCTCGAGCCCGTCACAGTTGAAAACTAACAGCTAGTTTGTCTCCTTAAAATTGACAGCTTTCAAGATGTCACCATCCTTGGCAAAGTTTGTCAGGCCTTTTTTGTGGTTTTTTTGCTTCGGTCCTTTTCCCACAGATAAAAAGTATGCAGAAATTGGCCTCTTTGAATTAGCAGGGTCCTTCGCTTTGAATTGGCAGCCTTTCTATGAATTCCTTCAAACAAAAAGTTTGAAAGAATTTAAAGCCTTAAGTCTTTTGCATCTTTTAAATCCCTTCAGCTTCCCTTTAAAAACTCTCTACCCTCTACAAGGGATTTTGGACCTTGAACTACCCTCTGCAAGGGCTTTTGGACCTTTGACTATAGGACACCTCGTTGAACTAACCCATTGAACCATTCGCTTGAACCACTCATTGAATCGATTCAACGATTCAACACTGCACATTGAGCCCTTCATTTAACCAACCCATTAAACTGCTCATGCTTGAACCACTATGATTGAACTAATGCATTGAACTAAGTCATTGAACCAGTCTGTTGAACTGGTTTAATAGTTCAACACTACGCGTTGATGAACTTGCTGATGAGCGAAATGAACCAAGGCTGATGAACTCACTGATTGAACTAAGTGGTTAAACCAAGCTAAAGCATTGAACCAGTTCATGAACCAAGGCCGATGAACTTATGCAACTTGAAAATGACTAGCTCTGAATAGTAAGGGAAGAAGGGGACTAATTTTTGGCCTATTGGGCAAAAAATGGTCAACAATTATGTTTAGGCATTGCTTGGCCTTGTAGAGCTTCTTGTAATAGTGTCTTCTATTTAGGAATAGCTAATATGTCCCATATTGATACTTGTGTTGGAGTCCTCTTTAGCTATTCCACCACATTCATTGGTCCTAATGCTTGAGTTCTTGGAAAATAAGGATACCTTGCTTTTTCTTGAACTTGTACAGGAATCACTTGGTTCTGCACTGGCTAAGGCACTTCCTATCTGACATTTGTGTTTCATTGACCTTGAAATGGAGGATTCTCCATAACTTGATTATTTGCAACTTCAGGTTGTTCCATCTTTCTTCTCTTTGATCTAGTATAGTAGTCTGATTGCACTAATGGTTTCTTGGAAGCAGAAGATTCATTTAAGAAAACTGATTCTTCATCTTCAACCCATGAAAATAAAGCATGTTCAAGGGCTATTTCTTCTTGTTGTTGTAAAGACATCCCTTGCATCTGAGCCATCAAGATTGAATTTTGCATACCAAGAGATTGGTAAGTTTATGTATCAGAAGTACTTGCAAATTTCCATCCATTCTTCTTTGCTCTGCTACATTTTGTTTTAGATCACCCATGGGACAATCTCTAGGTGTATGAGCATTATTACAAGGGAAACACCAAGCATTACTGCCATCCACATAATTATTCTACCCTTGAACAATCTCCCTATTTCGATTTGGGGGAACAGTCTGTGAGGGTGTAGGGACTACAACTAATTGGTTTGCTAGCTAAGGGTTATTTTGCCTTTGAGGACCCTGATATTGGTTTGGCTATGATGGAAATCGATTTCCTTGATAGCCTTGATATTGAGGTTTGGGGTAAGGATTTATTTGTCTCTTTATGTTAATTAACTCATTAGAAAATGTCTTTAAGATGTTCTTGATATCATCCATCTTAGATGACTGGGTAGGGACAAGTTCTTTAGTAGGTGGTTGAGGATATTTATACATAGACACAGGTGGGTCTATTGAATTAGGGGCTTCTTGAGGCAATGGTAAGGTAATCTCTAGAAACATGGGCATGGGAGGCCTTAGGGGCAACTTTCCAACATCTATTAAATTATTTTCAGCTCTGACTACATAGTCATAAGCCTCTAGCAGAGTCTGACCTCGAAGTGACTGAATCATGACTGATATATTTGAATTTAAAGCCTTAAGATAAAACACTATAGCCATACCTAGTAATGGTCTTGCTGTAGCAGGGATTATTTCCCAAGTCCTTTGAAATCTTGAATTGACGTTAGTCATTGCCTCTTGTGGTTCCCCTTTTATAGTAATCAATTATTGCAATAGAGAAGATTTACCACCTTTTTCCTCAAATCTTTCAAAGAAAAGATCTCCAAGTTGATCCCATGTAGATATTGTATTTGGGGTCAAAGATCTGTACCATTTTAGAGCCTTTCCTTTGAAAGAAGCTGCTAACAATCTTATGGAAACATTTTGTTGCATGACCACATGTATAGCACATACATCAGACACATCTTAAAGATGTTCTTCATGTGTTTTGAAATCTTGTCCACTAATTTGGGTAGATTTTTCAAGGCATTTACTAGAATAGGGTCCCAAGTGGCTGGTGGTAGTGGTAGGATCAAAGGACTGCCAGTGTTCCAACTTGCATAATTCCTTGGGGGTATAGGAGCTCCAATATTTACTCTTGGTATTGGTATAAATTGATTGATTCTTCATTTTGGACTAGTCACCAATGGTGGAAAAAGAATACCTGGATTTATAATAGATTGAGATCTTGTTACTGGTCCACAACTCTAACTCCTTGTAGCTCTCTGGTTCATATGGTCTTGAAAGAAACTTCAAGATGGTGTCCCACCAAGCATGCCAAAAACTATTGATGATTAAAATTACACTATTTCTAACACCAACAATGGGAAGTTTTAGGAATGTGGGACTTGCAACCTGAAATGATCTCTAGATTTTAAAGAAGCTAGCTCTTCTTTATATCAAGTGTATAATGGGGAAAGGGATAGGAATGAAATAGAAACAAAAGTGCAACAAAAGAAACTCTAACTATGGAAATGCACCTAAATTTAACTCAACCCTTAATTCTAAACATAGTGAAGCTATATGCAAGATTCAATTACATTAAAGAGCAAACAAGGCATGATTAATGTAAAAGATGAAAACACTAGAAGCAGAGGCTCACAACTTAGACTACTTTTGTAGTGATAGAATATCAATAAAGGCATAGAATTCAATATTTTCATTAATTTTTAGCTACATAAAAGGCACAAAAACATGCATAGTTATACAAACTTTCTAACTCAAGAAAACAGAACAAAGGCAAATGATATCCCTGATCATAGCTAAAAAAGTCTAAAAACTCTTGATAATAATCTCTTACAGAAAATTCTTTCTATCTTCTGATGATCATTATGGTGATCTCTGCACTCCTATTTATAGCATTGGATTAGCTCTATATTGTCTGCACATTCCCAATCCAACAGCCTAACAAAACTTTAACTAAATTGGAAGTATCTAACACAAGATATTTCTTAGATTTGAAACATTATGTCTTCTTGTAAGTTCATTGGCTGAAATAGATACCTAGGATGCTTCCCACTTTCAAATGGGAGAGGACACTTGGCTGATTCCCTTACTCTACTTGAAAACCTTCTTATTATTTAGGAGGCACTATAAAATGACACTTGGCATGTTTCTCAGCACTTACTGAAGACACATAGCACTTTCCACATAACGTATACTCTTTACTGTGTCTTTTCTTAGGAGTGTTCCATATTTGACATTTGTCATCATCCGCTTCTCCAAAACTTTAACAACTTATAACAATTGGGACCCATAACACTTCTCCCTCGAGCAATTTCAAAAAAAGGAGCAAATACAGGTGGTTCTTTCCACACATCTTTAACAAGGGACATGTGGCAGTCTCTACAACTTTTAGCTATCTTTTGAGAATCTTGTAAAAGGTGACACTTGTTGGTCTTCATGTCACTTTGTCCATACTATAGAGACATTTGGGCCTCATTTCATATTTACACAGATAATGACACTTGGTGGCTTTCACTTGCCTCAGAAACAAAACCTAGGACCCACCACAGTCTTTACTTATACATGAAACAAAGTGAAGATATTTCAGATGTTAAAACATGATGGCTTCCACTTCCTTTAGCTAGGGATACATGGTGGCTTCCATTACTTTTATAAAATCATATTGAAACCTTCCACAGTTGCCACTTGGCACCTTCCACTTGATCCTAATAAAAGCTTATTAAAAAGAAGCTTTCAAAATGTATAAGAAACATGAGATGCGGATGCCGACACTTGTTGTGCTCTGTTGAGTTACTATGGGACACATGCCACATTCTGACCAACTTATAGAAATTATGAAATGTGCCACGGCTGATGACACTTGGTAGCTTCTGCTTTCTTCTAAAACTTAGACAAAATTAAGGTGAAAATACATTTGAGCACACACTCTGAGTCAAAAACTTCACTGTCTCGAACCAAAGTGTGCAAGGACAAAAATTTGAAGCGTGCAACTAAAAATCAAAATAAAATGTAGAGTATTTCTTACTCTACAGTATTCATGGAAATAACTTTGTAAGTAGCTAGTCATTTGGTACATAGTCTAAACATGATATGTGGAAGGCTCTCAAATGTGTCTCTATATCACCCTTGCCATGATATAGACTAAGCTTGGGTTGAACAAAACCTTATGGTAATGGTGTAGAATCAATGTGATGTGTCAATGGTGTATGCAATAGAGAAAACGAATCAAAATATTGTGTAGGTCTAGAGGCACCTTGCTCAATATGTAACACCTTGGATTGAAGAGATTTTATCTCTTTCACAAGGGTTGCCACATCAAGAGACAAAGATGTACTAGCTATAATTGGTTGTATAGAGGTAGGTTAGGTTATTATAGGGGGTTGTTGAGACATAGTTGCCCCCATAATGTCATTTGTAACTAGTTTCTCTATGGTTTGGGAAGATTGACCATTTTTCACTCTTTCTTGTTCTTCTTTTAGTATTTTATTCATGTCATCTTGCATGTTAGGGTGTTTAGCTAAGAATTCTTGAAGTTCCATTTTATCAGTTTCATCAAAACTAGTATATTGGGCCATTGTTAAAGTAGGAAAACAATTTGAGTTTTGATTAAAATTTTTGCCATAATTTGTAATAGACAAAGTTCTAAAAAATAAAATTACTAAAAATAAGAAATGTAATGTCCTAAAAAAAGTTAACTACAAATTACATTAAAAGGATATGATGTTCAC
This sequence comes from Torreya grandis, assembly GCA_037957365.1. Taxonomy (NCBI): domain Eukaryota; kingdom Viridiplantae; phylum Streptophyta; class Pinopsida; order Cupressales; family Taxaceae; genus Torreya; species Torreya grandis. Next base: position 1,422,581 of record JARHVA010003593.1, on the reverse strand, counting down.
ACACATCCAAGGTGATACCTGAAGAAGTAAATAGGAACTAGTACATGCAACTAGGGTTTGAAAGATAATTATTTGAATAAT
>JARHVA010003593.1:1175000-1417500 GCA_037957365.1 Torreya grandis | reverse complement strand
GCATAATTGAAGTTGCAGATCAAGTTTCACTTGTTGTAGAGTCATCCTTCATGTACTGGATTTAGAACAAAGGTGAAATGTGTTTCCGCTCTCACATTTCATGGTGGTTAGTTTTAATTTTAAATATTTTGTCTCAATTTTGTTTTATGGTAAGTGAAGAGACCAATACATACAAATAAAGTCAATTTCCCTTATAACAATCACCTCCAATCAGGTGAAGAAGGAGCTTTGAATAGTCATGGTGATGGGATAAAGAAATTTCAAGGTGTTAAATACATTATCAAGTGAAAAAGATGATGTTGAGATATATAAAATATTTTAAGATTGGTTTTGATAACCAATAATTCAATATACACAAACTTGTACTGTATCTCCACCTATAAGTTTCCAACAGTGAGATGATTGTAACTCTAGCAGAGGTCTGAGGGTGTTGTATAAAGACGTTTGAAAGAATTTTAAACCTTAAAACAAGTTTAGGAGGATAGATAATCATCATGTTAATACCATAATATTCATATAGTCTTAAAACCATGATAATAGGTTAATAAAGTTATTAGAGGGACAAATTACCTTAATCTCTTTCAATCAGGGTTTTTGTCTATGTCCAATGCCATCTTACGATGAGAAATTGGAGGTATGGATGAGTCTAGTTATTTCCATCTTGTAACCCAATCATATATTTAAGGTATTGAAATTAAAATATGAACTATTGATCAATAAAATATGATGTTTTTGTGGATTCCAACTTAAACATTTTTTACTTGAAGAACTCGGTGAATATTATGATAAGATGGGTGAAAACAACTAATCTTACAATGACTTATGATATTGAGTGAGACTATGGTTTCCAAATATGATAATATCTCAAAATAAGAGGAGGATAGCCTAATTAAACAAAAGTGATTTATGTATTATAACCTACAATATTTTTCCTTTCTTATCTAATGCACATCTACAAACATTTATAGTTACCAATAGTCAGGATAACTCATTCTAAGCATCAAGAGAGAGGTAGTTTGGATGATTGGCATAGTCTAAAAGTAATATATTAATTAAAAAAACATGAGATTACAAAATTTACATTTATATGGAACCAAAGGATAAAAACAATTAACTAGGACCTGATGAGTACCTATAAGGGTCTCATTTTATTGAAATGAACACCTATAGTCTATTAAAGTCTATAGAGTAGGCCTAGCCAAGTAGAAAGCTAGATTGAGAAAGTTGGAAAAGAAGTGGGATGAATTTATAATTATAATATAAATATCATAGTGTTATAAAAAAATTCACGTGATGATCTTAACAAGTAAATAGGGTATGGGAAAGGTGAATAAATCAAGTCCAACCCTACATATAGACAACCCTACACAGTCATCAACTTAATAAGTTTATCTTGGCGTTTTTGAAGGTTTTAAGGGTCTCTTAGTGTGATAAAAATTTTAAAATTGATAAACATGGTCAATAATACCTAATGAAACCCTCTATTACTTCAAAATTGGTGAATATACATGGGATATACCCTCTATTCTATATTAGATAGAGGGTACTCCCAGGTAGTCTACCCTTTAGGTTTAGTATGAAGATGGTAAGAAGATATGATAGGGAGTATTATTTACATTTAATGATGATGATAATAGATGTATTTAACATGAAAAATCATGGAGGAGGCCTCATAGTTTTGATAAACCACTTAGAGGTGGTTATGGTTAGATAGAGCACAGTCAGGCATATTAAGCCTAAACTAGGATGAAAGCCCTAATGGGGTATAAATACACTTATAAATCAATATTAATTATCCAATCAATTTGATTAAATTAAATTTTAGTTATAAGGTTGTTTGAAACCATTAGATTCTATGGAAATTACATAGGCTAGTCAAATTATCCCTGTTTCATCTTAGATCTATCTAGAACACACACAAGAACTCAACATGACAACTTCAAACATTCACACCTGTATGAACCTATTACATGGTGAATAAATAACTTGAGGAGATTTTAAGGAGATCCTACCATTGATTTTAGTTGAATTTTTTCATAGTTTTAATGTCTAATTTTATGAATAAACACTAATAGTCTAAACATGTTAAAACCCTCCTAAACATTTGGTTTTGACTTGATTGGGAAGAGATGGATGGGAATGCATTAAAAATGTGTAGAATGGCCTAAAATTTATTTTTTAATTATGTATAAATCTCTAAATATCCATGACACATGATTGGTCTATACCCTACTTGTATGGATAAGGTTAAACTAAGGTTTTTTGCTAGATTTTATGTGTTTTGTAGTTGTAGAGGAGATTTGAAGAATGAGATCCATTTGGGGAGGCCAATTTTGACATATCCTAACCCCCTATGTCTATTTATCACCTTAAAAAATCACATAAACAATTTTTATAGCTCATTGACTTCTAGCAATCTATGGTAGATAATGGAAATGGAGAGTGACTACCAAGTGAGAAGGTGGGAAGTTCAATTGGGAGTCATTTTAAGGTCTAATTCATGGATTGTAATGAAATGGGCCCCTATATTAGTGTCATATCATGTTTTCCTTGGATTTTTTTACACAACTAAATTCCATCTTGATGATAAATGTGAAAACATACCTATAAGGTGTTAAGGTCAACATACCCCCATTTTTGAAAATTGGGACCCTTGAGATACTTTGAACCTTAACACTAAAAACATGGAATGTTTTGAACATTATTAGAATTTTAATATCATCCAATTTGATAAATTTGGCCTAATGGTTTATGGTTTTTATTTAATGTTACCTAATATTACTAATAGTTGCCCTTCATGTGATAAGTTTTAGGTTTCATGGATCCCTTATGAATGGATCATGCTTATATCCACATATTTTATCTTCATTAAATATTTGACTGGTCTTTGATCTATGAAAATTCAATCCTAGATTCATGTTCTAAATACCCTCCTTCGAAAAATCCTATTTTAAGTTCTTAGTTTAAATTTACATTTGGTGAGAGAAAATTGGTGGGAGTATTTCAAATTACTTTGGACTTAAGCCTAATTTTCATGTTAAAGCTTGGTCATATTTATTAACACAACTATACCTTAACCTAAAAGCCCTACTTGGTTCCTTTTATTTTCCCCTTTTATTTCCTTTATTTCTAACTGAATCTAACATTCATGTTGGTAGGGTCCCTTTTGATTACCCTAGGATGGTCCCCTTTATTACCTCTTTATCCTAAAGTATTAATCCTAAGGCCTCATTGTATTTATTAACATGAATGAGGCCTTAGTCTTAACACTAGAGCCTAAGTTATGATCACCTTGAGCCTTGACTTAAACACTTTTACCTTTTATATATCCAATGGCTCTCACTTCATCATTGATCTTAATTCATTGAAGGGAGTATGACATTGAAATGTCAAAGGCTAAAGGAATCACCATGGAGATGAAAAGTGTCACCATCTTAGGAACCTAGATAAAGATCAATGGCCCATGGGTCATCCCTAGGGTCAACAAGGTCAAATATTAGAAACCTTGCAAAGCCACCACATGGTGCTCCTACATACAAAGATTAATGTTAAAAAAACCTCAAACCAATAACATGCACTCACTTAGATCTTGATCAGATGACTCTTTCTTCTTCATAGATATTGACTAGATATAATGAATTGAATATGAGATCTATGGAATACAAGAATTTGATGAGATTAAAATTAACATTCTCACAAACATCATTTTATTTTCATGAGATCATCATCGATGTTTATTATACCATAAAATTTAATCTCACCAAACCTAAATAACTTCATGAACATAAATTTGATGTTCTCATGAATGTCATTTGATGTTTGTGAGGTTGTCATTATAATTTGTGAGGCCATCAAATTCAATCTCTTTGAATATTTTACTTAGACAAAGGGGCATGTTTTATATCATTCGAGGGGTTATTTAATATCATACTTTAAAACTTATAATTAAATATTTTAGCCTAAGTCTAAGGAATTTTTATTGACATGAAATAAACTTAGATTAAAATATTTTAGCCTAAGTTCTTTTCTATGACCATGCGCTGATTAAAGTTCATGCATCTTGTAGGATCAATGACTCATGATTCATCAAGACAAAATGATCTAATGACATGAAATTACTGATGACTATTCAACAAATATTTGAGAACCCATGGGCTTAACACATGGTAGATACATTTTTGATATGCAATTGATGTAAAATATAGAGCTCAAAAATCTCATGAAGGTGCTAAGTGTCACAACCATGGGGTTGGATTTAAACATGGCCAATAACATGAAAGATTCCAAATCATGATCAATAGCTCATGTTGATCCTTATACAGAGATCTAATGGTGTGAAATAAAAGGTCAAATTTCAAAAAAGAATGACTAGTGATTTGAAGGAATTTATGAAAAATACCATGAAAGTTGCTTGATAGTTGCCAAATAACAACCACACAAGCACAAAATAACAAAATAGAATATTTGGTGAGCTTGAAAGGGAAAAAGTATAAAGTTAAAATTCAAAATCAAATATGAGACATGAATGAGCCTAATTATGAATAAGCCATCACCATTAAATATTTAAAAATCCCTAAAACTTGCATAAAAGGCTCTAGTTTGAACTTAGATTGATCACAGTTAAGCTAAAAGGAGTTAAATTGTAATTTGAGCAAGGAGAATTAACCTAATAATAATTTTTAATATGATTTTGATAAATTTCTAAATCTGGTAAGCCATGGTAGCTTGGAAGCATCAACCAAGGGATGATACAGAGCTGTATCTATCCATAAATAATGAGGGAAGGGTTTGTAAAGACATATACCTAGACACTACAACATTAAGCACAAGTAATAGTAACTAGTCTAAGCTCTTCTAGACCATTGATGAGATGAAAGACATCATGGAGGAACAAAATATTACCACCATAAATAGAAAATACTATGACCTAGTTTCATTCTAAACAGCTAGTCTCCACCATGTTACTACTAAACCTGAGGTAATCCATTATATTAACATCTTTGCTCCCATTTTTAAATATTTTATAATTGAAAAAAACTAGATAATTCATGAAGGAATCTCTAGGAAAAATCCATACATTTCCCCAATAGATTTTTAAAGATTTTAAAAATTGGGAAAAGCCCAAGTGGATTTACGCACCATTAAATAATGGACTAACAAGAATAATTTAGACACCATCCTTAGGCCATGGCTGCTCCAAGGGAACCATGTAATCTAAGACCCTATAGGAAGAACCCTAGTTACCTAATTTATATAGGGGATTAGGATAATTATGACTCTATTTAATGGAATATTTGGAGCCTCATCTAACACATGTGTCAATAAGATTTGGGTATCTTATGTCTATTTCATGGGAGAGAAAAATATCATACCCCCAATTGGGGATATGATCAACATCCATTGAAAATGATAATTCACAGCCATTAACAAGAAAATTTATAACCAATTATCATGATGTATTTTCTACTAGATGACTTGCTATCTTCCACCAAGATCCCTTATATCAAAAATTGGTCACCTAAGGATAGATTTACAGTCTCCCACCATTATTCTAAACTACACATTTTCAAATATACACACATGTAGTTCATTTATGATTGTGTTTATCCTTCTTTAGTAGAATCTATTATAGGGATTCCCATGCCTATGATTAACCCTCTAATCAAGAAATATGTAGAGCTAATGAAAGACATCTAGTTGTATCCAGATTGTATAGTGATCAGATTTGAAGGGATTTTGATTCAACCTTACAAGTTACTCATCTATGTTCCCACCAAATTTAACAGAGCAAGAAATTGTATATCAACTTATTCATGGTGTTGATGGAGTAAGAATAAAAAGAAAGGCCACCTCCATCCCTTTCCTTTGAAAATTGGAAGAATAGTTTTACAAGATTGGAAACATGTAGACACTCTTTCTAGACATAGATGTTTATTTGGATTTCAGCTAGATGACCTAAGGCAGTAGGACCCTAATGATAAGGTCACCAAGCATTTGAAAATTAAGAAACTATCCAAACCAATTTATGAACATAAACTTGGTCCCTATGACACTTTGCACATCAAGACCAATATTTTTGAGGAGGTATTGGCTAGGTTCAATAGACATAATGTCAAATTTGAACATAGATTAACTAGTAATGAGAAGCCACCAGGTTACAATGTGACAAATGAGACCTCTACAGTACTATTTACTACCTGGACCTTTTGGGTCCCCTCATGGTCAACCATAAATGGAAGTTCCACATCTCCAAACATAGATTGCAAAAGGTCATGGAAAGGAAAAATTAGAAGAGAGACCTAGTGAGGGCCCATCATCCTTACCCTAACTTCAAATACTAGTATCCCTCATTTAATTTCTAGACATGATTACCTTAGAGTCTGATCAGATAGTGGAATATGCCATCAAGGTCCTTACTAAGGCATATGGATCTAATGAAGAGGAGAAATATGATGAGGGATCCTAGACGTAAATAGAGGAGGCTAAAAAAGAAAAAAGGAAAGAAGTTTCATTGGATCTAGTCCTAGTGGAACCCTTAAAGAAGAAAAAGGCAAAATTGGTAATGGTCTCAGTTAGAAGAAAGAAGCCCAAGTTGGTCTTCACTCACCCTATGAGTGAAATCAACTTATTTAGTGATGAATACCCCATCCATGTACCAATCATCCCTAACTGGTTCATCTATGGAAAAATGTAGAAGATCTCCTCCTTATCCCACTCATGGGCCCTAACCCAAACTATCGATATTGATGAACATGATGATATCAAGCCATTGATAAAGGCTTTGATGAATGAGGAGGAAGAGAGAAGAATAGTGGCCACTGTAGGGTCAAATAGAAAAAAATTAATGCTCTAGGAGCATTAAGAATAGCAAAGATGGAAGTCCTAAACCTCCAAAGTACATAGAACCAACTACCATTGTATAATTCAATCTTATGACAATAGGATTAGAAAGAGTGAAAAATAGAAAGGCCATGGTGGGGATTGAATAATTCATCTTTTAAAAGGTTGAGCCATTTGTAGGCTTAACTGTAGTTAGAGTCTAGAGACCTGGTGAGCATTCCATCCATGTAGAGGACATTAAAGAACTGACTGAGGCTCATTTAACTCAATTCAAATTATGCATCAGGGCCATGAATTAAAGAATATATAACTTAGAGAAGGAAAAGGAGAATTCAGAGACACAAGATATCTTATCAGTGCCTAAGGCAATGGTCAAAATTCTTGATGAATCCTTCTTTGACATGTTTGATACATTGAAAGTAATGAAGTTGAGGTAGAGTACATTGGTGTAGTAGAATATGGTGTCTAAGGGTCTGATAGCCCAATGCCAAGCTTTATATGATAAAATAATAGGGCTAATCAACATATAGGTTGGAAGATAGATTCTTGGGTTCAAAACCATTAGTTTGGGATATTTGAATGCAATTCTAGGAATAGTTATTGAAAAGGTCTAGAGTTTGAATGTTTGGTCACAAGAACTAGAGAGACTCCTAAAGGATGATAAGGAGCTAATAGAAAGGATTGAATAGCTCCTTGGGACTATGCTAACTGACCCTGTACAACCCAATATCTTAGGCATCATGGTAGATGATGAATTAAAACATAGGGATATTTTGGTGGTATAGGAAGTAAGAAATAATAGTCAAGGCTAATCTAGAGAAGATAATAGTGGGATCTTAGACATGATCCGTAATGTAGGAGAAATGATAACTAAGGCTAGAAGCATCAAGGAAGCCATGGCCAGAAATGACATAGAATTGACTGTTCTAGATGATAAAGAAGAGGAATGTATTTTAAGGCTAGTTATGGATTTAGGACTTGTTACTAAACAACATAAAAAACTATTAACATCCTTTAGTAGTAGCAAACAAGCTTTCAGATGTAGGGCCCACTAGCCAATTAAATAGTATCCCATTTTGAAAAACTTTGTAACATTTTGAAAATGGAATATTCTTTTGTAAAGGCATATGCTAGTTTGTTATCACATTCATCTCTAGGTTAGTCCATTTTAGAAAAGCATGTGTATTCTATAACTTTGTCAAAAAAGGATAGTTGTCCTTACTTCTTGTAAATTTGTATCTTGTAACTAACTAGTATATTACCTTGTCTTTCTATGAAAGGTAGTACTACCATTTTGTAAAGGGAGAGAATTTTGAGCAAAAATGGTATACTTTGAGTAGTTAATACAATCAAAGAATTTTATAAATATTGTCCAAGTTTATTTGTGTCAATTTTTATATGAATTTTATTTTAATTTATAGTCCCAAGTATTAAATTCTAATGGTTTCTATGAATTATGAGTTGCATTTTTTATTATAAGGTTGCTAATTTGTGCTTATGATAGATTAGTTGAATGATTTTGAATTTTCTTCATTTTATTTGCTCTAAATTAGATTGTGCAAATTATATTTGAATGAAGTATCAAATATTTAAAGTAATCTCAATTCTTACTTATAATTCTTTTTATCATCCTTTTAAGTTTGTCTGGTGTGTAGTGAGATATGAGCTTATGCTATTTTGCACTATATAGTAGTTAAATGCATACTCATTTGTAATTAAAACTTTGTCAAAAAATTTTAGGCCAAGATCATCAATCACTTATTATATTTTTGCCTTACCCTTCTCTTTTTATTCCTTTTTAACCATATCACTCTAGTTTAGATTTCATTGTAGATGTCCATTAGAGTAGTCTGTAGTTTAAACATTGATCATAATTCACTAGTACTAGCATAGGTACTTACACTTTGCAAAGATTTGGACCATGATGAATCCTAACCATAAATTAGTATATATTTTTGGAATAGTTAAACATTATTTTACCACTATTTCACTATAGGTAACATAATTTGCCAAAACTTGCTACTGATGCTCTAAATTCCCATAATTCTAAAATGAGAAGAGTTCTTTGAACACTAAGGGTACCTATGATACATTTAGAGGCATCAATAAGAATAGCTTCATTGGTGCTATAAGGAGGGCCAATCTTTGTTAATTATTTGAATCTTTGCTAAGATCCATGTGTTTTAATCAAAAATTGATGTTATCTTTACACCTTTGCATAATTTTTTGCTCAAAAGTGTAAATAGCATTGATCTTCATGGTAATTTATGTATCTTGGTGCTTCCTTTAGACAAATATCATATTTATTTGAAGTTTGATGTTTAATTTTGGTAAAGATAAACTAACATCTAATAATCTATAGTATTTGAGGTTAGAATAGCTATTTTTCATTAAAGTTTGATAAAAATTTCACAAATTTTAGTTTATTTGAGCTTAGAAGTGTAAATATTGATCATATTTTCATAATTGGACACAATTTTGAGTTAACTTAGTCAAAGGTTGACGTAATTTACTATTATGTATTAAAATATTTGAAAAATTAGCTTAATGTACAAGTTTAATCTTTTTTATATGTAACTATTAACTTGACACATCATATTTCAAATAGGGTCATCAATCTTCAAGCTAGAATTACCAAGGATCTGAACAAGATCACATTCATGGACAAGAGAACCTTTTCTTGAGCTAGAAGTCCATAAAAGAACTAGGTGAGATAAAGGTAGGTGTATATGTTCCAAATCTTTGCCAACTTCACCTCTTTAAGGCATCCCTGCCTTTAACCTTCATCCATGTATGGCTTGGCTAGGAGAATTTTCGATCAATGTTTCAGGTGTGGTATATGATCTCCCACATAATCCTAAACAATACTTGCCAAAATTTAGTCCAACTTGTATTGTAATTATTGAGGAGCATATTAAATCTTTCAAAGTTTCTTTAAGGTTGATAAATTTCATACATGAAGATGTAACATGTAGATTGTTCCCCTTTAATTTTAAAGATGTTGCATATGAATGGTTTCTAAATTTGACTTTCAATTACATTAATATCTAGGGTGGTTTCACTAATGTTTTCATAGACCATTTTAGAAAAGTTATTAGTCCTTATGTCATATAACACCAATTTTCTACCACCAAGAGGGATGAAATCAAGCCCATAAGGTATTTTAAAGCCAAGTTCTAGAAGATGTATAGTAAGACCATAGACCCTTACAAACCTGATGATGCTTTTGCACTAGAAATCTATAAAGATGCAATAGATCTTATGACTTATATATTTCAAAAAATATCTTTTCTAGCTATAACTTCATTAGCTAGGACTTATTTTAAAGCAATGATCATTAATGATCAAATGCAGCCCCAAGGACAAATGGCCTACTATGTTCCAAATATCAATCCACATTTGCCCATTCAGAACATCTTCCCCAAAATTAATAAGAATGTTCCAACTCCCAAATCTGAATTAATTACCTTTGAGTTATGTTACTCCTAATCAAAACTTAGGATTCTTGAGTCATCTTGTTTCTAATGGATTCAATGAAAATGATCAAATAACTTTAGTACTAGTTGGTGGTACTAACAATAACTAGGTTCACAATTTTGAAACTCCCAATAATGACAATGAGTTTATTTTGAAAATGGTCCAAAAATTAAGCATTGATTTCCTTCAACTATAAAAATAGGTTGGAAATACTAGAGAGAGCTCTAGTAGGAACTTCTCATTCCAAAGGTTTAATCATGCTAACAATAGGTTTCATAATGAAAGTTTTTATACCAATAAGGCTAATGAACCATCTTATAGCAATAAAACCATGGACATTAATCTTACTGAAATTGCTTTGTTTGATTATTGTAGAGTGCATTATATAGCCAAACATTGTGAGATTGATTGCATTGAGTTTTATAAGGCTTTTGAATCTTTCCAAAAAGATTTAGAAACATTTTATATGGTCCCTAATAAGGATAGCAGTGTAGGTACCTTGGGATCCAAATCATTTGATCAAGTCAACATGGTGGAAACATTTGAATTCCATTTTCAAAAGGATAATGAACCTAATGATGTGTCTAAGGAAATCTAAGCCTTCCAACAACTCTTGAATAAAACTTATCCTTTGAGGAATAGAGATTAGAGTCAACCCTTGACTACCTCAACACCTCCAAGTAACTTTAGAACTCCTCTAGACTCTTCTTCAAGTAATGATCTAGAATCACCCAAAGGGAGTACCTCTAAGAATAATGTTGATGTTCCTATTCCTTTAAATGAGACTATTTATAATATTATTAAAGACATGAAGAAGATAAAATCTAACATCACATTGCATGAATTAACACATATCACAAAATAAAGGGACCTATTGTTAGAATCATTGTCAAATAAATCTAACAAACCACCCAAAGCTGGAAATGCTAATGTGACTATGCACAAAGCTAAGGTAGAATCTCCTCCTTTCTTACTCATAGTCAGAATGTTCAATAAGAATTTTCACAATTGTTTATTGGATTCTAGTGCATCCACCAATATCATGCTAGTAGGTATTTTCAAATAACTTGGTTTGACACCTATTAAGTATGATAGAGTTGTTACTTAATTATATAAATCTAGAGTCAAGGTGATTGGAGAATTATTCAATGTCCATATGTAATTGGCCTTTGAGCCTAGAGTACAATAGTTTATTGATATCAAAGTTATTGACATTATTGATGCTTACGTAATCTTTTTAATTAGAGAATGGACCAAAGCTCTAAATGGTTACATGTCCATGTATTGTTCACATTTATGGCTACCTTGGAAAGGAGTTCCAACCAGATAAGAGTTTAAAGAGAACCAATAATTAAACACATGATGATTGAGTACAATGATATAAATGAAATGGTAAACATAATTGACTCTAATTTTAGAGTTTTTACCTTATAAATTGTAAAGGTATGTGATCACAGGAGTACAGATGTTATACTTGGGCTATGAAAACTGCATTTTGATGGTGTTAGGTGTAAGTGTAGGTTTGGGGTAGGCATTTTCCTAAATTACCCTATGGGTAAGAAATTCCTTACTTCTTATAGGCTCTAGTTTCCATGCACCAATAAACTTGTTATGTATGAGGCTCTCATCCTAGGTTTGTAATTTTATATCAAAAATAAGGTCAAAGAACCACTAGTCTATGATGACTCAGAACTAGTAGTAAATCAAGTAAGAACTAAGTATCAACGCAAGCTATCATACCTCAATAGGTATAAATTTAGGTTTTGGGATTTACTTGAGTCTTTTTATTCCTTTAAAATTGTCTTCATCCCCAAAAATTAGAACAAAGTAGTTGAGTTATCCTCTACTACAGACAACCTCATTCCTAACCAAGACTCACCCAACTTCAGTATTGAGCTAATACCTTATCCTTCGATCCCTAATAATGTGAATTATTTTAAATTCTTTAGTGATGATCAATAGATCTTAGATTTCACGACCAATTTAGGATATTTGAAGCTCATGTCATTGATGAGTTTGATGAAAGTACTTGTGGAGAAGGCAAATTTGATGGTAGATTCATTTAGCTAAATGATAATAAGATTCCTAAAGGCTTGATTGCCTTGGAGATATTATTTAATCAAGAAAAAATAGATAAAAACCCTAAGGTTCCCAAGGTAAATGAGAAAGATTACAATGTATTTGATCTTGCCCCTCAAAATCAACCTCAACTAGTCAATGTTGGAAAAGCTTGCACAAGTGCTAAGAATAGGAGAGTCAAAGAGTTGCCAACAAAATACAAGGATGTCACAACCTAGTCTTATGATGACTTGAATATCTTTGACCCAAGATTTATTACTCATACTATTCCTCTAAAGTAAAATTATATACTCTTCAAGTAAAAACAAAGACCTGTGAATCCTATTTTAGAGCCCATGATCTTCAAAGAAGTTAAGAGATCGCTAGATGCTATAATTGTATTAGCCATTAGGCACTATATCTGGGTGGCCAATTTGGTACCATTCAAAAATAATAATGGCAAAGTTAGACTATGTATTGACTTTATAAATTTGAATAAAGCATATATAAAGGATAATTATCATCTTCCCTCTCTTGACAAAGTAATACAAATTGTTTCAAGATTAGCCATGATGTCTTTTCTTGATGGTTTTTTAGGATGTAATTAGGTGTTAGTTGATAAATAAGATAAAATGAAGATAACTTTCATAAATAAGTGGGGCACCTTCACATACAAGATAATTCCTTTTGTGTTGATAAATGTAGGAGCTACTTTTCAAAGGCCCATGGACCATGCCTTCCAAGGTCTCATTGGTAAGTGTATCATTATATACATGGATGATCTAACCATTTTTTATAAAAATAGGGAAGATCACTTTATACATTTAAAACAAGTATTTGAGAGATGTAGAAAGTATGGAATTTACCTCAACCCTAAGAAAAACATCTTTTGTGTTACTGAAGGAAAATTGTTATGACATGATATAACTAAATATGGGATATTCATAGATAATTAAAGCATGGAAGCTATATCTAAGATAGAACCTATAAATATTAGAAATGAGTTACAATCATTCTTTGGAAAAATAAATTTTGTAAGAAAATTCATTTTTGGTTTTGAAAATATTGTCAAACCATTGAATGATATGCTGAAGAAAGATGCTAAAGTCACTTGGAATGAGGAATATAGAAAGGCATTTAACGACATCAAATAAGAAATTAGCCAAGCTCCAGTCTTGATAAGTCTTGACCTTTCAAAGGACTTATATCTCTATTATTTTATATCTAACCATACTATGGCTATAGTTTTAACTCATAAGATTGATGGGTGTGATCACCCAATAACTTTCATGAGTATTAAATTTAAGAATGTTGAGTTGAATTATTCATTGATTGATAAACAAGCATGTGCATTAGTTAAGGTAGTGAAAAAATTTATGCATTATATACTTATAAATAAGGTGCATGTTATTTTACCTAACCTTGACAACAAATATCATGTTGAGCCAAAATGAACTTGGATAACATAGAGGTAAATGGATGTTAGTTTTACAATAATATGCCATAGAAATAAAAACAACAAAACTGATAAGGTGCCAAGGCCTGATCTAAATGATTGTTAATACCATCCCTAAGCTAAGTATCATGTAGGTTGATCAACATAATTTTCAAACTAATGAAAGGTATGATTCCATCATCCACTTGATAATTAATGGTACTTTCCCTACAGGACTAACTAGGGAGCAAAATAGGGCCCTAAGCCTCAAGATAGCCCATTACCTGATCAAAGATGGGGTTTTATAAATAAATAACTTTGAATGTGTCTACCTAATATGTGTCTCAAAAGAAGAAGCTACCTAGATCATGAGAAGCTTCCATGGAAAGTTAGGTAATAGGTACCCATATAGAAGGATAAAAACCCATAATATCCTCGATGTTGGCTACTATTAGCCAACTATTTTCAAAGATGCTCATAAGCACATGAGGGAATGTCACTCATGTCAAATATTTAGCACCAAAGGACCAAAGGTAGCCATGCCTCTACAACTAGTCAAGGTTGATAAACCCTTTACATAATGGGGGTTAGACTTTGTAGGAGTAATAAACCCTAATTAATTAGAAGGTCACAAGTATATCTTAACTATCATAGTTTATTACATAAGGTATATTGAAGTTATAGCCACTAAACAATATAGGATGGAAGAAGTGATTAGTTTCTTGAAATATAACATATGTACCAGATTTGGAAATCTAATCTCTTTGGTTTGTGATAATGGATCTACATTTATATCCATATAGATGATAAAGTGGGCATATGATAATGGAATTTATATTAATTTTTCATCCAACCATTATCCTCAAGGAAATGGAGTGTCTAAATCTACCAACAAGAACTTAATGAAAACAATCAAGAAGTCTATTATAGACAAACCTAGAACTTGGCATAAGATTCTCAAGTATCCTTTATGGGTAGATAGGATAAGGATCAATAAAGCCTTAAAGGAATCCCCATTTTTTTGTTTTATGACTAAGATCCTATCTTCCCTATCACTCTCAAACTACATACGTATAAATTAATGCAAGAATATATAGAAGAAAGCCAGGATCTTGCAAATTTGAGATAGCTAGACATCATCTAAATGGAAGATACATGGGAAGAAGCCTTTGTTAACTTTAGAAAGCACCAAACTATGGTGAATAGGTGGTTTGAAAAAAGGTCAAGGGTGAAGGTGTTTAATAATGGATTCTTGGTCCTCCTTTAGGATAAAGCATCTAAACCCAAGGGCAAACATGGAAAATTGACACCCCTATAGATTGGCCCTTATCAAATTGTAGAGACCCTTGGAAAAAATACCTTAAAGCTAAGAGACCTTTAAGGAGCATAACTCACATTTCCCACTAATGAGAAATATCTCAATCATTAATTTTTTGCTACTCCCCCAGGGGTCTTCATGGAATAAAATTGTAAGACTGGTTAGAGCTAGTGTAGGTAGGCTAGTTAGTTTCCTTCAATTTTTTCCTTCATATCCCTTGTTTGTACATAATCATGTATATATTTGTTTACTTAATCATGTATATATTTTTTTACTTCCCTTTTGATTCCTACTTTGTTATTTTTGTTATGTGTCTATTTCTTGTTTCTTTAATCCTTACTTCTAATAAGTCCCTTTGGACAACCCTCTACTCAGAGATCATTTAGTTTTATTGAAACTACTAAAGTCCAAAAATGTAGGTATGCACCTTATGCACATGTTGACCATGGATTTGAAATATGAGATTGAAGTTCTAATTTGGAGGAACTAGTAAGGATTGATGAATAGGTTAACTATTTTATGAGAACTTGAACATTCCTTTGATCTAAACTTGGTCTTAATAAGAGTCACACATGAGGAATGAAAGCTTGAACTACTAGGTAAAAATCATGCTTCCACTTAACAAACATCCTTACTTGGGACAAAGGTCATAGGCATAGGTGATTACCTAAAGATAAAACACTTGACCAAATCCTTCAAAATGGCTACTTTGGCTCTCAACCTTTGTTGAAGAGCCTAAAAGATCTAAAAATACAAAAAACTAGAACTTATTACAAAATAAAAAGCTTTTTCAATAAAAGGTGATTATGGTAACCTCCATCAG
This sequence comes from Torreya grandis, assembly GCA_037957365.1. Classification (NCBI taxonomy): domain Eukaryota; kingdom Viridiplantae; phylum Streptophyta; class Pinopsida; order Cupressales; family Taxaceae; genus Torreya; species Torreya grandis. The sequence continues at coordinate 1,401,549 of JARHVA010003593.1, read as the reverse complement.
GGCTTTAGATGCCTAGATGGCAATGAAATAAGGTCGTGAGTGGAGCCAAAGACATCTATATCAGGGCTATACACATAGCTAATAGTAGAACAATACCCAAGCCTTCCCTAAACTAGAATCATGGTCCTTAATGGATATCCAAATATGCTCTAAGTCACTACTCATGATTAAAGTCATTAAACTTGGAAGTTGTACCCTAAATCCTATGACAAATAGTAAGTTAAATCAAATCACATACATAACATAGTTATGTCTTAATGTTTGACCATAATTCTACATGTGCAAAGCTTATTTTAACCATGAACTGATCTTAGTGATGGCATAGATCAAGTGAAATAGGTGACAAAGTCACTTGTCCAAACTAGAGCCTCTGAATTCTAACATATTTCTATGTTTCCTTTAGAAGTCACCATTTGTTGAGGCCAACATACCCCCATTTTTGAAAATTGGGGCCCTTGAGATACTTTGAACCTTAAAACTAAAAACATGGAATGTTTTAAACATTATTAGAACTTGAAGATCATCCATTTTGATAAAGTTATCCTATTATTTTATGGTTTTTATTTAAAGGTAACTAATGTTGCTAATAGTTTCCCTTCATTTGATAATTTGTAGGTTTCATAGAGGCCTTATGAATGGATCATGCTTAGATCCTCATAGTTTATCTTCATTCAAGCTTTTACTAGACTTTGGTCTATGAAAATTTAGTTTTGGATTCATGTTCTAAAGACCCTCCTTCAAAAAACCCTAGTTTAAGTCCTTAGTTCAAATTTACATTTAGTATGAATATTTTAAATTACTTTGGACTTAAGCCTAATTTTCATGTTAAGGCTTGGTTGTGTTTCTTAACATGACTAGACCTTAACCTGAAATCCCTACTTGGTCACTTTTATTTTCCCCTTTTATTTCTAATCAAGTCTAACATTCATGTTGGTAGAGTCCCTTTTAATTTCTATAGTGTGGTCCCCTTTATTACCTACTTAGCCTAAAATCTTAATCCTAAGTCCTAATCATCTTTATTAACATAAACAAAACCTTAGTATTAACATTTTAGCCTAAGTCATTATCACCCCAAGCCCTAACTTAAACACTTTAACCTTTTACAGATCTAACAGATCTCACTTCATCATGGATCTTAATCAAACAAAGTGAGGATGACATTGAAATGTCAAAGGCTAAAGGAATCACTGTGGAGGTGAAAATTATCACCATCTCGAGAACTTAGACAGAGATCAATGACTCGTGGGTCATCCCTAAGGTCAATATGGTCAAAGCTTAGAAACCCCATAAAGCCACCACATGGCACTCCCACATATGAAGCTTAATATTAATAGAACTCTGAACCAATGTCATTCACTCACTTAGATCTTGATCAGATGAAGTGAATTAAATCCAAGATCTATAGAATACATGAATTTGATGAGCTTAAAATTTACATTCTTGTGAATGTTATTTGACATTTGTGAGGTTGTCATTGGCATCAGTGAGATCAACTTTAATCCCACCAAACATAAGTAAATTCATGAGCTTAAGCTTGACATTCTCATGAACATCATTTTACATCTTGAGGTTGTCATTGATTTTTGTGAGGCCATCAGATTCAAGCTCTTCAAATATTTTACTTAGAAAAAGGGGTATGTTTTATATCATTCGAGGGTCATTCGATATCATACTTTAAAACTTAGAATAAAATATTTTATCCTAAGTCTATGACATGTTTATTGACATGAAATAAAATTAGATTAAAATATTTTAGCCTAAGTTCCTTTCTATGGCCATGCACTGATTAAAGTTCATGCATCTTGTAGGATCAATGACTAATGCTTCATCAGGACCGAATGATCCAATGGTGCAAAATCACTTATGATTTTTCAATAGATATCTATGATACCATAGGCTTGACACATGGTAGACATGAATTTAATATATGACTGATGTAAAATATAGAGCTCATATAGCCTGTGAAGGTGCCAAGTGGCATAACCATGGGGCTGGATGCAAAGATAACGAATAACATGTGAGATCCTAAATCATGATCAATGACCTACATTTATCCTTGGAAGAAGTTCCAATGGCATGAAACAAAAGGGCAAATTTCAAAAAATAATGGCTAGTGCTTTAAAGGCATTTATGAAAAATGCCATGAAAGTTGCCAGACAGACACCAAATAAACACCATGTAAGTACAAAATGACAAAATAAAATATTTGGTGTGCTCAAAAGGATAAACACATAAAGGAAAAGGTCAAAATCAGATATGAGATAAGAATGAGCCTAAGTCTGAATAAGCCATCACCATTAAATCTTCAAAAATCCCTAAAACTTGCATAAAAGGCCCTAGTTTGAACTCAAATTGATCATAGTTTAGCTAAATGGAGTTTAATTGTAATTTGAGCAAGAAGAATTGACCCAAGAGCCATTTTTAATCTAATTGTGAGAAATTTTCAATTCTAGTAAGCCATGGCAGCTTAGGAGTTGCAACAAAGGGATGAGACAAATCTGTATCTATCCATAGATAATGAGGGAAGGGTTTTTTAAGAGACAGACCTAGAAACTACAACATTAAACATAGGTAATAAGAACTGGTCCAAGCTCTTTTGGACCACTGAGGAAATGAAATCCATCACAAAGGAGGAAAAAAAAATTCCACCATAAATAGAAGATACTATGATGTAGTTGTAGTTCAAATGGCTCGTCTTCACCATGTTCCTACTAAACCTGAGGTACTCTATTCTATTGACATCCTTGCTCCCATTTTTAAAGATTGTAGAATTGAACAAGACTAGAAATTCATGAAGTAAGCTTTAGGAGAATTTTATTACATTTCCCCATTGGGTTTTGAATTATATTAAAATTTGAGAAAACCCCAGGTGGATTTACCCACCATTAAAGAATGGAGTAGAAAGAATGATTTAGACACCATCCTTAGGTAATGGATGCTCCAAGGGAACCATGTAATTTGAGACCCTACAAGAAGAATCCCAATTTCCCAATTTAGAGAGGGGATTAGGTTAATAATGACTTTGTTGAATATAATATCTATAGCCTCATCCACCACATATGTCAAAAGAAGGGTTTAATAATGGCTCTACACCACCTGAGCGGTGCAAGGGAGGGTCCAATATTACTTGTAACAACCATGAAGAATTTTTTAGTAAGGGGGATTAATATTAATGAATTAAATTAATTACATAATATTTTGGGCTTATCACTCTTTATAATCTTTCCCTATTGGCAAAGCTTATGTTATGTATTGGGGTTTATGAACACTACACTTATCCAATTAAGTTATGAATGTGGGGTTAAAAACACTTGACCATGCAATGTGGGGGGTAATTAATTATTAAGATAAGGGTTTAATAATGGCTCTACACCACTTGAGTAGTTTAAGGGAGGGTCCAATATTGCTTGAAACAACCATGAATCATTTGTTAGGAAGGGTGATTAATATTATTTAATTAATTAAATTAATTGCATAATATTTCGGGCTTCTCACACTCTAGAATCTTTCCCTATTGGAAAAGCTTATGTTGTGTATTGGGTTTATGAAAACTACACTCATCTAATTAAGTAATGAATGTGGGATTAAATCCACTTGACCAACTAGCATGGGGGGTAATTAATTAACAATAGAAGGGTTTAATAATGGCTCTACACCACTGGAGCGGTATAAGGGAGGGTCTAATATTACCATAAACAACCATGAAGCATTTGTTAGTAAGAGGGATTAATATTTTTTAATTAATTAAATTAATTGCATAATATTTTGGGCTTCTCACCCTCCAAATTTTTCCCCATTGGCAAAGCTTATGTTGTGTATTGGGGTTTATGAACACTACACTCATCCAATTAAGTAATGAATGTGGGATTAAATCCACTCGACCAAGCAGTGTGCGGGGTAATTGATTCTCAAGAGAAGGGTTTAATAATGGCTCTACAACACTTGAGTGGTACAAGGGAGGGTCCAATATTACCCACAACAACCATGAAGCATTTGTTACTAAGGGGGATTAATATTATTTAATTAATTAATTTAATTTCATAATATTTTAGGCTTCTCACCCTATATAATCATTCCCTATTAGCAAATCTTATGTTGTGTATTTGGGTTTATGAACACTACACTCATCCAATTAAGTAATGAATATGGGATTAAATCCACTCAACCAAGCAGCATGGGGGGTAATTAATTCTCAAGATAAGGGTTTAATAATGGGTCTACACCAATCGAGTAGTGAAAGGGAGGGTAAAATATTAACTGCATCAACCATGAAGCATTTATTAGTAAGGGGGATTAATATTATTTAATTAATTAAATTCATTGCATAATATTTTAAGCTTCTCAACCTCTAAATTAATTCCCTATTGGCAAAGCTTATGTTGGTATTGGGCTTTATGAACACTACACTCATCCAATTAAGTAATGAATGTGGGATTAAATCCACTTGACCAAGCAGAGTGGGGGATAATTAATTCTCAAGAGAAGGGTTTAATAATGGCTCTACACTACCTGAGTGGTATAAGGGAGGGTCCAATATTACCTGTAACAACCGTGAAGAATTTGTTAGTAAGGGGGATTAATATTAATTAATTAATTAAATTAATTACATAATATTTTGGGCTTCTCACTCTTTAGAATCTTTCCCTATTGGCAAAGCTTATGTTCTGTATTGGGGTTTACGAACACTACACTCATCCAATTAAGTAATGAATGTGGGAATAAATCCACTTCACCAAGTAGTGTGGGGGGTAATTAATTATCAAGAGAAGGGTTTAATAATGGGTCTACAGCACTTGAGAAGTACAAGGGAGGGTCTAATATTACCCACAACAACCATGAAACATTTTTAGTAAGGGGGATTAGTATTATTTATTTAATTAAATTAATTGCATAATATCTCAAGCTTCTCACGTTCTAAAATCTTTCCCTATTGAAAAATCTTATGTTGTGCATTAGGGTTTATGAACACTACACTCATCTAATTAAGTAATGAATGTGGGATTAAATCCACTCGACCAAGCAGTGTGGGGGGTAATTAATTCTCAAGAGAAGGGTTTAATAATAGGTCTACACCACCCAAGCGGTACAAGGGAGGATACAATATTACCCACAACAACCATGAAGCATTTGTTAGTAAGGGGGATTGATATGATTTAATTAATTAAATTAATTACATAATATTTCAAGCTTATCACCCTATATAATCTTTCCATATTAGAAAATATTATGTTGTTTGTTGGGGTTTATGAACACTACACTCATCTAATTAAGTAATGAATGTGGGATTAAATCCACTCGACCAACCAGCATGGGGGTTAATTAATTCTCAAGAGAAGGGTTTAATAATGGGTATACACCACCTGAGCAGTATAAGGGAGGGTCCCATATTACCCACAACAACCACGAAGCATTTTTTAGTAAGGGGGATTAATATTAATTATTTAACTAATTTAATTGCATAATAATTCAAGCTTCTCACCCTCTTGAATCTTTCGATATTGGAAAAGATTATGTTGTGTATTGGGGTTTATGAACACTACACTCATCCAATTAAGTAATGAATGTGGGATTAAATCCACTTGACCAAGTAGCATGGGGGTTAATTAATTCTCAAGAGAAGGGTTTAATAATGGGTCTACACCACCCGAGTGGTATAAGGGAGGGTCTAATATTACCTAAAACAACCATGAAGATTTTATTAGTAAGGGGGATTAATATTTTTTAATTTATTAAATTAATTGCATAATATTTTGGGCTTCTCACCCTCTAGAATTTTTCTTTATTGGCAAACCTTATGTTGTGTATTGGGGTTTATGAACACTACACTCATCCAATTATGTAATGAATGTGGGATTAAATCCACTTGACCAAGCAACGTGGGGGGTAAATAATTCTCAAGAGAAGGGTTTAATAATGTGTCTACACCACCTGAGCTATACAAGGGAGGGTCCAATATTACCCACAATAACTATGAAGCATTTTTTAGTAAGGGGGATTAATATTATTTAATTAATTAAATTAATTGCATAATATTTTGGGCTTCTCACACTCTAAAATATTTCCCTATTGGCAAAGCTTATTTTTTGTATTAGGGTTTATAAACACTATACTCATCCAATTAAGTAATGAATGTGGGATTAAATCCACTCGACCAACCAGCATGGGGGTTAATTAATTCTCAAGAGAAGGGTTTAATAATGGGTATACACCACCTGAGTAGTACAAGGGAGGGTCCCATATTACCCACAACAACCATGAAGCATTTTTTAGTAAGGGGGATTAATATTATTTAATTAATTAATTTAATTGCATAATATTTCAGGCTTCTCACCCTCTTGAATCTTTCCCTATTGGAAAAGATTATGTTGTGGATTGGGGTTTATGAACACTACACTCATCCAATTAAGTAATGAATGTGGGATTAAATCCACTTGACCAAGTAACATGGGGGTTAATTAATTCTCAAGAGAAGGGTTTAATAATGTGTCTACACCACCTGAGTGGTATAAGGGAGGGTCCAATATTACCTAAAACAACCATGAATCTTTTATTAGTAAGGGGGATTAATATTGTTTAATTTATTAAATTAATTGCATAATATTTTGGGCTTCTCACCCTCTAGAGTCTTTCCTTATTAGCAAACCTTATGTTGTGTATTGGGGTTTATGAACACTACACTCATCCAATTAAGAAATGAACATGGCATTAAATCCACTTGACCAAGCAACATGGGGGGTAAATAATTCTCAAGAGAATGGTTTAATAATGTGTCTACACCACCGGAGCTATACAAGGGAGGGTCCAATATTACCCACAATAACTATGAAGCATTTGTTAGTAAGGGGGATTAATATTAATTAATTAATTAAATTAATTGTATGATATTTTAGGCTTCTCACACTCTAGAATATTTCCCTATTGACAAAGCTTATTTTGTGTATTAGGGTTTATGAACACTACACTCATCCAATTAAGTAATGAATGTGGAATTAAATCCACTTGACCATGCAACATGGGGGGTAATTAATTCTCAAGAGAAGAATTTAATAATAGGTCTACACCACTTGAGTGGTACAAAGGAGGGTCTAATATTACCCGTAACAACCATGAAGCATTTGCTAGTAAGGGGGATTAATATTAATTAATTAAATTAATTTTATAATATTTTAGGCTTCTCACCCTTTATAATCTTTCCCTATTGGGAAAGCTTATGTTGTGTATTGGGGTTTATGAACACTCCACTCATCCAATTAAGTAATGAATGTGGGATTAAATCCACTTGACCAAGTAGCGTGGGGATTAATTAATTCTCAAGAGAAGGGTTTAATAATGGGTCTACATGACCTGAGTAGTATAAGGGAGGGTCTAATATTACCTGAAGCAATCATGAAACATTTGCTAGTAAGGGGGATTAGTATTATTTAATTAATTAAATTAATTACATAATATATACATCTTCTCACGCTCTAAAATATTTCCATATTGGTAAAGATTATGTTGTGTATTGGGGTTTATGAACACTACACTCATCCAATTAAGTAGTGAATGTGGCATTATATCCACTCAACCAAGCAGCATGGGGCGTAATTAATTATCAAGAGAAGGGTTTAATAATGGGTCTACACTACCTGAGTAGTATAAGAGAGGGTCTAATAATACCTACAACAACCATGAATCATTTGTTAGTAAGGGGGTTTAGTATTATTTAATTAATTAAATTAATTGCATAATGTCTCAAGCTTATCATGCTCTAAAATCTTTCTCTATTGGTAAAGTGTATGTTGTGTATTAGGGTTTATGAACACTACACTCATCTAATTAAGTAATGAATGTGGCATTAAATCCACTCGACCAAACAGCATGGGGGGTAACTAATTCTCAAGATAAGGGTTTAATAATGGGTCTAAACCACTCGAGTAGTACAAGGAAGGGTCTAATATTACCCACAACAACCATGAAACATTTTTTAGTAAGGGGGATTAGTATTATTTAATTAATTAAATTAATTGCATAATATCTCAAGATTCTCACACTCTAAAATCTTTCCCTATTGGCAATGTTGATGTTATGTATTGGGGTTTATGAACACTACACTCATCCAATAAATTAATGAATGTGAAATTAAATCCACTTGACTAGGTAGTGTGGGGGGTAATTAATTCTCGAGAGAATGGTTTAATAATGGGTCTACACCACCCAAGCAGTATAAGGGAGGATACAATATTACCCACAACAACCATGAAGCATTTGTTAGTAAGGGGGATTAATATTATTTAATTAATTAAATTAATTAGATAATAATATTTCAAGCTTCTCACCCTCTAGAATATTTCCCTATTGGAAAAGATTATGTGTGTATTGGGGTTTATGAACACTACACTCATCTAATTAATTAATGAATGTGGGATTAAATCCACTTGACCAAGTAGCATGGGGGTTAATTAATTCTCAAGAGAAGGGTTTAATAATGAGTCTACACCACCTGAGCAGTATAAGGGATGGTCCAATATTACTTGAAACAACCATGAAGATTTGATTAGTAACAGGGATTAATATTATTTAATTAATGATCTCGACAACAATTCAGATGACAATTCGAGTGATGGGTCCACCCCAATTGATGGCAGAACTTCTGGGAGCCATAACTTTTGCACCGTAACTCCAATTGACTCACTGTTTGAACCATTGGAAAGCTAATAATGAGGGTAATGTCGTGAGATGGCATCAAGATCTGATAAATTAAGTTTGACCACCTAAAACCCAATAGAAGTGTCCTAAATTTCAATTTTAGTAGTGCAGTCTAAAAATAGTAAGTTTCTAAAAATAGTAATTCCTCAAATTTTGTATTTTTGTAAATCGTGAAAGTTGAACAAATTCATCTCCCTCAAGATTGGTGACCTTCCATATCCTCCCCACACCTTCAAAACATGTATAAATGAAGATGTAACTCAAAATGGAAATTAGACATCTCTTCTCAGAGATAAGCATATGTTTGGGTCTACAAATTTGATCAATAAAACATCTCTTATCAGAGATAGCATTATTTGAATTGTTTTATTATTTTTTCTTGAATTATCTTTCAACCAAATATTTCAAGTTTTGGATTAGTGGTATCAGAGTGGTTTGTCTTTAGAGTGTATGATCTTGAGGATGAGGTCAGATTATAGGAAGATTACGTGGAAAATAGAACCAGCAGAATATCCACCTATTTGGTCTAAATGACTTCAAATGGTAGGCAACATTGAGGCATTCGATCCTTTTAGGGAAATGGTGAATGAAGCCCTCTAACATCAACAAGCATATATGTTACAATAATTCACTCAAATTCTCCAACAAATCTCAATGGGAAATTTTGGCTCCTCATCTGCACCCACACATCCTTTCAGTGCCCCAACACCCTTCAAGGTTTAGGTGAATTTTGATATCCCTAAATTTGAAGGAAAAATCAATGTTGATGTAGTAGAAAATTGGTTGGATCAATTGTCATCTTATTTTTCTGTAAATAAATTCACTGATAAAGAGAATATTACTTTTGCTCTTTTGAAAGCATATTGCTTGTCAAAAATTGGTGGGAAGTATACAAAAAGAGATGTAGTGCAGATGATATTGACCTTGAGATGAAACCTACATGGGATGATTTCATAGATGCTGTAAAGGAAGAATACTACCCCATTGGAGCATATGACGATCTGTATATAGAGTGGCAACAACTTCACCAAGGTAAGGAACAATATGTTCAAGATTACACTAACATTTTTCATTCTCTATCTATGAGATTGGGCATCTAACAAAGTGAGAAACACAAGGGTCTCAAATATCGTGGTAGACTATAATGGTACATATGGGGAGAAATGGAACTCTTTAATTTGGAAACCATTGGTGAGGCATACAAGTTCATAGTGAAGATTGAGAAGAAGCATGGAAGAATGAATATAAAGAATCAGTCTTCAAAATGGAAAAGTGACAAAGAAGGTCAAACATGAGGCCAAAATTAGAAGCAAAAGGAAGGAAAGACTGGGAAGTGGTGTGATTATCACAAATCTAGAACTCACTCCAAAGAAGAATGTTGAGCTATCTAATCACTCCTTTCTAAGTCACAATCCTCAACATCTACTGCTCTACCTCATACAGACCCTGCAGTTGAAGAGGTTGAAGAATAAATTATAGATGTTGATTGTGAAGCTATTGTTGTTTCATCACAAACACATGATGATATGCTAGATTACAAGGAAAGGTTGTTTCACTCTAAATTATGGGTGAAAGGTAAGCCTCTGCATTTCATTCTTGATAGTGGAAGTCAAAAGAATTTAATCTCTACTAATGTTATGAAAAGCCTAAATCTATCCATGAAACCTCACCCAAAACCATACAGTATTGGATGGTTGAGTCTAGGGAGAAACCTCTGTGTCACCCATCAATGTCTTCTCTCATATACAATATAACCTTTCCAGGATGAGGTCTTATGTGATGTGGTCAATCTAGATGTTTGTGATGTACTCTTTGGTCAGCCATTCATGTATGATCAACATGGTATAATGAATCAAGAACTACAAGGATCACTCTCACTCTTGGAACATGGTGCTACAAGGTATCATAAGTACCACCTTCTACATCTATCTCTCTGATTAGTGCCAAGAAATTTGTTCTCATGGTGGTCAAGCCATAGGAATCCAAAAGGGTCAATGTTATAGCCCTAAATACACAAACAACACAACAACAAAAGAAAATAGATATCAAGCTAAAGAAGTTCATGGCCTTCCATCCATAAACTGATGGTTAGATAGAAATGGTGAACAATCTGGCCCTACACAGTTCCATAAATCACAGTCCCTTCCAAGTATGCATCAGGAATCAAATTAAAGTACAACTACCACACTTGATGACAAATATTGATGTAATGGGGACCATTACTTCTCAAAGAGGGAGGAATGATCCAGATAACAATTCAGATGACAATTCAGGTGATGGGTCCACCCCAATTGATGGTGAAACTTTTGGGAGCTAAAACTTTTGCACTGTAGCTCAAATTGACTCACTATTTGAACTGTTGGAAAGCTAATAATGAGGGGAACATTGTGAGATGGCATCAAGATCCACTTAATGAAGTTTGACCCCCTAAAACCCAATGAAAGTGTCCCAAACTTTAATTTTAGTAGTGTATTCTAAAAATAGTAAGTTTCTAAAAATACTAATTTCTCAAATTTTGTGTTGTTGTAAATCATGGATGTCAAACCAATTCATCTCCCTCAAGATTGGTGACCTTCCATATACTCTCCACACCTTCAAAACATGTATAAAGGAAAATGTAGCCTGAAATGGAAATCAGACATCTCTTCTAAGAGATAAGCATATGTTTGGGTCTACAAATTTGATCAATAAAACATCTCTTATCAAAGATAGCATTATTTGAATTATTTTGTTCTTGTTTCTTGAATTATCTTTCAACCAAAGATTTTGAGTTTTGGATCAGTGGTATCAGAGTGGTTTGTCTTTAGAGTGTATGATCCTAAGGATGAGGTCAAATTACAAGAAGCTTGGGTTGAAAATAGAACCAGTAGAATATCCACCTATTCACTCCAAATGACTTCAAAAGGTGGAAAACATTGAGGCATCTGATCCTTTCAAGGAAATGGTGAATGAAGCCCTCCAAAAACAACAAGCACAGATGTTACAATAATTCACTCAAATTCTCTAACAAATCTCGATGGGAAATTCTAGCTCCTCATCGACACTCACACATCCTTTCAGTGAATTTTGATATCCCTAAATTTGAAGGAAAAATTAATTTTGATGTAGTAGAAAATTGGTTAGATCAATTGTCATCTTATTTTTCTATAAATAAATCACTGATAAAGAGAAGATTACTTTTGCTCTTTTGACAGCATTATTGCCTATCAAAAATTGGTGGGAAGTGTACAAAAAGAGATTTAGTGCAGATGATATTGGCCTTGAGATGGAACCTACATGGGATGATTTCATAGATGCTGTAAAGGAAGAATACTACCCCATTAGAGCATATGATGATCTATATATAGAGTGGCAGCAACTTCACCAAGGTAAGGAATAATATATTCAAGATTACATTGACATTTTTCATTCTCTATTTGCGAGATTGGGCATCCAAGAAAGTGAAAAACACAAGGTTCTCAAATATCATGGTGGACTACAATGGTACATATGGGGAGAAATAAAACTCTTTAATTTGGAAACCATCGGTGAGGCATACAAGTTCACAGTGAAGATTGAGCAGAAGCATTAAAGAATGAATAAAAAATTAGTCTATAAAATGGAAAACTAACAAATAAGGTAAAACACGATGCCAAAATTGGAAGCAAAAGGAAAGAAAGACTGGGAAGTGGTGTGATTATCACAAATCTAGAACTCACTCTAAAGAAGAATGTCAAGCTATCAAATCACTCCTTTCTAAGTCACAATCCTCAAAATCTACTGCTCTACCTCATACAGACCCTGTAGTTGAAGAGGTTGAATAAGAAATTATAGATGTTGATCCTAAAGCTATTGTTGCTTCATCACAGACACATGATAAGATGTTAAATGACAAGGAAGGTTGTTTCACTCTAAGTTACAAGTGAAATGTAAGCCTCTGAATTTCATTCTTGATAGTGGAAGTCAAAAGAATTTAATCTCTAATAATGTTGTGAAAAGCCTAAATTTGTCCATGAATCCTCACTAAAAACCATATAGTATTGGATAGTTGAGTCCAGGGAGAAACCTCTGTGTCACCCATCAATGTCTTCTCTCATATGCAATACAACCTTTCCAAAATGAGGTCTTATGTGATATGGTCAATCTAGATGTTTGTGATGTACTCTTTCATCAGCCATTCATGTATAATCAACATGGTATAATGAATCAAGAACTACAAGGATCACTCTCACTCTTGGAACATGGTGCTACAAGGTATCATAAGTACCACCTTCTACATCTATCTCTCTGATTAGTGCCAAGAAATTTGTTCTCATGGTGGTCAAGCCATAGGAATCCAAAAGGGTCAATGTTACAGCCTTGAATACACAAACAACACAACAATAGAAGCAAATAGATATCAAGCTAAAGAATTTCATGGCCTTCCCTCCACAAACTGATGGTCAGATAGAAATGGTGAACAATTGGGCCCTACACAGTTCCATAAATCACAGTCCCTTCAAGGTATGTATAAGGAATCAAATTGAAGTAAAACTACCACACTTGATGACAAATATTGATGCAATGGGGACCATTGCTTCTCAAGGAGGGAGGAATGATCCGAACAATAATTTAGATGACAATTCAGGTGATGGGTCCACCCTAATTGATGGTAAAGCTTCTGGGGCCATAACTTTTGAACCGTAGCTCCAATTGACTCATCGTTTGAACTGTTTGAAAGCTAATAATGAGGGGAACATCATGATATGTCATTGAGATCTTCTCAATGAAGTTTGGACCACTAAAACCCAATGTAAGTGTCCCAAATTTTAATTTTAGTAGTGCAATCTAAAAATAGTAAGTTTCTAAAAATACTAATTCCTCAAATTTTGTATTGTTGTAAATTATGGAAGTCAAACCAATTCATTTCCCTCAAGATTAGTGAGCTTACATATCCTCCCCACACCTTAAAAACATGTATAAATGAAGATGTAACATGATATGGAAATCAGACACCTCTTCTCAGAGATAAGCATATGTTTGGGTTTACAAATTTGATCAATAAAACATCTCTGATCAGAGATAGCATTATTTGAATTGTTTTGTTCTTATTTCTTGAATTATCTTTCAAAAAAATATTTTGAGTTTTGGATCAGTGGTATCAGAGTGATTTGTATTTAGACTGTATGATCTCGAGGATGAGGTTAGATTATAGTAAGCTTGGGTGGAAAATAGAACCAATAAAATATCCACCTATTCGATCCAAATGACTTCAAAAGGTGGAAAACATCGAGGCATCTGATCCTTTCAAGGAAATGGTGAATGAAGCCCTCCAATAGTAACAAGCGTAGATGTTACAAAAATTCACTCAAATTCTCCAAAAAATCTCCATGGGAAATTTTGGCTCCTCATCTGCACCCGCACATCCTTTCAGTGCCCCAACACCCTTCAAGGTTTAGGTGAATTTTGATATCCCTAAATTTAAAGGCAAAATTAATGCTGATGTAGTATAAAATTGGTTATATCAATTGTCATATTATTTTTCTATAAATAAATTCACTAATAAAGAGAAGATTACTTTTGCTCTTCTGAAAGCATCATTGCCTATCAAAAGTTGGTGGGAAGTGTACAAAAAGAGATTCAGTGTAGATGATATTAGCCTTGAGATAGAACCTACATGGAATGATTTCATAGATGTTGTAAAGGAAGAATACTACCTCATTGGAGCATATGATGATCTATATATAGAGTGGCAACAACTTCATCAAGGTAAGGAACAATCTGTTCAAGATTACACTGACATTTTTCATTCTCTATGAGATTGGGCATCCAAAAAAGTGAGAAACACAAGGTTCTCAAATATCGTGGTGGACTACAATGGTACATATAGGGAGAAATGGAACTCTTTAATTTGGAAACCATCGGTGAGGCATACAAGTTCAAAATGAAGATTGAGTAGAAGCATGGAAGAATGAATATAAAGAATTAGTCTTTAAAATGGAAAAGTGATAAAGAAGGTCAAACATGATGCCAAAATTGGAAGCAAAAGGAAGAAAAGACTGGGAAGTGGTGTGATTATCACAAATCTGAAACTCACTCCAAAGAAGAATGTTAAGCTATCAAATCACTCCTTTCTAAGTCACAATCCTCAACATATACTGCTCTCCTCATATGGACCCTGTAGTCAAAGAGGTTGAAGAAGAAATTATAGATGTTGATCATGAAGCTATTGTTTCTTCATCACAAACACACGATGAGATGTTAGATGACAAGGAAAGGTTATTTCACTATAAGTAATGGGTGAAAGGTAAGCCTCTACATTTCATTCTTGATAGTGGAAGTTAAAAGAATTTAATCTCTGCTAATGTTGTGAAAACTCTAAATCTATCCATGAAGCCTTACCCAAAACCATACAGTATTGGATGGTTGAGTCCACAGAGAAACCTCCATGTCACCCATCAATGTCTTCTCTCATATGCAATACAACCTTTCCAAGATGAGGTCTTATGTGATGTGGTCAATCTAGATGTTTGTGATGTACTCTTTGGTCAACCATTCATGTATGATCAACATGGTATAATGAATCAATAACTAGAAGGATCACTCTCACTCTTGGAACATGGTGCTATAGGGTACCAGAAGTACCACCTTCTACATCTATCTCTCTGATTAGTGCCAAGAAATTTATTCTCATGGTGGTCAAGCCATAGGAATCCAAAAGGGTAAATGTTACAACCCTGACTACACAAACAACACAATAATAGAAACAAATAGATATCAAGCTGAAGAAGTTCATGGCCTTCCATCCACAAACTGATGGTCAAATAGAAATGGTGAACAATCAGGCCCTGCATAGTTTCATAAATCACAGTCCCTTCCAAGTATGCATCAGGAATCAAATTAAAGTACAACTACCACACTTGATGACAAATCTTGATGTAATGGGGACCATTTCTTCTCAAGGAGGAAGGAATGATCCAGACAACAATTTAGATGACAATTCGGGTGATGGGTCCACCCCAATTGATGGAAAAACTTCTAGGAGCCATAACTTTTGCACCGTAGCTCCAATTGACTCACCATTTAAACCGTTGGAAAGCTAATAATGAGGGAAACATAATGAGATGGCATTGAGATCCACTCAATAAAGTATAAAACCCTAAAACCCAATGGAATTGTCCCAAATTTCAATTTTAGTAGTGTAGTCTAAAAATAGTAAGTTTCTAAAAATACTAATTCCTCAAATTTTGTATTGTTGTAAATCATGGAAGTCAAACCAATTCATCTCCCTCAAGATTTGTGACCTTCCATATCCTCCCCACACCTTCAAAACATGTATAAATGAAGATGTAACCCAAAATGTAAATCAGACATCTCTTCTGAGAGATAAGCATTTATTTGGTTCTACAAATTTGATCAATAAAACATCTCTTATCAAAGATAGCATTATTTGAATTGTTTTTTTCTTGTTTCTTAAATTATATTTCAACCAAATATTTTGAGTTTTGGATCAGTGGTATCAGAGCGATTTGTCTTTAGAGTGTATGATCCTGAGGATGAGGTCAGATTATAGGAAGCTTGTGTGGAAAATAAAACCAATAGGATATCCACCTATTCTCTCCAAATGACTTCAAAAGGTGGAAAACATCGAGGCATCTGATCCTTTCAAGGAAATGGTGAATGAATCCCTCCAACAGCAACAAGCATAGATGTTACAATAATTCTCTCAAATTCTCCAACAAATCTCAATGGGAAATTCTAGCTCCTCATCCACACCGACACATCCTTTCAGTGCCCCAACGCCCTTTAAGGTTTAGGTGAATTTTGATATCCTTAAATTTGAAGGCAAAATCAATGTTGATGTAGTTTAAAATTGGTTGGATCAATTTTCATCTTATTTTTCTATAAATAAATTCACCAATAAAGAGAAGATTACTTTTACTCTTCTGAAAGCATTATTGCCTATCAAAATTTGGTGGGAAGTGTACAAAAAGAGATTCAGTGCAAATGATATTGGCCTTGAGATGGAACCTACATGGGATGATTTCATAGATGCTATAAAGGAAGAATACTACCCCATTGGAGCATATGATGATCTGTATATAGAGTGGTAACAACTTGACCAATGTAAGGAAAAATCTATTCAAGTTTACACTGACATTTTTCATTCTCTATCTACGAGATTGGGCATCCAAGAAAGTGAGAAACACTAGGTTCTCAAATATTGTGGCAGACTACAATGGTACATATGGGGAGAAATGGAACTCTTTAATTTGGAAACCATCAGTGAGGCATACAAGTTCATAGTGAAGATTGAGTAGAAGCATGGAAGAATGAATATAATGAATCAGTCTTCAAAAAGAAAAAGTGACAAAGAAAGTCAAATACGATGCCAAAATTGGAAGCAAAAGGAAGGAAAGACTAGGAAGTGGTGTGGTTATAACAAATATGGAAGTCACTCGAAAGAAGAATGTTGAGTTATCAAATCACTGCTTTCTAAGTCACAATCCTCAACATCTACTAATCTACCTCATATAAACCCTACAGTCGAAGAGGTTGAAGAAGAAATTATAGATGTTGATCCTGAAGCTATTGTTGCTTCATCATAGACACATGACGAGATGCTAGATGATAAGGAAAGGTTGTTTCACTCTAAGTTATGGGTGAAAGGTAAGCCTATACATTTCATTCTTGATAGTGGAAGTCAAAAGAATTTAATCTCTACTAATGTTGTGAAAATCCTAAATTTGTCCATGAAGCCTCTCCCAAAACCATATAGTATTGGATGGTTGAGTCTAGGGAGAAACCTCCGTGTCACCCATCAATGTCTTCTCTCATATGCAATACAAGCTTTCCAAGATGAGGTCTCATGTGATGTGGTCAATCTATATGTTTGTGATGTACTCTTTAGTTAGCCATTCATGTATGATCGACATGGTGTAATGAATCAAGAACTAGAAGGATCACTCTCACTCTTGGAACACGGTACTACAGGGTACCAGAAGTATCTGTCTCTCTAATTAGTGCCAAGAAATTTGTTCTCATGGTGGTCAAGCCATAGGAATACAAAACGGTCAATGTTACAGCCTTGACTACATAAACAACACAACAATAGAAGCAAATAGATACCAAGCTGAAGAAGTTCATGGCCTTCCATCCACAAACTAATGGTCAAATAGAAATGGTGAACAATCGGGCCCTGCATAGTTCCATAAATCACAGTCCCTTCCAAGTATGCATTAGTAATGAAATTGAAGTATAACTACCACACTTGATGACAAATCTTAATGCAATGGGGACCATTTCTTCTCAAGGAGGGAGGAATGATCCAGACAACAATTCAGATGACAATTTGGGTGATTGGTCTACCCCAATTGATGGCAAAACTTCTGGGAGCCATAACTTTTGCACCGTAGCTCCAATTGACTCATCATTTGAACTGTTGGAAAGATAATAATAAGGGGAACATCATGAGATGGCATTGAGATCTGCTCAATGAAGTTTGACCCCATAAAACTCAATAGAAGTTTCCCAAATTTTAATTTTAGTAGTGCAGTCTAAAAATAGTAAGTTTCTAAAAATACTAATTCCTCGAATTTTGTATTGTTGTAAATCATAGAAGTCGAACCAATTCATCTCCCTTGAGATTGGTGACCTTACATATCCTCCCCACACCTTAAAAACATGTATAAATGAAGATGTAAACTGAAATGGAAATCAGACATCTCTTCTTAGAGATAAGCATATGTTTGGGTCTACAAATTTGATCAATAAAACATCTCTTATCAGAGATAGCATTATTTGACTTGTTTTGTTCTTGTTTCTTGAATTATCTTTCAACCAAAGATTTTGAGTTTTGGATCAATTAATTATATTAATTTCATAATATTTTGGGCTTCTCACCCTATAGAATCTTTCCTTATTAGTAAATCATATGTTATGTATTGGGGTTTATGAACACTACACTCATTCAATTAAGTAATGAATGTGGGAATAGATCCACTAGACCAAGTAATGTGGGGGGTAAATAATTCTCAAGAGAAGGGTTTAATAATGTGTCTACACCAATTGAGCTATATAAAGGAGGGTCTAATCTTACCCACAACAACCATGAAGCATTTTTCAGTAAGGGGTTTAATATTGTTTAATTAATTAAATTAATTGTATAATATTTTGGGCTTCTCACCCTCTAGAATCTTTCCTTATTGGCAAAGCTTATTTTATGTATTGGTGTTTATGAACATTACACTTATCCAATTAAGTAATGAATGTGGGATTAAATCCACTCAACCATGCAACATGGGGGGTAATTAATTCTCAAGAGAAGGGTTTAATAATGGTTCTACACCAGTTAAGTGGTACAAGGGAGGGTCCAATATTATCCATAACAACCATGAATCATTTATTAGTAAGGGGGATTAAAATTATTTAATTAATAAAATCAATTGCATAATATTTCAAGCTTCTCACCCTCTAGAATATTTCCCTATTGGGAAATTTATGTTGTGTATTGGGGTTTATGAACACTACATTCATCCAATTAATTAATGAATGTGGGATTAAATCCACTCGACCAAGTACCATGGGGGGTAATTAATTCTCAAGATAAGGGTTTAATAATGCATCTACCCCACCTAAGTGGTACAAGGGAGGGTCTAATATTACCCACAATAACCATGAAGCATTTATTACTAAGGGTGATTAATATTATTTAATTAATTAAATTAATTACATAATATTTTTAGCTGCTCACCCTCTAGACTATTTCCTTATTGTCAAAGCTTATGTTGTGTATTGGATTTTATGAACACTACACTCATCCAATTAAGTAATGAATGTGGGATTAAATCCACTCAACAACGTAGCATGAGGGTTAATTAATTCTCAAGAGAAGGTTTTAATAATGGGTCTACACCACCCGATTGATACAAGGGAGGGTCCAATATTACCCACAATAACTATGAAGCATTTGTTAGTAAGGGGGATTAACATTATTTAATTAATTAAATTAATTGCATAATATTTTGAGCATCTCACCCTCTAGACTCTTTTCCTATTGGCAAAGCTTATGTTTTGTATTGGGTTTTATGAACAATACAATCATCAAATTAAGTATTGAACATGGGATTAAATCCACTTAACCAAGCAACATAGGAGGTAATCATTTCTCAAGAGATGGGTTTAATAACGGGTCTCGACCACCCAAGTAGCACTAGGGAGGATCTAATATTACCCACAACAACCATGAAAGATTTGTTAGTAAGGGGGATTAATATTATTTAATTAATTAAATTAATTGCATAATATTTCAAGCTTCTCATCCTCCAGAATCTTCCCTTATTGGTAAAGCTTATGTTATATATCTGGGTTTATGAACACTACACTCATCTAATTAAGTAATGAATGTGGGATTAAATCCACTTGACCAAGCAACATAGGGGATCATTAATTCTCAAGAGAAGGTTTTAATAATGGATCTACACCACCTGAGAGATACAAGGGAGGGTTCATTACTACCGGCAATAACCATGAAGGATTTGTTAGTATGGGGGATTAATATTATTTAATGAATTAAATTAATTTCATAATATTTTGGGCTTCTAACCCTATATAATCTTTCCCTATTGGAAAACTTTATGTTGTGTATTGGGGTTTATGAATTTATGAACACTACACTCATCTAATTAAGTAATGAATGTGAGATTATATCCACTCGATCAAGCAATGTGGTGGGCATTAATTCTCAAGAGAAGGGTTTAATAATGCACCTACACCACCTAAGTGGTATAAGGGAGGGTCCAATATTACCTATAATAACCATGAAGCATTTGTTAATAGGGGGATTAATATTATTTAATTAATTAAATAACTTTCATAATATTTCAGGATTCTCACCCTCTAGAATCTTTCCCTATTGGCAAATCTTATGTTGTGTATTGGGGTTTATGAACACTACACTCATATAATTAAGTAATGAATGTGGAATTAAATCCACTTGACCAAGCAACGTGGGGGGTCATTAATTCTCAAGAAAAGTGTTTAATAATGGGTCTACACCACTTGAGTTATACAAGGGAGGGTTCAATATTACCTGAAACAACCATGAAGCATTTATTAGAAATGGGGATTAATATTAATTAATTAATTAAATTAATTTCATAATATTTCAGTCTTCTCATCCTCTAGAATCTTCCCCTATTGGTAAAGCTTATGTTGTATGTTGGGGTTTATGAACACTACACTCATCCAATTAAGTAATGAATGTGGGATTAAATCCACTTGACCAAGAAATGTGGTGGTTCATTAATTCTCAAGAGAAGGGTTTTATAATCGGTCTAAACCACTTGAGAAGTACAAGGGAGGGTCCAATATTACCCATAACAACCATAAAACATTTATGAGTAAGGGGGATTAATATTATTTAATTAATTAAATTAATTGCATAATATTTTAGGCTTCTTATCCTCTAGAATCGTTCCTTATTGGAAAAGCTTATATTGCGTATTGGGGTTTACGAATACTACACTCATCCAATTAAGTAATGAATGTGGCATTAAATCCACTTGACCAAGCAGTGTGGGGGGTCATTAATTCTCAAGAGAAGGGTTTAATAATGGGTTTACACCACTTGAGCGGTATAAGGGAGGGTCCAATATTACCTGAAACAAACATGAAGCATTTGTTAGTAAGGGGGATTAATATTATTTAATTAATTAAATTAAATTTCATAATAATTCGAGATTCTCACCCTCTAGAATATTTCCTTATTGGCAAAGCTTATGTTGTGTATTGGGGTTTATGAACACTAAACTCATCCAATTAGTTAATGAATGTGAGATTAAATCCACTCAACCAAGCAGTGTAGGGGGTCATTAATTATCAAGATAAGGGTTTAATAATGGGTCTACACCACTTGAATGGTACAAGGGAGGGTCCAATATTACCCTTAAAAACCATGAAGCATTTGTTAGTATGGGCTTCTCACCCTCTAGAATCTTTCCCTATTAGTAAAGCTTATGTTGTTTATTGGGTTTTATGAACACTACACTCATCCAATTAAGCAATGAATGTGGGATTAAATCCACTTGACCAAGAATCATATGGGGTCATTAAATACACATCAAAATTGAAAAGAGAAACATCAAAAATTGGGGCATCACCAGCTAGGTTCACCTCAGAACCACACATCCTCTACACAACCACAATTATTTCAAAGGTATGATAAAATTTTCTAGAGAACTAGTTCAAAAAATCAAGGTTAGAATTTTATCCGATCTATTCCTAGGTAGTAGAAGTAGGGCTCATCCATGCACCAAAATAGTGAAAAATGCCAAAATTAAATGATTGGGCTATAATTTTCAATCCCAGAGCATTTTGTTGCATTAAATTTGCTAAAAGTAATGTCTGGAATTTGGATGGTAAAATCAAAAATTTGGTTGTCCATAATTTTTCATAGCATTCTCTCTCTATTGATGAGATTGATGCTCTCGGTCTTGGTCCCAAATTCCTTCCTAATCCACCACCCATATATGTTGATTCAATTCAGAAGGAATTTTCTACTTTCTATAGGCTTTTACGTCTAAGGTGGTTCTTTAGCCCTAGAGGAGAAGATCATATGTGAACTCCATCCTATATTGATCCATTTAGGGTTCTCAATCCCAACTAGAATCTAAAGTATATCTACAGACCTCTCGAGAGGATTATTTCTATGGGGTATCAATTTATGGAGTAGAAACTCTCATTGACTCTCCTTCATCATGTGCCTACTTTTCCCTTCTACCTTGGTTCTGTTATTCATTCTCTTGCTAATGACACTTCTATTATCATTCACCCTATTGACAAGAACCTTGGGATCATTGTGCTTTCAAGAGATTGGTATATCAATGAGGGGTTCAAGCAAATTTATGATCCAACTATCTATGTCCAAGTTCCCATGATTCCTTGGTTTACTTTATTCCATGAACTCATGATACTTATTGATAAAGTAGAACAGAGACATCTTATTATTGGTAATCATAAGGAGTTCATGTTGTAGATCAAGCCTATAGATGCTTGTGTCTATGTTTTTTATTTACTACCCAAAATTCATAAGCCCATTCTTATAGGTCACCTAAGCTATTTGTACTATGGTTTCATGTTAGAACTTATTTCAAAATGGCTTCACCACACTCTATTTCCAATTTTGTTGAAACAAAAAAATCATCTAATGGACTCCATTTCTCTCATTAAGGACTTGCATAATATTGTTATTCCTACAAATATTACTCTTTTAACTTTTTATGTGGAAAGTCTCTATCCCTATATTTTGACTGATTCTATTCTTGATGCTTTTAGGTTTTTCATTTAGTAGGAATTTGATGATCAAAAATTTGATTTTATTATCAGTTTGGCTAGGTTGGTTTTAACCCAACACTACCTTGAATTTGATGGCAATTTTTTTAGGTAGATTCATGGTATAGTAATGGGTAGTAATTTTATTGTTGTCTATGCTTGTCTTTTTATTTATTTTCTTAAACTGTAAGTTTTCTCTTCTATTCAAGTTGACAACCTTCTTTTCTTCAACAAATTCATTGATGATGCATTTGACATCTGGCATGGTTCTAAAGATAATCTTAACATGTTTTTTAGTAAATATGGTTCTATTTATGAGAGCATCAATATTGTCTCATATGTTTCTAATTCATTTCTAGTTCTTTTGGATGTTTCGTTCTTCAAAGGCCCAAGATTTACTGCTACTGGTGTTTTAGACACTCAACTATTTTAGAAACCTCTGAATGTCCATCAATACATTCTCGCTTCTTTGCATTACCAGATTCATCAAAAATTTGGGTTTATTGTGAGAGAATTGAAGAATTTCTTGGTTAGAGAGAGTAGTAGAGATGGATTTATTTCCATAAAAAATAATTTATTTCATAGATTATGTGCTCAAGGTTATTGCACAATTTTCTATTAAAATTGTTTGATAAAGTCAAATTTAATGACAAAACTTATATTCTCTCCCATGTTATTCACAAGGCTACTCTCAGACGAGTTGTGAAGTTGAAGGAGGTTCCTTTGATCCTTAAATTAGATAACTATGATTTTTCTTAGAAACTTTGCCTTGGCTCTGATGTCATTTATCCTATGTTTGATCATTGTATGAAAGATTAGAAACTGAAACACATTAGCCATGCTATTATTTTCTAGATAAATCTCAGGTCTCTTAGATATTTCTTTTGTAATATAAGATTTGATCTACCTCTACAGTGGTTTTTGACATTGTTGATTTTTTCCTTATTTTGGGCTACTTTAGATTTTTTAGTCTACTAGAATTCACTCTTTTTCCTGGAGTTGAAGTTTCTAGCACTGTGAAGTATTTGTACTCATTAGAATGGGAACTTCGATTTCTTTCCATTGGTCATCCTTCTAGATTTTTTGAAGCCCCATATTTTTCATCTTTCTTCAATTTCTAATGTGGTTAAATTTTTTTTGGGCTCTCTAGTCTTCTGGTTCAGTTTTGACCTACTTATAATTTTTCCATGAGAAATCTTCCTCAATAGAGAACCCTATCAGTTCCTCTACATTTTTAGAGATAGATCTTATTGTGACATTTCCAAAAGGTGGTCATAATAGTTTTTTAGACACTTATTTCATTTTTCATGACCACTTTAGTACCTTGTACTTTTTTAACACTTTTGGTATGGGTGGGTGCTATAGGTATTTTTCTTGGGAGTTAAGATTTCTAGCTGACCTTTGTGGTTTTTATTTCCACATCAATCATGTAATCATTCCACCCCCATGAGTTGCCTATTTAAATGCATGTTGTATTTCATTCAAAATCACTTCACTGAGGAGACCCCAAAGGTCAAAACATGTTTGAAGTTCTTATATACAACATTTGATACATTTTTATCTCTCTTTGCAACTCATGTAATTTTTTATTTTCTGCTTGCTAATTATCTGCTATGCATCTTTGCTATTTTTGATAACTTAAAGCACCACTTCATCATGTCTTAATTTCAAACCTTAAACTGTATTTATTTTGATGGCACATGCTACTTTTATATCTAGCAAATTGACCTGCATACTAGATTTCATTCCTTCTACTATAGATAAGTGTCTTGGCTCTCCTATTTCTTTGAATTTAGTTCTATTTAAGAAAGTTTAGTTTATAGAAGATCAATATTTTTCAAAGATCAACCCATTGAGATTTTTTGATGAAGTCTTTTTTGATTCATGGCCCTATGGAGATATGAATGGCCCTTTACTAGATTATTTGGTAACACTGATTAAACCTTTGTGAATTCTCAAGAAGTTCATAAAATGGTTGATGTTATTGGTACATTCAATGGTTATCCTCAATGGCCTTCTACCCTAAACTAGATTTTGGAGATCATTTTTTTAGATTATAAAAAATTGAAAAGAAGTGTTGATTCTAGTTCACTCATTCTTGTCAAGAACCAAAATAATTTGGTTGATAATATTGTTCCTTAGAGTTTTTTTATTAAACCCCTATGGTTAACCATTATAGATGATGAGATTCATGGTCTATTTTATCTATAACTAGAAACCATCACTAATGAATACAAGCTTTAGTGTGTCCATGCTTATCTTGCTTCTTTTAAGATGTTTATAGATAAATCAGTGCTTCAAATTTCCTAGTCTATTGAAGATATTCTCAAGCCCCTGATTGTTGGAAATCTACAACCTACTATTGATAGTAACTCCATCAACCATGGCAATGTTAACTATTGGTGAGGTGAGTGTCAATAAATTTTAATTTTAAAATTTTTTCGTGGGATGTAGATGTAATAAATTAAAGGAATCTTAGGTAGCAAGCTAATGATGCCTATGACAATGATTTCCATGAAGTTTTAGAGGTTGATATGACTGAATCTGAAATTAATTTTTTAGACCTTATCAATAAAAGGGTTGTCCCTCTAGAAATTTGATTGAGGTACTTCATCTTGGTTTAGTTACTCCTAATGCTTCTAGAAGAAATAAAGGTCATGGTAAAAATTATCAAGCTAATTCACCATAATTACAATAATAATCACCTCAATAGTACCAACAATAGAACCCTAGTGCTCAAAATAATCCATGCAAGCAAAATTAGTAGAATCAGCCATGTCAAGACAATTTTAGGATTAAAAACTAGTAGGGCCCCCCTCAAAAAAATCAAATATGGGGATGTCACCAGTAAATTTCACCTTAGAACCACATATCCTTTGTATAACCATAATCATTTTAAAGGTATGAAAAAAATAACTAGAGAATTAGTTTAGAAAATTAGGGTCAGAATTCTATTCGATATGTTGCTAGGTAATAACAGTAGGGGTCATCCATGTGCCAAAATGGTGTAAGATGCCAAAATTAAATGAATAGGCTATAATTTTCAATCCCGGAGCATTCTGTCACATGAAATTTGTTAAAAGTAATTCTAGGGATCTAGATGGTAAAATCACAAAAAAAGTTGTCCATAATTTTTCACAGCATTCTCTCTCTACTGATGAGATTGATGCTCTCAATCTTGGTCTCAGATTCCTTCCTAATATGCCACCCATGTCTATTGATTTAATTCAGAAGGAATGGTCTACTTTTTATAGGCTTTTACATCTGAGGTGGTTCTTCAGCCCTAGAGGAGAATATCATATTTTTAGGAATATAGAATGTAGAGCAATAATAATGAAATAAAGATAAAATTCAAATTCAAAAAACACAATAGAATAGAGACACATATTAAACATGGTTCACCCAATATGGGATATGTCCACATAGAAACTACCAGTCCTTATTATTCAATCTAATAAATGAAGGGAAAAACCTACTATGCATCCACTACAATATCCTCTTCACTCTCACACTATTTCACCTAATTACAATGCCCTCATATCAGAGGAGGGTTAAAATTTAGTGTAAAAATTCACTAAATTAATTTCTACCATTAGATATAAAACCTAATAGTAAATGGTCCAATTTAACTATGAAATTATAATATTTTATAATGTATTTAAAAAAAATATTGCTTCAGTAGTGCTACCCCTAAACCCCTACTAGTGGGGACTCCAAAATAGGTCACTACCCCCTTGGACCCCCATGGAGACCATAGTCGGGGGGCTTTGCCCCCCACACTCCCTTGTTGGGAACTGGGCATTAAAATAAGATGAAGCTCCACCATCTAACACATATGTAGACTCTATCCTATATTGATCCATTTAGGGTTCCCACACCTAATTGGAGTCTAAAGTAGATTTATAGACCTCTTGAGAGGATTATTTCTATGGGGTCTAGATTTATGGAGCAAAAATTTTCATCCATTGTCCCCAATCATGTGCTTGCTCTTCCCTTTTAACTTGGTTTTACTATTCATTCTCTTGCCAATGACACTTTTATTATCATTCACCCTATGGAAAAGAACATTGGGATCACTGTGATTTCAAGAGATTGGTATATTAGTGAGGGATTTAGGTAGCTTTCTAATCTATATATTTATGTCTAAGTTCTTTTAATTCCTTTGTCAAATTTATTTTGTGACCTCAAGCTAGTTATTGATAAATCAAAATGAAGACATCTTATTGCTATTAATCATAAGGAGTTCATGTTACAAATCAATCTTGTCAATGATCATGTCTATATTTTTTATCTACCACCCAAAATTCACAAGCCCATTCTTGTAGGTCACTTGATCTATTTTTACTATAGTTTCATGTTGGAACCTATTTCAAAATGGCTTCACCACACTCTGTTTCCAATTTTATTGAAAAAAAATCATCTAATGGATTTCATTTCTCTCATTAAGGACTTACATAATCTTGTTCCTCCTGTTGATATTACTCTTTTCACTTTTGATGTGGAAAGTCTCTATCCTAGCATTCTTACTAATTCTAATTTTGATGCTTTGAGGTTTTTTGTTCAGTAAGAATTTGATGATCAAAAAATTGATTTTATTATTAGTTTGGCTAGGTTAGTTTTAACCCAACACTACCTTGAATTTTATGGCAAATTTTTTAGGTAGATTTAGGGTACAATAATGGGTAGTAATTTTTTTGTTGTTTATGCTTGTCTTTTTCTTTGTTTTCTTAAACTATAGGTTTTCTCTTCTATTCAGGTTGATAGCCTTATTTTCATCAAGAGATTCATTGATGAGGCATTCAACATTTGGCATGGTTCTAAAGATAATATTAACATGTTTTTAAGTAAATATGGTTCTATTTATGAGAGCATTAATATTATCTCTTCTATTTATGATTCCTCTACAATTCTTTTGGATGTTTTATTCTTCAAAGGCCCAAGATTTTTTGCTACTGGTGTTTTGGACACTCAACTATTTCATAAACCTCTAAATGCCTATTAGTACATTCCCACTTCTTTACAGCACCAACCTCATCAAAAATTTAGGTTCATTATGAGTGAATTAAGAATTTATTGGTTAGAGAGAGTAGTAGAGATGGATTTGTTTCCATCAAAAATAAGTTCTTTCATATATTACGTGCTCAAGGTTATCGCACCAATTTTCTATTAAAATTATTTGATAAAGTCAAATTTAATTACAAAACTTCTATTCTCTCCCATGTTATTCATAAGGTTGCTCTTAGAAGAGGTGTGAAGTTAAAGGAGGTTCCTTTTATCCTTAATTGGATAACTATGATTTTACTCAAAAACTTTGCCTTAGCCCTGATGTCATTTCTCCTATGCTTGATCATTGGATGAAAGATCAGAAACTAAAATACATTAGTCTTGGTATTATTTACTAGATAAACCCCTAATCTCTTATATATTTCTTGTGTAAAAATAATATCTAATCTACCTCTATAATGGTTTTTTACATTGTTAATTTTTTCCTTGTTTTGGGCTACTTCAAATTTTTTAACCTACTAGAATTTTCTCTTTTTACCATAGTTGAAGTTTCTAGCATTGTGGAGTATTTTTAATCATTGGAATAAGCACTTTGATTTATTTCCATTAGTCATTCTTCTAGATTTTTTGGAGCCCCATATTTTCCATTGTGCTTCATTTTTCAATATGGTCAAAGATTTTTCAGGCTCTCTAGTCTTCTAGTTTAGTTTTGACCCACTTATAATTTTTCTATGAGAAATCTTCCTTGATAGAGAACCTTATTGGTTCCTCTACATTTTTGGGGCTAGATCTTATTGTGATCTTTCCAATGAGTGGTCATAATAGTGTTTTTGACACTTATTTCTTTTTTTGTGACCACTTTAGTAATTTGTACTTTTTTAGCACTTTTGGTATGGGTAGGTACTATAGGTATTTTTCTTGGGAGTTGATTTTTTTAGCCAACCTTTGTGTTTTTTAATCCCACATCACTCATGCAATCATTCCTCCCCCATGAGTTTCATATTTAAAGGCATGTTATATTTCATTCAAACTCACTTTATTGAGGAGAACCCAAAGATCAAAACACATTCAAAGTTATTATATACAACATTTGATAGATTTTTATCTCTCCTTGCAACTCATATGTAATTTTTTATTTTCTGCTTGCTAATTATTTACTATGCATCTTCACTAGTTTTGATAACTTGAATTATCACTTCATCATGTCATACCTTCAAACCTTAAGCTCCCATTTTTAAATATTGTAGAATTGAACATGACTAGAAATTCACATGCATTTCCCCATTAGGTCTTGAAATATATTACAAATTTGGAAAACCCTAGGTTAATTTACCAACCATTAAATAATGGACTAGAAAGAATGATTTAGACACCATCCTTAGGCCATGGATACTCCAAAGGAACCATGTAATCTGAGACCCTACAAGAAGAATCCCCATTACCCAATTTAGAGAGGTGATTAGGGTAATTATGACTCTATTAAATAGAATATTTAGAGCCTCATCCACCACATATGTCAATATGAGTTGGATATCTTATGTCTATTTCATGGTAGAGAAAGAGCTTATGCCCCTAATTGGGGATATGATCAACATCCATCTAGAATGATAATTCACAGTCATTAAGAAGAAAATTGGTAAACAATTCTTCATTATGTCCTATCTACTGGATGCCATACTAGCCTCTATCAAGATCCCTTATATCAAAAATTTGTCACCTCAGGGTAGATTTACAGTCTCCTACCATTATTCTAAATTACACATTTTCAAATATAGACACATGTAGTTCATTTGTTATTGTGTTTATCCTACTTTAGTAGAAGGAATTAGAGGGATTCCCATGCCCAATATTAGCCCTCTAATCAATAAATATGTAGAGGTAATGAGAGACATCTAGTTGTATCCAAATTGTATAGTGATTAAAATTGAAAGGATTTTAATTCAACCTTACAATTTTCCCATCTATGTTCCCACCAAATTTAGTAGAGTAATAAATTACATATCAACTTCTTCATGGAATTTATGGAGTATGTAAGGATAAAAGGAAAGGCCACCTCCATCCCTTTCCTTTGACAATTGGAAGAATTATTTTACAATATTGGAAACATGTGGACACTCTTTCTAGACACAAAGACTCCTTCATATTTCATCTAGATAATCTAAGGTAGTGGAACCCTAATGACAAGGTCACCAAGCATTTAAAAATTAATAACCTACCCAAACAAATTTATGAACATCAACTTGGTCCCTATGACACTTTACACATCAAGGCTAATATGTTTGAGTAGGTATTGGCTAGGTTCAAGAGACATAATGTCAAACTTGAGCATATACTAACCTCTGTAATACCATTTTTTACTTAGACCTTTTGGGCCCCCTTAAGACCAACCAAAAATGGAAGTACCACAACTCCAAGCACATATTACACAAGGTCTTG
Source organism: Torreya grandis (assembly GCA_037957365.1). Lineage (NCBI taxonomy): Eukaryota > Viridiplantae > Streptophyta > Pinopsida > Cupressales > Taxaceae > Torreya > Torreya grandis. The sequence continues at coordinate 1,371,132 of JARHVA010003593.1, read as the reverse complement.
GTAAGGAAAAATTACAAGAGATACTTGGTGAGGGCCCATCAACCTCAGCCCTACCTCAAAGACAAGCATTTCTAATTAAATTCTTAAACATTATTATCCTAGATCTTGATGAGACATTGGAAGATGCCCTCAAAGTCCTTATTGAGGCATATGGATTTGATGAAGAGGAAGAATATAGTAAGGGATCCTAGGCATAAACAAAGGAGGTTGAGAAAGAAAAAGGGAAAGAAGTTTCCTTGGATCTAGTCCCAATGGCACCCTTGGAAAAGAGAAATAAAAAATTGGTAACAGTCCTAGTTGGACAAAAGAAGCCCAATTTGGCCTTCACTCACCCTATGAGTGAAATCAACTTATTTAGTGATCAATACCCCATTCATGGACCAATCATCCTTGACTAGTTCATCTATGAAAAAATACATAAGATCACCTCCTTGTCCTACTCATGGGCCTTAACCCAAACTATAAATATTGATGTACATGATGATATCAAGCCATGAATAAGGGATTTGATGAAGGAGGAGGAAGAGAGAAACATACTGGCCATTGTAGGGTCAAATAATAAAAAAAATGGATGCTTTAAGAGCATTAAGAAACATAAATATGGAGGCTCCTAAACCTCTAAATTACATAGAACTAACTACCACTATATAATTCCATCTTAAGATAATAAGCTTAGAAAGAGTGACAATTAGAAAGGCCATGGTGGGGACTAAAGAATTTACCTTTCAAAAGGTTGATCCATTTGTAGGCTTAACTCCAGTTGGAGGCTAGAGACTTACTGAGTATTCCATCCATGTAGAGGACATTGAAGAACTGACTGAGGCTCACTCAACTCAAGTTAAAGAAGTCATCAAGGGCATGAAGCAAAGAATATATAACCTAGAGAAGGAAATGGATAATTTGGAAACACAGGGTGTCTTATCAGTGCCTGAGGCAATGGTCAAAATGCTTGATGAATCCTTTTTGACATATTCCATATATTGAAAATAATAAATCCTTTTTGACAAAGTGTATTGGTGTAGTAGAATATAGTTGTTAAGTGTCTAATAGCCCAATGACAAGTTTCATAGGATAAAATAATAGGGATAATCAACATATAATTTAGAAGATAGATTATTGCATTCAAAACCATTGGTTTGGGACATTTGAAAGAAATTTTAGGAATAGTTATTGAAAAGGTATAGAGTTTGAATGTTTGTTCACAAGAACTAGAGAGACTCCTAAAGGATGATGGTGAGCTAATGGAAAGGATTGAACAATTCCTTGGGACTATGTTGACTAACCCTACATAGACCACTATCTTAGACATCATGGTAGATGATGAATTTAAACATATGACTACTTTGGTGATACATAAAGTAAGAAATAAGAGTCAAGGCCAGTCTAGAGTAGACAATAGTAGGATCCTGGACATGATCTTTAATGTAAGAGAAAGAATAACTAAGGCCAAAAGTATCAAGGAAGCCATGGCCAAAAATGATATAAAATTGAATGTTATGGATAAAAAGAGGAAGAATGTATTTTAATGAATTTAGGTCTTATTAATGAACAACATCAAAAAGATATAAACATCCTTTAGTATCAGTAAGCAAGTTCTCAGATGCAGGGCCCACCAATCAATTAAATAGTATTCCATTTTGAAAAGCTTTGTAACATTTTAAAAATGTAATATTCTTTTGTAAAGGTGTATGCTAGTTTATTAGAATATTTGCCTTTAGGTCAGTCCATTTTAGAAAATCAAGTGTATTCTATAGCTTTATCAAAAAAACATAGCTCTCCTTACTTCTTTTACATTTGTATCTTATAACTGACTGGTATACTACCTTGTCCTTTTATAAAAGGTAGTACTACCATTTTGTAAAGGGAGAGAATTTCAAAAAAAAATTATACTTTTAGAATTTAATACAATCAAGGAATTCTATAAAGATTTTCCAGGTTTGTGTCAATTGTTATATGGATTTTCTCTCAATTTCTAGTCCTAAATCTTAAATTTGAATGGTTTTTATGAATTTTGAGTTGCATCATTAATTATAGGGTTGTTAATTTGTGTTTATTCTATATTAGTTAAATGATCTTGAATTTCCTTTATTTTATTTGCTCTCCATTAGAATGTGCAAATGCTATTTGAATGTCATAGTAAATCTGTAAAGTAAATTCAGTTCTTACTTGTACTTATTTATATCATCCTTTGAAGTTTGTCTAGTGTGTAGTGAGATATGAGATTATGCTATTTTTCACTATATACTGGTTAAATTCATACTCATGTATAATTAAAAAAAATCATAATATTTGAGGCTATGATTAACAATCACTTATTCTTGTTCTACCTTAACCTTCGCTTTTACTTCTTTTTTAACTAGATCAATCTAGTTTATATTTCATTATAAATGTCCTCTAGATTAGTCTATAGTTTAAACTTTGATCATAATTCACCATTAGTAGCATAGGTACTTACACTTTACAAAGATTTGGACCATGATGACTCCCAACCATAAATTAATATAAATTTTGGTTAATAGTTAAACATTGTTCTACTATTATTTCACCACATGTAACATAATTTGTGAAAACTTGCTATTCATGCTCTAAATTCAAAAAAATTTAAAATGAGAAGTGTTATTTGAACACTATGGGCACCTGTGATAGATTTAGAGGCATCAACATAAGGCAGTGATGGTGACTATAGATGGTGAGTGAAAGTGTCATGAAGAAGACTAATGATTAGGAAAACATCTGATGATTTTTGAAGATTTTTTCTAACCCCTCCTTCATAGTACACGTGTTAACTCTCCATAGTCTAGTTTCAAGTGATCAAGAGGGGCCTGATCATGAAGGTAGTTTTAAGAAGCCATTTAAAGACCCCAATGCTATTTTTGGAAACTTTCTAGGCTTCAAGTGGACATTTATCCAAGAGGACCTTACATACCTCTATTCTCACCTTCATCCTTCTACAAAGTAAATAGTGTTCATGCCTTAACATGTGTCATTATGACCCTTGAGTTCCACTTTCTTCTTTCTCTTCTCACATTTTATAAATGTACGCCATTTTGGCTCTTGTATTCAAATTTCACATCTAGTATGGTGAAGCCCTGCTAGTTTTATATTATACTTTGACTTTGAAATAACACATGCAATCTAGTTTTGAGTTCATAAAATATATTTTCTAAGTATGTGTAGTGATGTATATTGTAAATTTAAGTGATTGATATTTATCCTTACTTTCTCTCAATCTTTCCATGTTTGATGAAAGTTGTCTCCACTCTAGTAGGTCACATGAAGTGTTTTCAAGTGTATTGGTTTATTTTCAAGTGTAAAAGTAGTCTTAGTGTATTGAAATTACCTCTAATTCACTTACCTTTATTAGTTTCATACATATCACCTCCATGTTTAAAATACTAATGTTAGAGCAATTCATTATTTGAGACTAGTATTGTAAGTCATGTCTCTTAGTGCACTTGTATTATAATATTGTGGATGTTTTTCTAGTGTATCACCCCCTTAGATTATCTTAATTTAATTTCTAATTCTATCCATTTTCATCCAATCAATCATTTAGTATAGGTGATAATCACTTAAGGATCAATCTAGGGAGCTAGCACTTAAACTTAGAGGTCTACCTCTACTATAGGAAATCCATATGATTAGAGGTATTCCAATATTGCCAAAATATTATAGTAGGCTTGAACAACCTCCTCTAGGGTTCAATATTTGGTGATAATAGTTCTAACACACCCAATGGGATGAAGGTCTAAGAGAGTGTAAAAAGTGTCGGTGGGTCTTTCTTATAATCCATATCCCTTGAATATTTTATTTGAAATTTATTGGGGCTTGATAGAAGAGTTTATTAAAATCATCTCTACTTATTAATTACCTCATACAATCCCTTGCCTAAGAAATATTCAGCTCATCCAAAATTTAAAAAATTAAGTTCGTGTGCTTTGTAAATTTTGACATTATTTACTCGACACTTGCTACTCTCTCTTGCTTCTTATGATTGAATGAAAACCAAATTGAGGTAATTATATGCCTCTAGTGGTGTCATAAAGTTCAAATAGTTTTAAGTCTTATTCTTTATGTATAAAACAAAGAATTTTAATTTGCTTTCATATTATTTTAAAGAAGTAAACAATTCTACTATTTTATGATATGAGGGACTAATTCATCCCTTATTAAAGAAATAACATCTAAAATATTTTTAATAACCTTAAGGTTGTGCTCTGTACATACATATCAATTTATTTATGTACATGAAGAGTTTGTTGTTGTTTTGGACCTACTCTAATTATTTTTGAAGCTCCCTTCTTTCTTTCTATATCCCTTCATGAAGTTTGAGAAAAGCATCATTATGAATTCAAAAATAAGATCTAAAATATTTGTTGTAAGGAGACTTCCCCAGTCTCTTATTCTTTCTTTTGGAAAGAGAGAATACATCTTATATCTCTTCAAAAATTATGCCCTGACCAGCATCATATTAAATCTTCCTCTTCTTTACTCTTTGTGTACTCTAAGTAGATTTATCAAATACTAAAATTATAGTGGGAAGATTAGTTATAGTGAGATTTAGACATTGGGAGGATTGAGCTTCTATATCTATAGCCCATTGTTGGATCACCAAATTAGTAGAGTTGATTAGCTAAGTGTCCTCATCTATAGTCTTAGCCAATATGTCCCCTTAGGATTGATTTAAGGCTTTTACATGTAAGGGGTATAGTAATCAAGGCCAAATTATATTATACCAATCAAAACCACCATATTAGTGCATAGGTTAGAGTATGTATACCAAATTATTCTTCCCAATCTTCTTAGATGATATTATAATAGTAGTCTAGGTAGGACTTGAAGAAATCATTAGCAAGCCCAATTGGATGGAAGATAAATGTAGTTGTGCACTTACCATTACTCCCTTAGTTTTCTTAGTATGAACTATTTAGGCTCAAGGGTAGCTGAGGGAATATTAAATGCAATAATAGTGGAAGTGGGAATTATATATGTTAAATAAACAAATAGAATTTTAGAAATAATAAGGATTGTGGAGCTAGTAGGACTAGAAAAAAACTACCACTTTTGAAATAACCAGTATTGTTAGGGAACCAAGACTGAGAGAAATAAGACAAAATGAACTAAAAAACATAAGATAAATAAATAACATAGGTATATTTATATAAAATGTTGGTATTGAGAAGATAGTTGGGGTTATATCCTCCCTTGATTTATCTACTTCAAGTGGTGTTTTTCATTTAACTCCTTAGAGGATTAGGAATTTTTCTCTTTGAAATTATTCCTCCCCATCTTCATTAATGGTTTCACTTATTATAAATGGATACTCATGCCCAATGGGTCCTTATATATATGTGTGTGTGTGTGTGTGTGTGTGTGTGTGTGTGTGTGTGTGTGTGTGTGTGTGTGTGTGTGTGTGTGTGTGTGTGTGTGTGTGTGTGTGTGTGTGTGTGTGTGTGTGTGTGTGTGTATGTATGTATATGTATGTATGTATGTATGTATGTATGTATGTATGTATGTATATATGTGTGTATGTATGTATGATGTATCAATATTTGTGCTCACAAGAGGTCTTTAGGCTCTAGGTTTCCTCTTGTAGAAAAGAGTTATTTTTTTTACTGAGGGGGGAGACATATGAGTGGGTGGAGTTGGGAATTCCATGATTATAGTCATAGGATCGAAAGTGGTAGTAGGAAGATTATGGTCTTATAAATTAGAAGATTCTATGGAAATTGTCTCTTCTTTTGTTCTAAGGGAACTTGTAATGTTAGGAATGTATTGCACCCCAAGCTCTTAATTCATAGAAATCATCACAATCAATGGTGTCTGAGAGGTTTTAACTTTGTCCAATGATTAATAAGAGGGCATATTATTCCATAAGTCTATTTCATCCCATCTACCTAGAGGTGGAATCCTAACCTATGCATATATAATTGAAATTTAGGGCTCCCCTTGTATTATTTTCAAAAGTTCTTAATTCAATATAGTATTTGAGCCCTTTATATGATGTGGGAATCACTCTTAGAGTTAATAAATATATATTCATGGTCATAATTTTTATGTTTGTATGGGATAAAAATAACTTATATGTGATTTTGAATCCAACCATGAGGGTCTCAATCTTTGTACGGTAGGGTAGCCAATGAATAATATTCCTTGAACTTACCAACCTCTCTAAAATGATTATGGATGACATAACACATTATATCAATCATAAAATGAGAGAAATTAAATACCTTATTATTCTCATTCCTAAAATCCTCATTAATCCCCCACCATAATTGGTATGTTATATCTTGTTTAGACAATTTATTTGGCACATACTTTGGTAGACAAAGTAGGGTAACCTTTTGCCTTGTAACCATGATCACCATATAATTGGGGTAGATAAAATAGTCCCCTTTTGGAATAAATGTATCAATGATTATTTTTGACAATATGGGAAGTTATGCCTCATGGATATCCCTCCATGCCTAAGGATACATGTCCTCTATAATCATGACTATATTTCTTGTATCAGCATAGATGTGTATGAATGAGTAAGAATTACATATTTGATTCTTGAAATAATCTAGATATAGGCTCTAGATCAATCCATTATACACATATACTTTTCCCATTCCTAGATCTAATAGGTAAGACATCATATAAAAATGGCATCCCATAAATATCTTATCTTTACACAATACTTGCTCATGTAGCCTGGCACTAATTATCTCTCCCAAGTCAAAGGTTAGCTATGAGTTCATCAATAAAACTAGAAATGGAACCCACTCTAGGTGAATAAATTAGATGATAGGGTATCCATATAACCTATTCATAAGGGACATTCCTATGTGGACTCCCATCTAAAAGTTGGTTATAGGTATCAATAGCTTTTCTTTAAAGACCATGGTTTCAACATGGATATTCCACTTGCTTAGTGTTTTACCAATTATATTATTATTATTCCATGTTAAAAATCTATGAAAATCAAATCTATAATATATAACATACAAGGATATGTACCTTTTGAAGGCATCTCCTAAAATTTAAGAAATGATATTTTTTTTCTCCATGTTATTGTTGGCCAAATTTGGCCTACATACAAAACTTTGTCTAAATCTAGGTTGAGAAAATGAGTAGAGTTCTAGTTGAGAGAGTGATCTAAAAATAGAAGGAACAAATAGAATTCAGTATCCTATCACTTGGCACTTGAAATATCTTGAAACTATTAGCCATTTTTTGCCCACATACCAAGCTTGTGCCTAGGTGGATTAGGTTGCTAATGAATGAGCACATGGACAAAAGTTATGGATGGAATGAATGATCAAAGGATCTCATTTTTACCCATAATTAATTTGAAACACTTTAAGTTCACTTAACATGTAAATTCTCAATTTATAAAGGATAGGTTTATAGTTATAGAGACCCTATGGGGTGTCAAGAGTGCTTGGATGACTATGGAGGTGCATGGTATTAATCTAGTTTTTTATTGTGTTCGTCTTGACATTTTGGGTCTAGTGGTAACAATTCTGAGTAGGTAGTTTGTTGATGTTATATCTCATATATATGGAATTTTCAACATAAAATGATCATATGGGTTTGTTTATCTTAGTCCCTAATTGCTACACACTAAGTTTTTAAGTCATGTGTCTAAGCACGATAAAAGTTATGCATGTTTAAAGTTGGCTCCTCAGACAAAATTCACTAAGTTTCCATACTTGGCCATTTTTTACCATGACAAGAATATGGATGTCATGAAAAAACATATAGGGTATCTCACTTGAAAATTTTGAAAAAACATTTTTAAAGTTTCTAGATCCAGTGGATCAAGTGGGCTCAATGTTTTTGGTCTCAGGAACATCTCCAGTAAGTTTGGTCCCTCCATGATTTTTGTGCTTAAAGATATAAATATTCAAATTTGGTTAAATAATTGGATATTTTAACATAGATGTGAAATTTAAGACACTAAAAAAATCCATTAGAGCTTAAATTTGATGTTCTAAGAAATGTTAAATATGCCTACATGGATGATGAATGATGGTCATGCAGACATCAATTTTAAGACCCGATAAATATCCAATTATTTTCAAACCAAAGTGGATCCAATAATTAGTATTTATTCATACTAAGGAAGATCAATTCAAAATTTCAAGGAGCTTAAGAGGTTGAAACATGGAACAAGTTCATAAAGAGGAAGACTGACAATAGGATCCTAAGTGCAAATGTGAGACTTCTAAGTGGTACTAGTTTGGACAGAGTTGGCAAGTCAAGGGCAAGATCAATGGCTCTCAATCACTCATATAGATCAAGATCGATGACATGAGAAAAGGTAAATATGTCAATGAGTTGAGTTAGATATTGATAGCCAATTAGAACAAAGGTGAGCTTAGGAATTTTGATGGAAGTTGAGGAACCATTTTTGACCAAGGAAAGCAAATCTTGCAGGGTCATTCCACCACCATTAAAGCTCATTTGAATACCATTAAAATGACATAGCCATGCAACCAATTATAAAGAAAATAAAGGGATTGCCATTGGATCTTAATATGGACCTATGGTTCAACATTTTATATCTTACAGGGTTCATCTATAATGGTGTTCTCAATTCTTAAAGGAAGGCTTGTGTATAGAACGAACTCTTGGTTCTTTTAGAGATAGAATGGATCTATTTGGACCTATTATAACCCAAAAAAGGGGATATATGGTATATAAGTATGTGTTAATATGGAAGTTATAGGAAAATTAATAATATTAGATTGGTTTTCCTTCTATAGGATGGAACTATGATCCAAACATAGAGATAGGGTAGATATATGATCATGTTTTCTATAAGTAACCACCTAAAATACATAAAGTCCTAATTTTGTTAGATCCATGAGCATGAATTTTTGTCTTCAAGTGAGAGATGGTGTGAAGGATCAAAGAAAATTTTTAGTGTTAGGAACTACAACTAGGGGCATTTAATGGATTTGTGAAACCTTTGGGGGACTTTCTCACTTAATATTCCATAGGTAGTGTCCTAATTGATCAAAAAGGTGGTAAGGCTTTCATTGGCTAAGGGGAAAATTTGGTAGCTCAAGTTAAATTAATGACCTAGGATGATGTGTTCCTTCTTTGATGGCATGATCCCACATTTTTCTCTCTTTTTCCTCTCTTATATATTTTGGTCTCATTCCCATTGAAGGGGTTCTCAGCTCTTAGAATTTATCATTCTTCTCTAGGACAAGGACACTCATTGAGAATCTTGAAAAAGTGTGCTCATTTTATATGGTTAAACCCTATTAAAATATTTTAAGAACTACCTTTTGAATTAATAGGATCAAATATTTGCCTATCTCTTATCTTTAATTAGTGCGTAGCATGCTTTTGTATGGTGAATTTATGAAGGAGAGTCTTTGTAGTTTACTATCCTTCTACTTACCTATTTTAATTTGTTTTCAATATAAATTGTAGGTCTAGATTAGTTTTGATTTGGAACCTCTTCTATAAAATATTTATGCAACTAGTGAGATTGTGTGAGCTATAGTTGTTCTATGTGATCCAAAGTGTGTTTAAGCTTATATGAGTGTCCATTTAACTTTAGTGCATCACCATTTAAGCTTTCTTAGGATCCCTTAATCATATTTATAACCCTTTTCCATGTGCATCATTAGTTTATCATTTTATTAGGTGAGCATCAAGAGGAAGTTAGCCTTCTCTGAAGGTTCAACCTCACCACAAGATACCCATAGCTTGGGGTTGTTCCCATTGTGTAACTCAATTGGAAGGATCCTAAATAACTCTCTCCAAGGGTGAAAATTGAACCTACAATAGTTTTTGGCATGCCTAGTGGGACCACAATCCAAAAGGAATATTGATCAAAGTTGATGCTAGTTTGATCAAATTTGTAGTAGTTAAGCTACCAAGCAACAACGTCTAGTGACTCCAAAAGGAAAAATTAACACTCTGGTGTAGAGAAGTAGTTGTATTTCATGACAAAGGTGATAACAATGTAATCCTCAAGAGGTATTCCCTTTGAATTTTTTTAACTACCTTTAAATTCATCAAAAATATTAAGGTTTGTTAATACACATCCATACCAAGGAACCTTTGCTCCCAGGTCATTTTCAAGGCATACCTATAATAAGACCTTTATTAACCCCTTGCATAGCCATGACAGCCCCTAGATATTTTGGGTCTTTTAATGGCCAAAGTCATTTAAACCTTGTCTAATATGATCATATACTAGTTATAACCCTTAAAAGTGTTCCTTATTATGCAGGTGACCAAGCTACAACACCTTTTGAGCACCTCATGGACATAGCCAATTTTTGCAATATCCATAATGTCACTGAGGAAGATATAGCTATTAGGTTATTAGCTTATTCATTTAAAGTAAAGGCCCTACATTGCTATAGAGGCCTTGATGTTAATTATATTCAAACATGGGACCAATTAGGAGAGGCCTTGTGTAAAATATTTGATGATAAAAATGACCATTTGTCACTTGCAGAGTAACTATCATTAAGAGAGCTCCTCATGAAGTCATGCAAGACTTAAACACAAGGTTCCAAAAAACTTGGGATAAAATCATAGTCTTGGTTAAACCAACCCTAAATTTTCCTTTCTATATTATCTAAAGGCTTTAAATAGTGATATAGTAGTGATGATCCAATCTATGGGCAGAAATATACTTCTAAATGCTTATGAGGTGGCCATCAAAGTAGAAAATTATCTAGTTCAATCTTACACCTAGACCACCAATGCCCTTATTTCCTAAAATAATACCACCTCCTATTTTTATCCATCTATTGGATGTCATTCTTCCTACCCCAACAATTGATACAATACCTACACTAAAACAAGAAAAATCTTTCACTAGTGGATCTAGTGATTCCAAAGTCTAAAACAAATCCAAGATCTCATGATCATGTTTAAGTATTTGATAAATGATCTAGTAAATGTTAAGAGGTATCATGGTTTCAATAGGCCTTATCAAGGTTCATATCAACCTTAGCAGCAAGCTTTTCAAGAAAATAGTCCACCATAAAAAGGGAACTACCAAGGCCAAGGGCAAGGTCAAAACCAAGGACAAGGGCAACATGGCTATAATAGGTAGAATAAATACAACCCTAATGTTGATAACACTTCCAACACCTTGGGTCTAGTTAAAAGTAATTTGGCTCAATAAGTAGAGGGTACCATTCCTTGGAATCAGTCTTTTGGTTAACATATTGTCCTAAATATTGACCTCAACCAAGCCTTCAATGATCAATGGTAGCAACCTACTAATTTTGGGTACAAACAAGATCTCATGACCCAAAATATAGAGGTATCTATGATGAAAAATCCATAAGATCCTTGAAAAGGTTAAGGGTCTAATCAAGGACTAAACCAACTAGATGCCACTATGGTTAATTATGAGTAGAAAGAGTGTTATGCATCCAACTAGCAAGCTAGTTCTTGCCAAGCCTACATTTCAGTGGCTAAAAATACAAGATTTAAAAGGAGGAAAATGGTTGGTAACTAAAAGTATTCAAAGAGTTTCCTATCATTATTCCTTCATTGACAAAGCCAAATGAGCCTAATATTACTCCAAAGGTTTTAAGGGGTCAAAATTAGGGAAATCTTTTGGTCCCTCAAGGTTCAAAAGTTTAACAAACAATAGTGGTGAATCCCAAACCACAAGCAAAGTTTGGTGGTTCACCCATTAATATTTTTAAACAAATGAATAGGTCTAATGTGAGTGTGTGAATGTGGGACATGCTCTCCATGCCTAGTTAGGTAGACATATTTCAAGAAGGACTATCAAAGATCACATTTGCAATAGTCAAATAACCAAGCAAGGAAAATGTGGTCCTTACCAATGCATCTAAAGAACCAAATGAAGGGAAATTAGGTAAATTAGTCAAACCTCCTCCATTATAAATTTTATTTATCATTGGTAACTCTCTAGTGCACAATTTCTTAATGGATAATGGGGTTATTAAGTTAGTAATGCTGAAATCCATTGTTGATCAATTTGGTTTGAAATATCAGGCCTAGTCCAAAGGAATGTTACAACTTTATGGTTATTCTACCAAGCCATATACCATAATTAGAGACCTCAATATGACCCTACATGCTTGTCTTAGTATCTCAATGACTCAGGATGTATTAATCTTATATGTACCTCCTCATTTTACATTATGCCTATCTAGGGAGTTCACTATGAAAATTAGAGGTTACCTTGAAGTAGAGTGGTCATATATGGCATTCATAACAAGTTATAGGGGAAAAGTGTCAATAAAATCTAAGCTCATTACATAATTCCACATAGATCCTTATGGACCAAGTAATGTCAACATTAATTGCACCATCATTGATGAAGATGAATTTGTAATAGGGAAGGAGATAAACACTCATCCAGAAGAGGTACCAAACATGTTCTTGGATGAACTATGGAATTAAATCTAATTGATAGATACCTTAAAGGGTCTAATATTTGCATGAATAAATCCATCCCATGCCATCCATCATGAGGCCTCAAGATGATCTTAGTGGTATATGGAAGTTTTTCTTTGATGGTTCAAGGAGAACTCATGGAATGGGTACAAGTGTTATGATAATATCCCCTTCAAATGATAAGTACTTCTCTTCATATAGGTTCCAATTTAGCTACCCCTATAATGTAGCAAAATATGAAGGTCTCATACATGGCCTTTAATGGGTTAGTAAAAGAAGGATCAAGTAATTACATGTCTAAGGGGACAATTAATTGGTTGTACACCAATTTAGATGTCAAAATGTGACTAATAACCCCTTAATGAAGTCCTAAAAATATAGAGTGTAGGACCTAATTGAGGACTTTGAGGCCTTCAACATTTAATTAGTCCCAAGGGGATAGAATCAACATGCTGATAGACTAGTAGCTATGGGGGATCATTTTGGTATCCCTAATGAATTTAAAAAGACCAAGGTACAACCAAATGTTAAAGTGGTAATAAGACCATCAGTACTAGATAATCAATCTCATTAGCATGTATTTGAAAATGACAAACAAATTGCATGTTTCTTGTAGCAAGAAGTAGAGTTATCCTATATCAACTAGGGAAAATTGCAAAATCAGTATGAGGAGAAAATTAATCAATTAAGATCCAATAATCTTCCTAAAGGGCTAGTCACCCTAGAAGGTTTCTTTCATGAAGGGGACCATATGAGGAAGGATAAAGAGATGATGTCAACTAATGAAGAGAACTATGAAAGAGTTCTTATTTTTAAAAACAAGATCCTCAAACTTGGAAAGGTAAGCATTAAAGATAAAAATCATGCTTTCATAGAGCTTTATAAGGAATATACAGACATTTTTGCTTGTAAATATAGTGACTTGAGGGGTTTTGATCCTAAATTGGCCCAACACACTATAGATCTAAAGGCTAATACCAAGTCTATTAGGTAGAAGCAGAGGCCAATAAACCCAAATATTGAAGACCTAATGATAAAGGAATTGACCAAGCTTATTTAGTCTAGGATCATCTTCCTAATTAAGCATTCCTCATAGGTAGCTAATCTAGTACCTGTCAAGAAGAAGAATGGGGAGATCATACTGTGTGTGGAATTTAAGGATCTGAATAGGGTCTCTTTGAAGGATCAATACCCTATACCATATATGGAACAAATCCTTCAAGTAGTTACTAGTTTAGAATTCTTCTCTCTCTTAGATGGGTATTCAGCTTATAACTAGGTGCTAGTGAGAGAGGAAGATTAGTACAAGACTACCTTCACCACAAGGTGGGGAACATTTGATATTTATAATATTCCTTTTGGATTATCCAATAATGGGGAAACCTCTCAAAGAGTAATAAATATAGCCTTCTAAGGGTTACTAAATCAAATGGTACTAGTATACTTAGATGACATCATAGTCTTTTCCAAGAAATCTAGTGAACACATGGACCATCTAAGCTTGATTTTATAGAGATGTAGAGAGTATGGGATATCTTTAAATCAAAATAAATGTGTGTTTTCTATGCATAAAGGTAAGCTATTGGGTCACATTATTTCAAAATAAGAATTATCTATTGACCCTGATAGATTAAGTGTTATCTTAGCCTTATCCTTTCCAAATCACAAGAAAGGGATCCAGAGCTTACTTGGAAAGATTAAATTTATGAGAAGGTTCATACTTGGTTTTATAAACTTGGTCAAACATATCACCACCATGCTAAATAAAATCCAAGTGTTTTCTTGGTATAATGAAGGAAAGGTAGCTTTTGACACCATCAAGTAGGCCATTGCCCAAGCATCATCTCTCTTAAATCTTGAATTATCTAAAGACTTCATCTTGTACACCTTTGTCAATGTTGACAACATATCATATATGATGATATAGAAGAATGGTGAAGGAATAGACTAGCCAATTGCCTTTTTTATTTAAGGGTTGGAAGGATATGAGGTGAGGTACACTTTCATTGAGAAGTAAGTTCTTTTATCCTTGAGAAGCCTCAAGAAGTTTAGGTACATACTATCCAGTAGTAGGATCCATTTTATGGTGTCTCATCCTAGAGTTAGGGACTTCCTCTTTAACAAGGATTTGGATGAGAAGAGAGTAGGATAGATCATAAAGGTCATGGAATATGATGTATAGATTAAACTCAACAAGTAGTTCAGGGATAAGGGCTTGTGTGAGCACATGGTAAATGACCTTTAAGAAAAGGAATTTATTTTGGTGACCCAAGACAACTCATAAGGAGGTGCACCTCCACTTCATAAGAGTTGACTTCAAGATATGGCTCACTTCTTGACAATAAGTGAATGCCCCAAGGTTTGGATAGGGCCAAAAGAAAGTATTTCAGGCTTCACTCTATACCTTATGAATATTTTAATAGTATTCTTTTTAAAAAGGACCTTGATGGGGTACTCCTTAGGTGCATAGATGATGACCAAGTGACCAAACTCTTAGATTAGTTCCATGATGGACCTATAAGAGGCCATTTTCTACCTAGAACCACAATAAAAATGATAATGAGGGATATTTATTACTAGCCCAATATTTTCAAAGATGCGCATGCATGGGTTCAGAAATACTAGAAGTGTGCCATCTTTGCAATAAATATAAAAATAGCATCCCTTCTACTCAATCCTATTTAGGTGGAGCAACCCTTCATGAAATAGGGGTTATAATTCATAGGGATGATCAATCCACCATCAACTGCAAAGCATAATTGGGTGATCAATGAAACTAACTAATAGATGGGTGGAATCCATTACTTTGAAGGAGGCTAATGAGGGTGTAGTTTTAGATTTTTATGATAAAATTGTGATAAGGTTTAGGGTCCCAAACACCATAATTTTAGATAATGCACTGGCATTCCTTGGTATAGAGATAAGTGAGTGGGATATCAAACTAGACATCTACCTCTACACCTCTTCCAATTACTATCCTCGAGTAAATGGAATAGTGGAATCCATAAACAAGAAATTTTTAAGGATCATTAAGAGGACCCTAGAAGAGAATTAGAGAAATTGTCACACCAAGCTAAGGATAACCTTATGGGCTAATAGGGTGACTCCTAAAATTACCATTGGCATTTATCCATATTTTCTTTTATATGGAAGGGAAGCTAAATTTCCTATCTCTCTTGAGCTATTTGCATTGGAATTGGCCCATCAACTTTAGATGATGGATAATGAACCCATGAGTGTGAGGATGATAGAGCTCATGGAGATGGAAGAAACTAGGGACCTTGCTATGAAAACACTAGATTCATATCAAGCTTAGGTCAAAAAATCCTTTGGTAAGAGATCTACAGTAAGTAGCTTCAAGAAATGGGATCTAGTCCTCAAATTGGACTCAAATAAGGCCAAACCAAGAAGCCATACCAAGTTTGATAGCTTGTAGAGTGGTCCTTATTTGATCCATGAATGTAAAGAACACAATGTTTTTTATATTTACCAATTATATGGAGAGGTATTAACCATCCCAGTCAATGGGGTTCATTAAATCTTTTTTATTGAATGGATTTTCATCCTTGTACCATATTACACATATTAAAATAATTTGTATGCTTTCCTCTAAGTGCCTTGTGGACATTTATTTTATATTTTATTGTTTCTTTTTCTAAAGTGCCTTCGGCATTTTTTTTTTTTTGTTTCTTTTGGTCCTTGTTTCTTCAAGAGAGGTTTAGCTCAGTTTCAAAGGAAAATGACTCCATACCCAATAGATTAGTCAAGGCAAAATGGACTAGGATCTCAAGCATAGCAGGTATGCTTCCTTATGAGTTGCCAAAGATGTTGGCCATTTTTGGCCACATACCAAGCTTTTTCCTAGATGGATCAGGTTGATAATGAATGCATAGATGGAAAAAAGTTATGGATGGAATGAATGGTCCAAGGATCTCATTTTTACACATAATTTCACTTAAAGTGTAAATTATCAATTTCTAAAGGATAGGTCTAAAGTTTTAGAGACCCTATGAGGTGTTAAGAGTTATTGGAATGACTATGTAAGTGCATGGTATTCATTTGGTTCTTCATTATGTTCATCTTGATATTTTGGGTCTAGTGTCAAAAAATTTGAGTAAGCAGTTTAATAATGTTATATCTCACACATGTGGTAGTTAAAAGAAAAAATGATCATATGGATTTGTTCATATTAGTCCTTAGTTACTATGTACTAATTTCAATCCATGTGTCTAAGTGTGACAAAATTTATGCATGTTCAAAGTTGGATCTTTAGACAAAATTCACTAAGTTTCCATACTTAGCCATTTTTGACCATGATAGGCACATGGATGTCATGCAACATATAGGGTATCTCAATTGAACATTTTTCAAAAACAATTAGAAATCTCTCAAAGCTAGCAGATCAAGTGAGCATAATATTTTTGGTCTCATGAACATCTCCAACAAGTTTAGTCCCTGCACGATTTTTGCGCTTCAAAATATAGATCTTCAAAGTCGATCAAATAATGGCATATGTTCATGTATACATCAACTTTAAAGCACTAAAATAATCCATTGGAGCTTAAATTTGATGTTCTAGTAGACATCAAATATGTCCATGTAGATGTTAAATGACAATTTCATGGATGCCAATTTTAAGACCTAGTAAACAGCTATTTGTTTTCAAACCAAAGTAGATACAATGATTAGTATTCATTCATATTGAGGAAGATTGATGAAGTGAGGAGAGTCATGTTAAGGAGCTTGATATGTTGACACATGGCACAAGTTCATAAAGTTGTATACTGATAATAGGATCTTGACTACAAACATAGGACTACCAAATGGCACCAGCTTAGATAAAGTTCATAAGTTAGGGGTAGGATTGATGTCTCTCACTCAATCGTATAGATCAAGATCAATGGTGTGAGAAAAGGCCAATATGTCAATGAGATGAGTTAGATATATATAGCTAAATAGAACAAAGGTGAGCCCAATACTTTTGACAAAATTTGAGGAACCACTTTTGACTAAGGAAAGTTGGTCTTGGAGGGTTGTTATGTTTCCATAAAAGCTCATTTTAACACTATTAAAAGGCAACAACCATGAAACCAAGTATAAATAACATAAATGGAATACCATTAGAGCTTAATATGGACCTCTAGTTTAACATTTTATATCTTTTAAGGTTTTTCTACAATGGTTTTCACCATTATGAAAGGAGGGTTTGTGTATAAAATCAACTCTTGGTTCCTTTAGAGATAGAATGGGTCTATTTGGACCTATTATAAACCAAAAAAAGGGGCTATATGGTCTATAGTTTTATATTAATATGGTATCTATAGGAAAACTAATAATATTAGATTATTTTTCTATCTATAGGATGGACCTATGATCCAAGCATGGAGATAGGGAAGATATATGATTAATGTAAAGGGTCCTCACCCTTTAGCATGGACATGATTTTGAAAAGTAACCACCTAAAATGCATAAATCCATTATTCTATGACATCCATGAGCATGAATTTTTGTATTCAAGTGAGAGATGGAGTGAGGGATTAAAGAAAAGGTCTAGTGTTGGAAACTTCATCTAGGGGCATTCAATGAACCTTCAAAACCTTTGGGGGACTATCTCACTTAATAAACCATGGACAATGTCCTTATTGATAGAATAGGTGGCAAGGCTTTCATTGGTTAAGGGAAAATGATGGTAACTCATGTTCAATTAATGACCTAGGATGGTGTGTTCTTTGTTCTATGGCATGCTCCCACATTATTTCTCTCTCTTTCCTCTCCTATATATCTTGGTCTCATTCCCATTGAATGTGTTCTCAACTCTTAGAATTTATCATTCTTGTTTGGGACAAGGATACTCATGGAGACTCTTGCAAAAGTGTGCTCATTTGATATGGTTAAACCCTATTAAAATATTATAAGAAATACCTTTTAAAGTAATAGGATCAACTCTTTGCCTATCTCTTGTCTTTAATTAGTGATTAGCATGCTTATAAGTGGTGAATTTATGAAGAAGAGTATTTCTAGTTTATTGTCATTCTACTTGCCTCTTTGAAGGTGTTTTCAAACTAACTTGTAGGTCTAGATTAGTATTCTATTTGGAACCTCTTCTATGAAATATTTATGCTAGTGAGATTATGAAATTATGTGAGCTATAGTTCTTTTATGTTGATCTAATGTGTGTTCAAGCTTATATAAGTGTCCATTTAAATTTGGTGCATCACCCTTTTAGCTTTATTAGGATCCCTTAATCATCTTTATAACCCTTTTCCCTATGAAGAATTAGTTTAACATTAGTCTAGGTGAGCATCGAGAGGAATCCAACCTTATTCAGAGGTTCAACCTCACCATAAGATACCCACGACCTTAGGTTGTTCCCATTGTGTAGCTCAATTGGAGGGAGCTTGAAGAACTGTCTCCAAGGGTACAAATTGAGACTATAATAGAAACACTTTAAGTAGGATTAAATTGTGAATTTCATGTTTTTAAGGAACTAAATTTTATTAACATGTTATAAAAGAATGAATAAGTTAGTTTGGTTGTCTATTTCATAAGTGTGCTGGGGAGGTCAACCAAGGTTGAAGAATTGCATGAAAATGATGTATTTTTTGCCAAGATCATTTCCTACAAGTTTAGTGTCTTGATGTGTTTCCTATCTCAATACATAATCCTTCAAAAATAATCTAGTAGTATGAGACATGATGGGGGATGTCAAATTAAAGCCACAAGAAATAACTATTTAGATTCAAAAATCTTCAACAGGATATGAATTGAAAGAAGGGCTACCAAGTGTCACAATCTCAAAAGCTAGGATCAAGGATCAATGGTGCATGAATTATAATTTTAGTCAATGAATCAAGGTAGATATATGTTATGTATTCAATCATGTAATTAAAAATCAATAGTGAACACAAGGTCAAAAATTTAAAGGATCTTGAGAATGAATGTAAAGGTGCCAAGTGTCTTGATCATGATAAAATCTCAAGAAAATTGATGAATTGCATTCAATCATGAGAGAGTATATTGATGATATGTACCAAGGTCAAAAGTAAATAAGTGTAGATTACACTCAGGGATACCACATGGAATAAACATGTTAACTAGATGGAAACTGACAATAGGGTCCATAAGAGGCATGTGGGGCTGTCAAGTGGCATAATCTTGGTAGTAGATCAAATATAAATGGAAATTATGAAGGTAAAATGGAGAACACTCCCAAGGATATTGATGAAACAAAATTGATCAAGTTTCTAGGGGGCACAAGATGAAGACACGTGTCCAAATTTTCAATGATCATATAAGCAACCTATAGAAATGACATATGTGGACATGGTCAAAATATTTCACCACCCAAGTAAATATGTGAACATGAGAGCCAAATATGATCTGGGTTATTAGAGCAAACCCTATATTATTGTAGGATGCCATTAAAGCTCAATTAAACCTCTTAAAATCCCTCAGATGTAATTTTTACATCTTATTCATGATTAAGAGACTAAGTAACATGTGGATATTCATTAAAAATATGACCATATGAAAACCAATAAGGTGATAGGTTTTCATCTACAATTGACCTATGTTAAGAGTTTAAAGTAGGGTAAAATGGTGATTCTAATAATTGTGTTCTAAAGGGACACTAGATGAAAGAGTTTAAAGTGACTATCTAATAATGTAAAGGACATATCAAGATGAATCTTGGTGTGACAAACTCATTAAGGAAATGGAGAATTGGGAGGTTGAGAAAGGCAAGTGGAGCATTCAATGAAGATTTAAAAGTCTTTAGGGACTTTCCCATTTTAATGTATCATGACTCATCATCTTCAAGGAATTCTTGTCTTCTAGTATGTTTCTAAGCTAATGAGAGGGATTGAAAGACTATTTGGAGCTAATGAATGGTTAATTGGGAGGTAAGATTAATACTAATCAGTCAAAAAGTGGTTGGGCCTCATTTATTGATTTCTATTTACTCACTTCCCTCTATCTTCCACTTTTCTCCTATATCTCCCATTTCTTCTTTTTGATAAAAGGACTCTTGAAGAATTCTCATTTTTTGGAGAAGAGACTCTCATTTGATAAGGTAAAACCTTGTAAAATTTTGTATGAAAGACCTCTTGAAGAAATAAAGATGATTTTTACCTATCTCTTGCCTCTGAATTGTGCTTAGCAAGCTTTTGCATGATGGCATTCTAAAGAAGTGTCCTTCCATGCCCATTGTCCTTCTTTATTTCCAATTTATAGGTGTTTTAAAGTTATTTTTAGGTCTAAACTTGTGTTTTTTTACAATTAATGGATGCTTAGTGTGAATCTTATAATTCTTCTTTGCTCTATTCATTTTATGGTGAACCTAGTTTATTAAACACTTATAAAAATTAGCTAGCTTGTGAGATTGTGTTAGAAAGGATTGTATTTTCATACATTAGTGTTTATTTCATGATTATGTGAGTCTTTATTTAATTTGGTGCATCACCATTTTAGCTCTCTTAGTAACCCTATACCCCCTTTCTATCCCTTTCCCAAGTAGAAACATTAGTTTAGGTGATCTACCAAGAGTAATTCATCCTTATTTGGAGGTTCAACCTCACTATAAGATACCCATAGCTTGATGTTGCTCCAATATTATAGATAATATTGAGATAGCCTAAATAACTCTCCCATAAGGGTGTAATTATAGTCTATAATAGTTTCTGGCATGCCTAGTGGGATAAAAAATTTCACTGAGTGAATATTTTGGTGTTCTCTTCACCCAATAAAACTTTGGAGGAATTTGTGTAAACATAAATGGAAACTCTACTTAATTCATCAATTGTTATAAGTAACCCAATTACTTAATCATAATTATCTTATATGTATAGTCAACCATATTTTGATCTATATGATTATTTTCTACCTTAACATCACACTTATTAAGATAATAATGTTTATGTATTCACTCCAAATGGACCTCAAAAAACCTATCATACCTATAATGGAATTTACCCTCCTCCCACCCCTACATGTGACTAATATCAGCCTCCTTTACAATCAAATCAGTTGTTTGATTCCCCTTGTCAAGACTATGTTGATCATGTTACATCATTGTCAAGATTCAAATAATTAAAATACTATATTAAATTGATAAGGGATATTGGTATTGGTTTATAAATTTATTCATTCATCCCTATTCATGTTCTAAAAGAGGCAAGGATATCTCTTTGATTGGTCAAGAATAGATGGTCAGTTTGTGAGGATTAATAATGGCCAGTTTTTGAGAAGGATAAAAAGATGTGGTTAATAAACATGGTCCAAATCTTGGATGATGTGTTTATATCTTATGAAGATCAAAAAAATTATTTAAATCAGTCCTATGTTTCCTCTCCCCTCTAAGAGCCTCAAGCTCAACCTCTAAAAATTTGAAATCAGCCCCCTAGTCAAGTTTTTTAGGGTTTATCCTTGTTAAAACCTAGAGAAGCAATATTGGACCAAGGGAAGATAATCATGAAAATAAATAAGGAGGTTGGAATTGGAAACTAATTCCCAATTCATGCCATGAAGGGGATAAGGAGCTTCTTGCATAAGTTTTGGAGTGTGTGTGCATCCATTGAGGAGGGAGATTACCCAAATTTTGAGAGGAACCAAGTAAAGTAATGGATACTCTAAATAGAGGAGATGTTTACTAATTATGAGGATGATTATGTCAAACCCAAACCAATTATTTTACCTTCTCATAGTCCTACACCCATTCCCACTAAGGATCATGAAGCCATCCCATCATGGATCTTCTCTTATGCCAATGACCCTAACTATGTCATACCCTCCCTTATGAAACCACTCTCTCTTATACCCATTTAGGAAGAGGATAGGGTGGATATATCTTACACACTTCCATCATGTAAATTAGTTCATAAATGCATAGGGAAGAAGGAAGAGGTGCTAGTTGAGGTAGTCCAAGAAGCAGTCTTGGAAGAGGAAGACTTAGGTGTTCAAGAAGTGAATCAAACAAATTTAGCTTAGCTCAATAACCTTATTCTACAAGGGTTTTGAGACTTTTATTCCTTTACTTAAGAACCACCTAAAATATCCTTCAAAGTCCCTAGTTATAAATACACTCTCTTAAGCTACAAGCAAGGTGAACTTCTTCACCCCCCTCCCCACCATCTCCCTCTTAGAGAAAGAACTTGTTCTAAAAAGGATAGAGGAGGAGCTTACAGTCGTATGTGAGTCACAAGAGGAAAATACAAGTTTATATGATGAATATATCATTATAGGCATCCAAATTCATTCAAAGTAATAAAATTTAATTTTGGACGAACCTTCTTGGCATAGATTTGACACTAATGATTTAGAGCTTATAGCAGTCAATTAGTTAATTGATCATGTTAAAGAGTCATAAATGAGAAAGAGAAATAAATAGAGGAAAAAAAGGATTAGAATGAAGTATGGAGATAGTTTTACCATGACTTTATGGACTAGGTAAAGGTTCTAAAATAGCTTATACCTCCTCCAAATTATAAAGATGAATTTGCAAATCAGGTTATGAAAGCTAACCAGTCTCAAGATCAATTGTCCATTGAAGGAAGTACTAATGTCTTCAATAATGAAGGATAATGGTTAGATCAAGAAACATAATAATATGACATTTTGAACCTTACATGGGTTGGTGAGATTTCATGTGGCTTCTTTTAAGGTGAGTAGGACAAGAATGGTGTTAAGGTTGGCATTATCCCAAGTGAAAAGAAGAAACTACTTTTTGGGATAATCTAGAGTAATTTTGTGTAAACATGGACACCCAAACTTCACTCACAAGATAAAAGATTGATAAAGTTGTTGTTGAGATAAATTATAATCCTAATGAGCTCTTGAGGGCCAAAGTTGTAGTCATAAATACATTGGAATGCTCTCTTAATTCAAAAGAGCCATCAAGTGAGAATATTCCAAGTGCTCCTATATTCCAATATGAAGCAAGCCTTGAAGACTTGAACCAATATATCCACATTGGATACATGTTTTTCCCACTCCACCCATCAAAAAGCAAGCCAACCGAGTCAATAATCAGTCATCTTATCCCACCTAGCATGAGCTCTCAAAATCAAGGTATTTTTTATCCTTGTTCATTACAAGTAAATTATGCTAAATGGTTTCCATTTGATCTAGGAGGAAAATAATTGTAAGTTATATCTTTGTATATATTAGATTAGATTTTTTTATTTTCCCTTAAGTGTCTTTTGCACATTTATTTTTATTTGTATGTTTCCCTTTCCCTAAGTGCCTTGGGAATAGTTTTGTTTTGTTTATTTTCATACTCATTTATTCAAGAGGGGTTTTCAGAAAGGGGAAGCCTTGTATCATCTTCATAATAAGTTGAAAAGGAAAGGCTTGTGACCCTATATGACAAATAGATTAGACAAGGTAATTGGTCTATTTTTCAAGCATATCAAGCATGCTTCCCAATCGAGTCACCAAAAATATTGGCCAAATTTGGCCTACATATGAAACTTTGCATAAATATAGACTGAGAAGCTAAATAGAGTTCTAGTTGAGAGAGTTATTTTATGGTAGAAGGAATAAATAGAATTCATAATCCTATCACATGTCACTTGTAAGCTCTTGAAACACTTTAAGAAATCTTAAATTATGAATTTGGTTTTTTTAAGGAACCAAAATATCTTAACACATCATGTAGGAATGAACAGGTCATTTTGGTGGTGCATTTTATAAGTGTACTTGGGAGGTCAACCAAGGTTTAATAATTGCACAAAAATGACATATTTTATTCCAAGGTCATCTCTTATAAGTTTGGTGTCTTGAAGTGTTTTCTATTTGAAGATATAATCCTTAAAAAATTATCTAGTAGTATGAGATGTGCTAGGGGACATCAAATTAAAGCCACAAAAATTAGTCATTTGGATTCAAAAATCTTTAACAAGATATAAATTGAATGCAGGTCTACCAAGCATCATGATCTTGGAGGCCAATATCAAGGATCAATAGCATGCAAATGATCAATCGAGTCAATAATTCAAGGGAGATTTATGACACATATTCAATCATGTGATTGAATATCAATGGCAAGCACAAAGTTAAAAATTTAGAGGATCCTAAGAATGAATATGAAGTTTTCAAGTGTCTCAATCATGATAAACTCTTGATCAAATCAATATAATACATTTAATCATACAAGAGTAGATCAATGATGTGGATCCAGGTTAAAAGTTAATAAGCCCAAATTACACATAGGGTTACCATGTGGCATAAGCACATTAAAATAGATGGAAACTGATAGTAAGGTCCATAAGAGGCATTTGAGGCTACCAAGTGGCATAATATTGGAAATAGATCAAAGATCAATGTAAATGATGAAATTTAAAGATAGGAGACTCTCGAAAAGATCGATGGAATAAAATTGAGCAAGTTTCCAAGGGGTATGAGATGAAGACACATGTTTTAATTTATAATGATCATATAAGTATCCTAAGTAAATGTCACATAGGTAGACATAATCAAAATAATTCACCACCTAATTAGGTGAATGTATAAATTCAAGATCCAAATACAATTTGGGTTACCAGAGTAAATACTATAGAATTATAAGATGTCATTAAAGCTCACTTGAACCTCTCAAAATCCCTCAAATGTAAGTTTTATGTCTTTTTCATGATCAAGAGACTAAGTAGCCTATGGATATTCATTGAAAATATGACTATATGTAAACTAATAAGGTGATTGGTTTTCATCTACAGTGGACCTATGTTTAGAGTTTGGAGTAAGGGAAGAATGGTGATTCTAAAAATTGTGTTCTAAAGGGACACTAGATGAATGAATTTAAAGTGACTATCTGATAATGTAAAAGACATATCAAGATGAATCATGGTGTGAAAAACTCATTACAATTATGGATATTTGGGAGGTTGAGAAAGACAATTTGATCATTCAATGAAGTTTTGAAAGTCTTTGGGGACTTTCCCATTTTAATGGATCATGGCTCATCATCTTCAAGTAGTTCTCATTTCTAGTATGTTTCTAAGCCAATGAGAGGGCTTGAAATACTATTTCGAGATAATTAATGGTTGTTTTGGAGGTAGGGTTAATTATAACTTATTAAAAAGTAGTTGTGCATCATTTATTGATTTTTGTTTACTCACTTCCCTCTCTCTCTTCCCTTTTTCTCGTATATCTCCCATTTCTTCTTTTTGAAAAAAGGACTCTTGAAGAATTCTCATTTTTAGAGAATAGAATCTCATTTCATAAGATGAAACCCTATCAAAATTTATATGAAAGAAATCTTGAATCAATAAATATGAATTTTACCTATTTCTTGCCTCTAAATTGTGTTTAGAAAGCTTATGCATGATGTTTATATGAATAAGTGTCCTTCCATGCCCATTAAAATTATTTCTTGCCTATTTTTAGGTGTTTTCAATCTATTTTTAGGTTTTAACTTGTGTTGTTTTTGAAATTAATGGATGCTTGGTGTGAGTCTTAGAATTCCTCTTTATTTCATTCATTGTGTGGTGAGCCTCGTCTATGAAACACTTATGAAAATTAGCTATTTTATGAGATTGTGTGAGCAAGGATTGTATTATATTGAATTAGTGTTTATTTCATTATTATATGAGTTCTCATTTAATTTGGTGAATCATTTTTTATCTCTCTTAGTAACCCTATACCCCCTCTCTATCCCTTTTCTAAGTAGAAACATTAGTTTAGGTGATGTACCAAGAGGAAGCTGACCTTATCTAGAGTTTTAACATCACTATAGGATACTAATAGGTTGAGGTTGCTCCAATATTGTAGCTAGGAGTGAGATTGCTAGAAGAACTCTCCAAAAAGGATGTAGTTCTAGTCTACAATAGTTTTTAACACACCTGATGGGATAATGTTATTCATTGAGTGGATATTTTTGGTGTTCTCTCCACCCAATCAACCTATGGGGGTAAATATCAATGGAAACTCTACTATATTCATCAACTAGTATAAGTATCCCAAGTGCATAATCACCATTATCTAGTATGTAAAATCAATAATTTTTTGATTAGTAGGTTTATTATTTACCTCAACATCACACATATCAAGCTAATAATGTTTATGTATTCCCCTCAAGTATCCCTCAAAAAAACTATCATCACTATCATGGCCTTTACCCTCATCCCACCCCTATGTGTGACCAAGATCAACCTCCTTTGCATTCAAATTATTTCTCTAATTCCCTTTGTCAAGACTATGTTTATCCTATTACATCCTTGTGAGGATTCAAATAAGATTTAGCATATTATATTAAATTAATAAGTGATATTTGTATGGATTTATAAATTTATTAATTCATCCCTATTGATGTTCTATAATAGGTGAGGATATCTCTTTAGTTGGTTGAGAATAGATGGTCAGTTTGTGAGGATGAACAATGGCCAATTTATGTGAGGAAGAACAAAGTGTGGTTGAGAAACATGGTCCAAATCTTAGAGGATCTGTTGATAACTTATGAATATCATCAAACTTAGTGAAATTAGTATTATGTGTTCTCTCCCCTCTAAGAGCCTCAACCTTAGCCTCTAAGAATTTCTAATTAGCCCACTAATCAACCTTGTTAGGGTCCATCCTTATTAAAAATCAGAGAAGTAATACTAGACCAAGGGAGAATAATCATGAAAATCAATACAAAGTTTAGACTTGGAAAATAATTCCCCATTCATACCATGGAGGGGATAAAGAGCTTCTTACATAGATTTTAGAGTGTGTGGGCATCCATTGATGATGGAGATTATCCAAATTTTTAGAGGAACCAAGTAAAGGAATGGATACTCTCAATCGAGGAGATTTTTACTCATTAGGAGGATGAGTATGTCAAAACCAAACCAATTATTCTACCTTATCATACTCTTATGCCCATTCCCACTCAAGATCATGAAGCCATCCCATTATGGGTCTTCACATATGCCAATAACCTTAATTGTGTCATATCCTCTATTATAAAACCACCCTATCCTATACCCATTCAGAAAGAGGAGAAGGTGGTTTCATGTTACATATTTCCATCATGGAAATTAGTTTAAAAAGCCATAGGGAAGAAGGAAGAGGTGCTAGTTAAGGTAGTTCAAGAAGCAGTCTTGGAGGAGGAGTTAGTTGTTCAAGAAGTGAATCAATAAACTATAGATCAACTCAATTAAATTTATCTATGAATGTTTTGATA
The DNA here is from genome assembly GCA_037957365.1 of Torreya grandis. Classification (NCBI taxonomy): domain Eukaryota; kingdom Viridiplantae; phylum Streptophyta; class Pinopsida; order Cupressales; family Taxaceae; genus Torreya; species Torreya grandis. Next base: position 1,343,570 of record JARHVA010003593.1, on the reverse strand, counting down.
TTTTTATTCCTTTACCCAAGAACCACCTAAAATATCCTTCAATTTCACTAATTGGAAAGGCACTCTCTTAATCTACAAGCAATGTGAACTTTGTCAACCCCCCACTATCTCCCTCTTGGAGAAAGAACCTATTCTAAAAAGGATAAAGGAGGATCTTATAGTCATAGATAAGTCAAAATAGGATAATATAAGTTTATATGATGAAGATATCATGATAGGTACCCAACTTCATTCAAAGGAGGAAAAGCCAAGTTTGAACTAACCTTCTTGGCATGGCTTTAACACTAACAAATTAGAGCTTGTAACAGTCAATAAATCAGTTGATCATGTTAAAGAGGTCATAAATGAGGAAGAGAAAGAAATAGAGGATAAAAAGGATCAGAATGAATTATGGAAATAACTATATCATGAATTCATGGACTAGGTAGAGTTTTTAGACTAGCTTATGCCTCCTCTAAAGCATAAAGATGAACTCAAAAATTAGGTTATAGATGTTGACTAGTCTCAAGATGAATTATCCATTAAAGGAACTGTTAATATCTTCAAGAATAAAGGAGAATAGTTAGATTAAGAACCACGAGAATATGAAATTTTTAACTTTATATGGGTTGATGAGCTTCCATGTGGATTCCTTCAAGGTGAGCAGGATAAGAATGGTGTTAAGGTTGGCATTGTCCCAAGCGAACAAGAGGAAACTACTTTTTGGGATGATCTAGAGTCCTTTTATGCAAACTTAGACACCCAACCTTCACTCCCAAGATAATAAGTTGATTTATTGGTTGCTAAGATAAAATATAAGCCTAATGAGCTCTTTAACACCAAATTTATAGTCATAAATATGTTGGAATACTCTCTTAGTTCAAAAGAGCCATCAAGTGAGAAGATTGCAAGTGTTCCTATAGTCTAACATGAAGAAAATATTGAAGAATTGGACTATTATGTCCACATTGGAGACATGTTTTTCCCATTCCACCTGTCAAAGAATAAGTCAAAAAAGTCAGTAATCAAGCATCTTAACCCACCTAGCATGAGCTCTTAAAAGCAAGGTATTTTTCATGCTTGTCCATTACAAGTGAATGGTGATAAATGTTTCCCATTTTATCCAAGACAAAAATACTTGTAAGTAATATCCTTTTATATATTAGAGTAGATTTTGTTGTTTTCCCTTAAATACCTTGTACACATTTATTTTAATTATGTGTTTCCCTTTCCCTAAATGCCTTGGGCACAATGTTATTTTATTTTTTCATCCTTGTTGCTTCAAGAGGGTTTTTTAGAAATGGGTGGCCTTGTATCATAATTATTTAGGAAGGAAAGGATTGTGACCTCATATTTCCAATGGATTAGACAAGGCAACATGTCTAGTTCTCAAGCATAGCAAACATACTTCTCAATTGAGTCACCAAAAATTGTGCCCAAATTTGACCTACATTTAGATCTTTGCATAAATTTAGGGTGAGAGGCTTCATATATATCTAGTTAAAAGAGTGATTTGATGGTAAAAGGAACAAATAGACTAAATGATCTTATAACTTGTCACTTGCAAGCTCTTAAAACACTTTAAGCAAGATTAAAGTGTGAATTTGGTGATTTTAAAGAACCAGAATATCTTAACACATCATGTAGGAATGAACAAGTTAGTTTGGTTGTGTATTTCATAAGTGTACCTAGGAGGTCAACCAAGGTTGAAGAATTGCATTAAAAAGATGTATTTTGTGCCAAGGTCATCTCTTACAAGTTTGATGTCTTGATGTGTTTTCTATCTTAATATATAGTATTTCAAAAATGATCTAGCAGTATGAGACATGCAGGGGATGTCAAATTAAAGCCATGGGAAATAGACATTTGGATTCAAAAATATTCAATAAGATATGAATTGAATGTAGGGCTACCAAGTGTCATGATCTTGAAAGCTAAGATCATGGATCAATAGTGCATGAATGATCAATTGAGTCAATGAGTCAAGGTAGACCTATGGCATCTATTCAATCATGCAATTAAAGATCAATGATGAGCATGAGGTAAAAAAGTTAGAGGATCCTAAGCTAATGAACGTGAAGGTTCCAAGTGTTTGGATCATGGTAAAATATTGATCAAATTGATAGATCACATTCAATCATGTAAGAGAAGATCAATGATGAGGATCAAGGTTAAAATTTAATAAGCCTAGATTGCATGTAGGGCTACCATGTGATGTAAGCACATTAATCAAATGAAGACTGATAGTAGGGTTCATAGGAGGAATTATAGGCTTCCAAGTGGCACAATATTGGTATCAAATCAAAGATCAATGGTAATGATGAAGATCAAAGCCAAGAGACTCTCAAGTAGATTGATGAAACAAAATTGATCAAGTTTCCAGGGGACAAAAGATGAAGACATGTGTCTAATTTTTTAATGATCATATAAGTAGCCCAAGGAAATTTCACACAGACATACATGTTAAGTCAAAATATTTTACCATCCAAGTAGGAGAATGTATAAATTATTGATCCAAATATGATCTAGGTTACCAAAGTAAACCCTATAGAATCATAAGATGCCATTAAAGCTTAGTTTAACCTCTCAAAATCCCTTAGACATAAGTTTTACATCTTGTTCAGGATCAAAAGACTAAGTAGCCTTTGGATATTCATTGAAAATATGAATATATGAAAACCAATAAGATAATTGGTTTTCATCTACAATGGATGTATGTTCAAAGTTTGGAGTAAGGGTAGAATGGTGATTTTGACAATTGTGTTCTAAAGGGACACTATATGAATAAGTTTAATGTAATTATCTAATAATGTAAAGGATATATCAAGATGAAGCATGGCGTGATAAAATCATAAAGAAGATGGAGAGTTGGGAGGTTGAAAAAGGCAATCGGATCATTCAATGAAGTTTTGAAAGTCTTTAGGGACTTTATCATTTTAATGGATCATGGCTCATCATCTTCAAGTAATTCTTATCTTCTAATTTGTTTTTAAGCTAATGAGAGGGCTTGAAATACTATTTGGAGATAATGAGTGGTTAATTAGGAGGTAGGATTAATTTTAACCAATCAAAAAGTGTTTGGGTCTCATTTATTAATTTCTATTTACTCACTTCCCTCTCTCTCTTCCCCTTTTATCCTATATCTCTCATTTCTTCTTTTTTTTTAAAAGGACTCTTGAAGAATTCTCATTTTTTGGAGAAGACATTTTCATTTGATAAGGTGAAACTCTATCAAAGATTTTATGAAATACCTCTTGAAGCAATAAAGATTATTTTTACCTATTTCTTGCCTCTAAATTTTGTTTAGAAAAATTATGCATGATGGCATGTGAATAAGTGTCCTTCCATGCCCATTGTCTCTCTTTCTTGCCTATTTGTCAAATAATGTGTCCATGTTGGTAAAAAAATGTGGATTATAGAGATGCATAGGATATTTGTTTGATATTCATGAATTATACACTCATTTTGTTATTGTATAGCCTATTTTGTCTTATCTTCTTGAGTTTTAATAGGATATAATATGAAGAGACTCTCCTTTTGGTTCTAAGTATGAGAAGAAGATGAATAGTCATAGATTGGAAACATCTATATATACTATTGTTTATAATAAGAAGAGGGTTTCACATTTAGAAGAGATCAATAGAGATTATCTAGTTATGGTTACCTATATGATTTATTATTATGTTCCATTTGTGCACTCTCATGTCTAATGTCTTGGTTACTTTATATCTAAATTATTTTGAACACATTATTTTAGTTTATACAATATTGGTTGTTCTTTATTTTCTTAATAATGCAGAATAATTAATGCATCTTACATTTATGTCATCTAATTTCCTATATTTTGTGATAAACTATTATGTGCACATGAAGTATCCTCATATTTAGCATGTTTTAATGTTTCAGAAACCTCTATTAATAATGGTTTGGTGAGAATGGAATCTCTTTTCGGAGGAAATTATTCTAAGATGGTTACCAGGGTAGAGATATATTGAGATATGGTTGGACCAAAGGATATGTAATTTAGTAGAACAAGAATCAAGGACTGGTCATATAGTTTAGGAGATCATTTAAGAGCATATTTATGGAGAAATTTATGAAATATTCTTGTGTGATTTATTTGAATTACTAGATAACTAGTTAGCATGGCTAAAATATTATTTATTTAGACCAAGGATAAAAGAAACTATAATTTAGTCTGAAGAAAAATTAAACCAGTTGTAGAGATTAGAAATCAATTTTACAAAAAAAGTAAATCATTGGGTTACTATTACATTATATGGATATATAACTGAGTTTGAAATACAAGGATACATAGATTTTGAATTTGTGAAGGACTTGTTCATCAGAGGAATTTAAGGAAAATTTTTGCAATGACTACCTATCCTAGTGAAGATGTTGGTTGTGGATAAGGCCATGATGCCTACTCGAGCCAATATGGAGTAGTTAATTTGGGTGTATATGGGTTTGTGTGACATGATAATGAATGATGGTTAGATGAGAATATAAGGATTAGATTTGAATCAAGAATAGAGACATGAGGGAAGAAGAGTCTGGATTCAAAACATGAGTTGCAATAATATAATAGATGGAGTAAATAGAAACATACCTAGGTGACTTCAAGTAGAGTTAAGATTAGTAGTATAATAGATGAAGAATTAGTAGGAAGAAGTAATTAATGAGAATAAATAGAAAAATAATGAATAATGAATAAATATGATATTAAATAAGAAGATAAATGCCAATAGAAAGAAAGAAGTGATGAAGAATGAGGGGAAGAAGAGATGTTCAAAGATGAAGATGAGAATAATGTACAAGTAGATCAATTAGCTAATAGATGTAGTGCACAAATACAAGAATGGGAATTACCAAAAAAATGAAATGAATTATTAATCAAATAATTAGGATAAATTCATAGAGTAATCATAGGTTAATGCATGGAAAGAGAAGAGGTCATAGGAAAGAATCATTTAGTAAAAGAGTAAACATCCTCAAAACCTAATTTATTATATTCCAATAAAAATTTTCAACCATAAATATAGGTAGAAAGTAGTTGGGAAGGTTTATTTTTAGATTAAATGCATCAATGGGGATTCTAAAATAGAAAAAAAATCAAATTGTAAGGATTTAAAGGCCATAGGGTTCATTGAAACTGAGTAGATAAAAATAAAAAATATAGAAAATTAGAGTGCATAGACAAACTCTCCTAGTGCACAAGTAAATCCTCTTAGTGCATACATAGGATCACATAGATTGTATATTCTCATGGTAATAGTTGTGTTGAATATCCCCTCATCACCATTTTATAATATGGGTACTTTAGGAGTATTTATAAACCTAACACCATTTGATCGGTTTGCGGACCCTGATCAATACTTACTAACATGTGAGATGAAATGAAAATATAAGGTTATTACTAATGAGGATATAAATAATTGAAAACTAATCAAGGCACTAAATATAAGATAACTTGATTTTATATAACATAGATATATCAATTGGGAAACTCTATAACATGTTAAAGAGTGGCTTATCATAGAATTTAAAATAAAGAAATGTATAAGTTAGACTATTCAAGACCTAAAGGAGATTAGGTATAAGTTAGGAGAATTAGTCTATGATTATTATTTTAGATTCTTAAATGCTATGAATAAGGTAGATTTTATCTTATAAGATAAATATAAAGTTGTGTGGTTTGTCAAAGGACTGCACTCCAAGATTAAGTTTGTTATAACAAAGACTTAATTTGCTACTAAGGTAGATTCTAAAGCTGTTTCTATCTAGTTGGAGAAAATTTAAGATTATAGGGAAACTCCCATAGTAACTTATAAGATTTAAAATATATTATAAGATTTGTTAAAGAGGATGAAATAATATCATGAAGTAGACAAGCCTAAGATAAGTCTATGGTGCATGGAGTATGGGAAAGAAGGACATCATAGGAATGATTGTCCTAAGATTAAGACATATTTATATGAAATATATAATAGAGTAGGGCATGAAATAATGCATTGACATCTCCTATAATAGTATGTAAAAATCCCATAAAGTTTGTATTTTAATTTTTGTAAATCACACAATAATGATGAAAAGTATTGTAGGGCTTTGTAGGAACTCAAAGAAGATATTACAAAGAATGTATTTACCATCATTGCATAAAAAATGTCCTAGAAAAAGTAGATGATTCTAGGATCAAAGGTCGATAAGTGTTTTATAAACCAAAAAGGTCTATAATGGATTCCTAACTTGCCTCAATACTAGCCTCAAGGTCTATCTGGATGGACTCCTCCTTAGTCAGGTTGGATGACACTATCACCACAATACCAATACTGATCACCTTAGAATATGATAATGACAAAAAAACTATTTGGACTCTACCAGTTGTGTAACAACAATATGAGTTGAAGATAATACCAAATAACATAAAAATTGGAATATAACATAGCAATAGGGAGGTTATAGAGGATATTATCAATCCAATAGAGGAGGATATAGAGGTAGTTATAGAGAGGGTTGTCAAGGTGTTAAAGGAAATAATTATCAATTCCCTCCTTTGTAATGTTACTTATGTGGAGAGTATAACTATGTGTAGTGCAATTATCCTTTAGATCCCTAAAGATATTATTACTATGCATATTATAGGGTATATGAGTAGAATGAGATCAAAGACTATCCTATTTTAGAAAAATGAAGAAATAAAAGGGCATCAAGATTTTTAACATGTTGAATATGCAACCTGGGGAGGATGCATTTCTAAATTTCATTATGAGACATGAACATGCATAAAGAGCCTCCTCTTGAAATGACTTAGGACTATAAAATCTAGAAAGTGAAATTATAAAAATACCTAGACCTAGTTATAAAAATGGGGATGATGTATGAATCCACATAGATGCTGAAGAATATTCAACATCAAGCCACTACTAAGATTACCAGAATCACCTAAACTCACAAATCTTTTTATTTTTCATTGAATCCTTCTTTCTTGTATTTTTTTAGACTGTTATGCTTTTAGCAAGGTTAGGAACCAAGGTAGCTAGTTTTTAGGATTTGGTCAAGTGTTTCATTTTTAGAGAATTAACTATGATTGAAACCATTATCCAAGTCAAGGATGTTTATTAAGTTCTATTATGGATATAAAATGATATTTTTATCTCTCATACTATAAGTGCAAATCTTCTTAAAACCAATTTGACATTTAGTCAATGTCTAAAGTTTTTATGAAATAGTTGGATTCTTCTATGGGTATTTACCAGTTTATTCACATTATAACATTAGGATTATATTTTAGAACCATATTCATCATATGTATGAGTTACACATATACATTTTTGAATTTTGGGAATTTTCAAGAAAATTACCTAAGTTTGAGCTCAAGATTATTTGAGAGGATTTATTGCAAAATAAGGAACCAAGAAACAAGAAAAAAATAGGAAATTGAAAGTAAAAAAATAGGGATACATAAATTAAAAAATATACACAAGATTATTTATAAATAAGGGATAGGAAGGAAAGAACTTGAAAGAAACTAACTAACCTACCTACACTAAGTTAAATCATCTTACAAAGCTTATTCCATGAAAACCCTAGGTGGAACAATAACAAAGTAGTGCTTGAGATATTACCCATTGGTGGGAAATGTGAAATGTACCCCTTGAAGGTCTCTCAAATTGAAGGTTTTGTTCCCAAGTGTCTCTACTATTTGATAAGGACCAATCCATTGGTGTGTGAATTTTCATACTTCCCCTTTAGTTGAAATGCTTTGTCCCACAAGAGGACCAATTCTCCTTTTTTGAATACCTTTACCTTTGAACTTTTATCAAACCACCTTTTCACTATGGTCTGATGTCTATTAAAATAAACAAAGGCTTTCTCCCTTGGATCTTCCATCTAAATGATATCCATAAATCTAGATTTGGCAAGCTCTTGGTTTTCTTCCATATACTCCTGCATGAATCTATATGTGGGAAACTCGAGAGTGATAGGAAAGATGGGTTCTTGTCCGTACACCAAAACAAATGGTGAGGCCCTTAAGGCTTGATTTATTCTTATCATATCAACCCATAATTCAAACTTAAGGAGCTTATGCCGAGTCTTGGTCTTGTCTATAATAGACTTTTTTATTGCCTTCATTAGGTTTTTGTTTGTCGACTCAGAGACTTCTTGCCCTTGGGGATAATGGTTGGATGAAAATTTGAGAGTAATGACATTATCATAAGCCCATTCATTCATCTCTATAGACATAAATTCAGAGCCATTGTCACATACTAGAGAGACTAGAGTTTTAAATCTAGTATATATGATCTCCTCCAAGAAGTTGATCACTTCCTCAGTCCTAAATTATTTTATGGTTATAGCTTCAATCCACCTTTTACAATAATCTATGGAAATTGAGACATAATTATGACCTTTAGATGAATTAGGTTTATGACCCCAACAAATTATAACCCTAATTGATCAAAGGTTTTATCAACCATGACTAGTTGTAGGGGTATTGATACCTTTGGCTCTTTGATACTAAAGACTTGACATGAGTGACATTCCCTCACATGTTTTTAAGCATCCTTAAAAATGGTTGGGTAATAATATCCATCTCTTATAATTTTATGGGTTGTGGTTATCCCAAATGGATGTCCACTACCCAAATTTTCATGGAAGGTGCTCATGATTTGGGAGGCTTCTTCTTGTGAGACACATATAAAGTAAATTACTTCAAAATTTATTCTATACAAGACCCCATCCTTGATCAGATAATAGGTTGCCTTCAATCTCAATTCCCTCTTTTACTCCTTGAATAATCTTGTAGGACAAGTACCATTAATTAGTAAATATATAATTGAATCATACCACTCACTAGCTTAAAAGTCTTGCTGATCTACTTGGATAATACTTAGCTTGGGGTTAGTATTAGAAATCATCTAGATTAGACCTTGGCACCTTACCAATTTTACAATTTTCATCTCCAAGTCATACTCCTAAAAAAGTAACATCCACTTATATCTACATTCTCCCAAATCATTTTGACTTAACATAAGCTTTGTGGTAGGGTCAAGTAAGATAGCATGAACCTTATTTATAAGGATATAATGCTTGAATTTATTAACTACCTTAACTAACACATATTCATGTTTATCAATAAATGAATAATTTAACTCAACATTCTTAAAATTAGTGCTCATAAAAGCTATTGGGTGATCACACCCATTAATATTATGAGTTAATAATACAACTCTAGTATTGTCAAATGCAAAAGAGTAGAGATAGAAGTCCTTTGAGAATTCAAGACTGATGAGGACTAGATATTGGCTAATGTCTTCCTTGATATGATTAACTTCCTTCCTAGATTATTCATTCCATATGACCTTGACATCCTTATTGAGTATGTCATTCAGTGGCTTGACAATCTTTGTAAAGCCAAAAATAAAATTTCTTACAAAGTTTATCTTACCAAAAATTGACTTTAACTCTTTTCTACTATTTGAAGGTTCTATTCTAGATATGGCCTCCACTCTTTTAGGATCTATAGATATCCCATCCTTGGTTATGACATGACCTAGTAAATTTCCTTCTATAACACAAAAGATACTCTTCTTAGGGTTTAAGGAGATCTCATACCTTCTGTATCTCTCAAAAACTTGTTTCAAGTGCATAAAGTGGCTTCCCTATTTTTAGAAAAAAATGTTAGATAATCCATATATATAATAATACACTTACCAATCAATCCCTAGAAGGCATGGTTCCTATCCCTTTGAAAATTAGATCTAGCATTGATTAGCCTAAAGGTCATCCTCTTGTAAAAAAAGGTTCTCCTCTTGGTTGTGAAGGTTTTTTTCATCTTGTCTTCTTTATCAACTAACACCTGGTTATGACCTAAAAAGCCATCAAGAAAAGACATCATGGATGAACTTGAAATAATTTATATAACTTAGTTAAGAGAAGAAATATGATAGTTATCTTTCTCAAATGAATTTTTTAAGTTTATAAAGTCAATACAAATCCTAATGTCACCATTATTCTCCCTGACTAACACCAAATTAGCCACCTAGGTAGAATGCCTGATGGGGAAGACTATCCTAGCATCTAGTAGTCTCTTAACTTCCTTAAATATCATTGGTTCTAGGACAAGATTCATTGGTCTTTATTTGAATTTGAAGGTCTTGTAGATTTCTTTAAGGGGTATAGTATGGGTAATGACTCTTAGATCAAATATCTTTAAGTCTTAAGAGGACTAGGCTATGACATCCTTATACTTAGTAGCTCTTTGGCCCTTTTGTTCTCATTATTGGTAGAGGATTTTTTGAAATTTACTAGCTAAAGTTGACCTTGGTGACCAAGATCTATTGCATTGTATTCCTTCCAACTCACCTTGGGTATCTTAGGTACCTCAACCAGCTTATCCTGATCAAACAACCTTTCTAAGGCAATCATACCTTTAGGGATTTTATTGTCATTTAACTAAATGACTTTACCATCAAACTTGTCCTCCTTGGATGCATTTTCATTAGGCTCATCAATAATATAAGCATTAAATTCCCCATAATTTGTCATGAAATCCAATTTCTATTGATCATCAATAAAAAATTGAAAATGGTTAACATTATCAGGCATTGAAGGATAAGGAATCAACTCAATGCTGAAATTGAAAGAATCTTGGTTGGGCATGAGGTTGGCTACAATAGATGCCAATTCATCAATATCTTGGATCTATTCTCTTATGATGTAAATAATGCTAAAATCATCAAAGGACTCAATCAAATCCTAAATCCAAAACTTATACCTTTTAAGGTATGAGATCTTGTTGGTATTTGATTTTTACTTAGTTGACCATTAGTTATAAATCCCCATATACTAGTAGTTCTTTGACCTTATTCTTTATAGAAAATTGAAAACCTAGGATAAGGGCTTCATAGTTAGTAATATTGTTAGTGTAAAGGAATTGGAGTCTATAGGAAGCATGGTATTTATTACCAATAAGGTTAGTAAGGACAATGCCTACTCCAAATCTAGCCTTACACCTAGCACCATCAGTATGCAATTTCCATATTCCAAGAATAACATGAGCATTCTTGGGATTACTACCTTATCAATCTCTAGGGTAAAAACCCCTAAGTTTGATTCAATAATTTTAACCCTTTCATTCATATCATTGTACTTAGTGAACATGTGCTTCATTATGGGCTCTATTTCAACCCTGATTTGATTAGGAATCCAATTCCAAGGTAGCCACAAATGTGAGAAATCTATGGACATGCAACCATTAAAAGACTTGGTCCACTTCATAATTAACAAGATTGAATAAATATAAGTTATATAAATAACCTAAATATCAATAAAATACTGAACTCTAGACTTAAAATCTAACTGCATATGAACATTTAATAACTCTCTGACAAACTTAACTCTAGATTTGTCTAATTGGGTGAGAACCCTATCAAAATTTATTAGTGTTAGGCCAAGCTATTTGCAAAAACCTATAGACATGATATTGGTATATGCACCAAAATCTAGTAAAAATTTATGAAAATTCTTAACAAACATCATGATAGTGAGCAGGAAAGGAGGAGATTCAACTTTGGCTTTGTGCATAGTCACATTGGCATGGTCAACCCTAGGTGGCTTGTTGGACTTATTTAAAAATGATTTTATCAAAAGGTCCCTTTGCTCTATGATCTATGTTAGCTCATGTAAAGTGGTATTATCCTTTGTTTTCTTCATATCCTCAACTATATTATATCCAATTTTATTAGAAGAACTAGGAATATCTATATTGGGTTTAGGAGTACTCCCTTTAGGTGGCCAAGGATTGTTACTTAAAGAAGTGTCTAGAAGAGTTACAAAATTATTTAGAGGCATATAGGTAGTCAAGGGTTTCCTCTACTCTATATTATTCAAGGGATAGGTCTTCTTTAATTATTTTTGGAAGGTCTAGATCTATTTATGGATCTCATTAGGTTCATTCTCCTATTGAAAGGGGAAATCAAAGGTCTCCACCATGAAGGCTTGATCAGATGATTTGGATCCATAAGCACCTGCACCATTATCCTTGTTAGGGACTACATCAAATGTATCTAATTTTTGGAAAGATTTAAAAGCCTTGATAAACTCAATGTAATCAATTTCACCATGATTTGATATATAATGTACTCTATAATAATCAAGCAATGTTATATTAGTAAGGTTAATGTCCATGGTCTAGTTTTTAGAAGATGGCTCATTATTCCTATTATTATGAAAGATATCATTTTAAAATTTATTGTTTGACCTATTAAAAATTTTAAATAATAATTTCCTACTAGATCTTTCAATAGTATTTCCAACTTGTTTTTGTAACTGAAGAAAATCAATGCTCAACTTTTCGGCCATTTTGAGGATAGACTCATTCTGATATTTAGGAGTTTTAGAGTTACGTACTTAGTTAGTATTAGCACCACAAATTGGTAATAAATCTCTTTGTTTTTTTTATTAAATCCATTAGTGACATAATGACTCAAAAACCCAAGGTTCTGATTAGGGGTAGCATGACTCAAGGGTAATTGATTAAAGTTTAGAAGTTGATTTAAGGCTAGGATATTTTATTTGTTGTGTGGAAAGATGTTCAAAGTGGGCATATATGGGTTAATGTTTGGAATAGAATAGGCCATCTATCCCTAAGGCTGCATTTGATCATTGATGGTTACTACCTCAAAATAGGCCCTAACTAATTAAGTTATAGTTGGCATGGATCTCTTCAAGACTATAAAAGTCATAAGATCTATTGCATCCTTGTAGATTTCTAAAGCTAAGACATCATTAGGCTTATAGGGTTCTATTGTCCTGATATAATTTTTTTTAAATATAGAATTGAAGGAAATAATAGGCTCACTTTCATCTCTTTTAATGGTGGTGAACTGATGGTAAATAACATAGGGAGTGGCAATCTTACCAAACTAATTTATGAACACATCAGTGAAACCATACTAACTAGTGATATAATTATCAAGAAAGTTAAAGAACCACTCATAAGTAGCATATTTAAAGATAAAGGGTAATAACCTATAAGCCACATCTTCATGCACAACATTTAACAACCTTAAGGTAACTTTAAAATATTTTGTGTGCTCTTAATAAGTTATTATACCCATTGGACTAAATGTAGGAAAATATTTATTAGGGTTACGTGGAAGATCATGTACCACACCTAGCACATTAATTAAATATTCTCCCAACCAAGCCATACTTGGATGAATTTTGAAGGCAAAGGTACCTTGAAGGGGTAAATTTGGCAAAGATTTGGATCTCCTACATCTACCTTTATCATGCCTAGCTTTTTTATGAACCTCAAGTTCAAGCAAAGGTTCCCTTGTATCTGAGTGTGATCTAGTTCAAATCTTTGGAAATTTTATCTTAAAGGTTGAAGATCATGTTTGAAAGATTATGTATCAGGCTAATATTTATAAGGAACGAGGATTAAACCTACACATTAAGCTCATTTTTCAAAGATTGTGTAAAAAATAGTAAAGGATGTTGACCTTTGCTTAAAATAGATCAAAGATGTATCCAATTATGCTAATATGACCTATCTTTATACTTTTAATCTTAAATAAGCCCAGATATATGAAAGATATGCCAATCTTTGATCAAAATAATCTGTCCTAACCTCAAATACTGCATATTTTCAAATTTCAAGTTAAATTTACCAAAACCAAGCATCAAATCTCCAAGAACCCTAATATTTGTCTAAAATAAGCATAAAGATATGTCAAAAACCATAAATTTCAATGAATTTTACACTTATAAGTGAAAAATTACTCAAAAGTGCAAAGATATCGTCAACCTTAGACAAAACACACCAAAATGGACAAAGAGACAACCACTTCACAAAGGTGCCCCTCTTTTTAGTGCTATTGAAATTCTTTCTTTTGATGCCTCTAGATGTACCATAGGAGTTCTTAGTGTTCAAATAACACTTATCATTTTAGAATTCTAGGAATTCAGAGCATGAATAGTAGGTTATGGAAACTTGATGTTACCTATGGTGGAATAATGGCATAATAATGTATGAGTGTTCCACAAAAATTATAATAAATTATGGTTGGGAGCCATCATGGTCTATTCTTTATGAACTATGAAAGATCTATGCTTATTTCTCTATGAATTTTAATCCAATTTAAGCTTCAATCTAATATATATATGGATATTGATAATGAAATCTAAGCTACCATGATCTAGTGTAAAAAAAGAGCAAAGAAGAGGGTAAGGTAGAAAAGAAACAAGTGATTATTGATCTTAAACTCAAATATCATGAGAAATTTCCAATTACAACTAAACCTACATTTAACCAGTATATGATGAAAAATAACAAAGCTCAAATTTCACCATACACCAGGAATATTCCAAAGGATGATATGAAATTATACAAGTAAGAACTAGAATTCACTTTCAAGGTTTGTTATGAGACTCAAATAGCATTAGCACATCTGAATATAGAACAAATAAAATGAATCAAATTTAAGATCCTTTAAATAATTTATCACAATCACAAATTAGAAACCATGTATCATAGATGCAAATTCAAAATTCAAAGAAACTATTTAAACTTAAACATTAGAATCAACAATTGAGAGAAGAAGGTATGTTAACAACTAACACATTCAATCTAGACAATATTTTGTATAATTCCTTGATTACATTAATTTATCAAAGTATACAAATTTTCTCAAATTTTATCTCTTTCACAAATGTTAATACTAACTTTTATAGAAAGATAAGGTAGTACACTAGTCAATCATAAGATACAAAATGTACAAAAGTAAGGATAGTTGTCCTTTTTAGCAAGTTCTAGAATACACTTATCTTTCAAAATTAGATTGACTTAGAGGCAATATGATAATAGACTAGCATATGCCTTACAAAAGAATATTCCCTACTTTTAAATATTACAATGTTTTATAAAAGGAATATTAACTGGCTAGTGAGCCCATTGTTGAAGGGTCCCCTTGTTTTCCTATAGGAATTCCATTGCCTTCTGATGTTGCTCTTTGATAAGCTCAAGGTCCATAACTAGCTTCATGAGGCAGACTTCTTCTTAATCAACTAAGTAATCCAAATCTTTATCATCTCTAGCCATATATTCTTTTATGCTCTTTGCTTCTATAATATTTTCCTTTGCCATGAAGTTCATGCTTAGATTTCTACTATTGTCTCTACTAGATTGGCCTTCAATTTTGATTTTAACTGACTACATTACCAAAGTGACCCTATGCTTATAATCTACATCATCAATGATCCCCAGGGCTATAGTCTTGGTAGTATTTTCCAACATAGTACCCAAGAGTTATTCAATCTTGGTAATGAGCCCCTTATCATCAGCTAGGAGTCTATCAAAATTCCTTGTCCATGCACTAAAACTTTGGACCTTGTCCACTATTATTCCTAATATGACATTTAGATGATCCAAGCTAATAGATTTGAACTTAGGAATCTTGTTCCTAATAAAAATGCTAATAATTTTCTTTATTCTAGTCTCTACCTCCTACCATTCTATTATTAACCCCTTAGCTACCTCACTTTATTAGCTTAGGACATCTTCCCTCATCTTTATTGATTTCAAATAATCAAACATATCAAAGAGTGAAGCTTCAAAAATATTCACAATATTATTAAGAACTGATGAAGTAGCTTGTGTCTCTAAGTTTTCTTTCTCCTTTTCCAAATTATGGATCCTTTTTTTCATTCCTTTGATCCCAACCTTGGCTTGGGTTGACTGGGCCTCAATTAATCTCTCAACATCCTATGTATAGATGGTATGTTCTCTTAGTTATTATCCTTCCACTAGGGTCAATTCTATGAAAGGTTCAACCTTTTGGAAGGTGAACTCCTCAATTCCCACCATGGACTTCTTGGTGGTGACCTTCTCTAATCTAGTTGTCTCTAGATTGAATTACACCATGATGACTAGCTTTGTGAACTTTGGAGGTTTTGGGACCTCAATTATAATGCTACTTGATGCTCTAGGAGCATCTATTTTCTTGGTTTTTGGCCCTATAGTGCCCATAATTCTTCTTTCTTATTATTCCTTCATTACATCCCTAATCCATGGCTTGATGTTATCATGCACATTTATGTTAACATATTTTTTTAATGCCCATAAATGGGACAAAGAGGGGATATTCTCTAATTTATCATAGATAAACCAATCAGGGATGATTGGTCCATTAATAGGGAATTTTTCATTAAACAACTTGACATCACTAGTGGGGTGAGTGAGGGTTAATCTTGGCTTCTTCCTTGGTCCAACAGGGACTAATGCTAACTCTACCTTCCTCTTTTCCTAGGGTGACACTAGGAATAAGTCAAGAGTAACCTCTTTTCCTTTCTCCTCCCCATGTTCCGCTACTTATACTTGTGCCTCTTCAATCTACCCCACTTCCTCATCAATGTCATATGCCTCAGCAAGATCTCTAAGGGAACCTTCAACTATTTCATCTAGATCTAGGGAAATCATGTCCAAATACTCAACTAGAGATGGAGGCCTTTGTGGTAGTGCTTAAGATGAGGGTCCCTCTCTAGGTCTCTATTTTAGCTTTTCATTTCCATGTTCTTCCTCAATTTTCTTCTAGGGTGGTGAACGCTCCACTTGAGGCTATTCTTGAGGTGGCTTGGAAGGTCCAAGCAATAATTAATATTGGAGAGAATGCATCTACCATACCTCTCCTACTAGTTTATCTTCACTTGTTAACCTATGCTCTAGCTTAATGTTGTACCCTTTGATCTTGGCCAACACTTCTTCAAAGTTCTTTTCCTTGATGTAAATGGTGTCATGGACACCAATTTGATGCACATAGACTGGCTTGGGGAGATTTTTTTCCTTCAAATTATCACTTACTATATTTTTAGGATCCCACATTTTGAGTTCATCTAATTAAAATCCAAATGAGTCCTTATGCTTGGACATGATCTCGACTTACTTCAAATCTTGTAGCATAATGCTTCCAATGATTAGAGGAAATGGATGGATAAGACCTTTCTTCTTCTTCTCTTTACAAACCCTATCAACACCATTGATGAGTTGGGAGGTAATTTCTTATTTTTCCAACTTATTAGGAACATATAAAGGAAATCTATATCATTGGGACATGATTCCCTTAATTTAGATTATTGTGTAATCTGGATAAAACTTGATATCCCCCATCATCTCTACATATTTATTGATCAAGGGGTGGTCCCTAAACATGGGAAAACCTATGATAGCCTCCAATAGAGTGAGATAGACATAGTCATATTGAATTACATGTGGTTCCTATATTTTAAGATGTACAATTTTGATTAATGGTGGGATATGGTGGTTCTATTCTCAAGAGACCAATTTTTGATGTCTATGAAGTTAATGGAAGAAAGTAGGGAATATAACAAGTATGAAATCATGAAGAACTACTTTATAGTCTTCTTTATGATGGTAATGAATTTCTTTCCTAGGAAGATGTTGATCAAGTCTCCAATTGGAGGGGTGAGATTCTCTTCTACCATGAAATATATATAGGGGACCCAGGTCTTGTTTACATATTTTGTTGAGGGGGCTCCTAATGCTCTATTTAATAGAGTCATGACTACCTTAATCCCTCCCCTAAATTAGACAATAAGGATCCTACCCTCAAAGTCTCTAAACACATGGTTTCCTTGGTGTAACCATGGTCTGAGGATGTTATCCATGTCATGCTTAATGGTCCACTCCCTAATTTTGGATAAGTTTACATGGGGTTTTGGGAGTTTATAGTACTTTTTGAATGTAATAGGGGAAATTTAGGATACCTTCTTAGAAGTTCATTCATAGATGATCTAATCATTATCTATCCTATAGTCAATAAAAATTAAAGAAAGTACATCAATACAATGAATTATCTCCACTTTTGTAACATTATAATGAAGTTTAGCCATCTGAACTATGATAAGTTTAGAGTGCTTCCTACTAACTATGGCAACTGTCTACTCCTCCTTAGTGATGAGATTTAACTCCTCTATGGTGAATAAGAGTTCAAACCAATTATTATTTCCATTATTTAGGGTTTCAACATCCAATTTTGTATCTTTGAAGACTCTTCCCTCATTGTCTATGGATAGATAGAGCTCTAACTCCTTCAATTATTGCCTATGAGCTACCATGGCTTCTACTTGAAAATTTTTCACATCAGATAGAAATTAATCTATGTGAAAGTTATTTTGTACTCAAAAATGTAATTAAGCTTCTCTTGAATTGAATTATAACCAAATGAGTCCACTTAAGGTCCCTTTTATGTAAGGTTTAGGGTTTTATAGCTTTATGGGTAAGATGTATCTAGACCTTAGCTTATACATGCCTTGGATTTGATTTAGACATTTACCTTTATACTTTCACATTTGTGAGTCCATAAGATATTTTATTTTGGCCTTTTCTACTTGTGTGGCATAGATCTAGACTTTTTGTGGCATTTTTTATAAATTCATTTGAGCACTAGCCATTGGCATTTAAAATGCCTTCTTTTATTTTTCACTATCAGGTGAATGTCCTATAATTGACCACAAGATATTGATCACAATTTAGGTCCTTTTTGTCATTGGTTCTTTTGGTATCAAGTCTCATAATTTTACCACTTGGCATCTTTAGGTGCCTTATCGAGATCTGTATCATGTGTTAATCTTTTTTTGAATGAGCATTGGCCATGTGGTGAACTCATGGGCCTTTATATAGTCACTCTCACATTGTTGTATCAAGGAGTGCGATGAAGCACAAACTATTATATATTTTATTAGATCTACTTAAAATGTGATTTTTCCATGTGTCAAGCTCATGGGCTCTTGGGAATCCATTGAAAAGTCTTTGATGTCCTCATTCCATCTAATCATTCTCCTATGATGAAGCATGAGTCGTAGATCTATAAAGATGTACAAGCTTTAATTTAGCACAATATTAAGGTAGGGAATTAGGTTTAAACATCTTAGGCTAAGGTTTATTTCATGTTTATTAAACAAAAAATAAGCTTTAGGCTAAATTTTTTTATGCCTAAGTTTTTAGAGGTTTATACAAAGGGGACCCTGGCTAGTTATTTTAGGCCAACGTTTACATTATGTCTAATAAACTCAATTATACTTTGGGATAAATTATTTTTTGAATCTTATAAAACATTCTCAAAGGGGTAAAAATGATCAAATTCAAAATTTTGACAATAGAGATTAATCATATTGACAAACAAAAATAAAACCCTTTAGTAAAAAGTATTTGGTCTAAGTTTTATGCTATCAAAACCCCTTTTAAAATAAGACTTAGTATAAGTCTTTAGCCTAAGGTTCATGGTATTTTAATAAAATATAATGGGGACCCTAAGATATAAACTTAGAATAATTTTACTTTTTATGAATTTAGACCAAAAGACCATTTCAATATTTGCAGATTGAAGATTTCTAGAGTTTGAGCATCCTTTGAGGGCTTCCATTAATTTACAAAGTAGTTAATGAGATTTATAACAACATTTTGGAGTGTATTTTAGTCCTAAGAAAAATAATTCATTATATTAAATTTTATGGTCTCATAGATGCTAAATACATCCTCATGGATGTAGAATGATGGTTGCTTGAATGTCAACTTTAATCTAGTGAAGCTTTTAATTTAATGGGCTTAAAGTTGATGGTCACGTAGACATCAAATACATCCTTGTAGATGTGAATGATGGTCATGTGACCATAAATTTTAATATCATAAAATTCCAATGACCCAATACAAGAGTGCCACTTGGTACTCCATAGGCCTTCCCAAGATCTCAGACTCAATATGTTCCATTGGATTGAAGTCTTACGAGTAAGTAAAAGCCATAGGATCATGATCTAAGAGATTTCTCATGATTGGTTGATTTTATCAAGTAGGCCACTTTAATTTTAATCCTTGAATGTAATTATTCCACATGTTTACATTGTGGATCACTTAGGATTTTGAATTTTCCATGATATCTTTTCTCTCTTCAATCTTCGATCTACGATGAAGTGAGAACCATTGATCAGAATCTAGGAGCTTGAATGTGATTGGTCTAAGGATTAAGTGCTATATTCTATAAATATTTTCCCATGATTTATAATTTAAAGGACATGAGGAAGCATTAACCATTAGATCTTGTGATTTACTTTCCTTTTTAAGCTAAGGCTTGGGTTTTCCTTGCTCCATTGGATCAAGCCCTATGATGAAGTATAGGTTGTTGAATCTATAAAGATGCATGGAAATTAATTTAGGACCCACAATGACATAAAATAATTAGGCTAAGTTGTTAATTTTAAGGTATCATTCATATTAATAAATATAATAGATCCTTAGGATTAAAACTTTAGGCTAAGCTATAAGTTAAAGAGACCAAGTTAATAAATATTAATAGGGACCCTACAAAACTAAAATTTAACAAAGTTAGGAATTTAAAGAACTTAAAGGGGGAAATAATAAATGGGACTAAGCATTTTTAGGATAATTTTTATTTTTGTTAAGAAACACGACTAAATATTTAAACATGAAAATTGTGTTTAAGTCCAAAATAGGTTTTAAAAGGTTCCTGCCAATTTAGTTCCCACCAATATTCAAATTTGAACCGAGGGTTTTCTAGGGTTTTAAAACATGAATGTCTTAGGAAGAACACCATGGAAAATTCAACTAAAATGCATAAGACCATTTATTAGTGATGTTAGACAAAATTAAAGTAAAACATAATAAGCAAGATTATTCTTGATAAAGTGGATGATCTTCAAATTCTATAAATGATCCTATCATGACATATTTTAATTTTTAATTTTTAGGGTTTCTCAATGGTCCCATTTTTTTAAAAAATGGGGGTATTTTGGCCTCAACACTTCCTCTATACTTTGAAACCAAGGATATCCATAAATTCATTATGTGTCTACAAGTTCATGTGCCTATGATCAGTCAACATGTTAATGCCTTGAATTATGATTTGAAGGGAGTTGCAATGACATGGTGGACAATTCATATAAAATATCAACTCAATTAGGATGATACATGTGAACTTATGATTAACACATTTTAAATACCATAGGTAATCAAAATTTATTGGCCTTTCTTTCAAGAAGGTGATTTCCCTAAAATCTATATCCATAAATGTGTTGAGGTTTGGACTAAGGAATGTGTGGCACCTAAGTATTGGGTTCATATATTTCATTACACACTTACCCCCTTACCATCAACTTGGTATATGCATCAAGAAAAGAAGAGGGAGAAAAAACACTAGGCATAGGTGAAGAGTGACTTCATACAAAATTTTGTGTTTGAAGATGAGAATATTATGATTTATAATGCACTGCTCTAAATCAAACATTTCCTATGTCATGGGTGCCTATAGTATTTAAGAACCATGATTAAGTATACTACACATAAGAACATAGCTTATGATATGAATATAATATTAATAAGATATAAAACTACCAAGATTGAAGAATAATATCTTATGTAGCTATGACATTAAATAAAGGATGAAGAGGAGAAAATTGAAGATTCATATACTGATGGTGATATCAGTTTGACTAATTTATTTTAACTTAAATGGCCAATAGAACCATTAAAGGATCTAGTCACAAGACCCACTGAAGAAGAAAATTTATGCAACATATATATTTTAGAGTAAGAAGGGAAAATAATGCTATGAGAATCTATTGTTAAGGAAAAGCAAAATATTTATTAGCAACCTATTAAAAAGCATGTGGAAAACATTGAAAATGAGGAGATTCCTAAAGTGGCATATATGGATGACTATTGGATTGAATCCAAAGTTTAAAAGCTATGTAGCTCTTATGAGATTATCAAGATGTGTTTCCCACAAAAATGTTATATCACAGAGGAGTAGATCCTTCCCTAGGTGAAATGCATATTGAGCTTAAGGAGTGTGCATTATCCATAAAGAAAATGTCGTATAAGTTGAATCCAAATATGAAGTTGAAAATGAAGGCTAAAATAGATAGAATGTAGGGAGTAGGTATAATCTATCTTGTAGAGAAGGTAGATTAGGTTAGTCCCATCATATTGGATCTTAAAAAAATAGTTTAGATTAGAGTATGTGGTGACTATAAAATTTTGAATGATGTATGTGTGACTGATCCATTTTCTATGCTCTTCATAGATCAAGTTTCAGAATCTATTACATGTCATGAAGTTTACTCCTTCACAAATGGGTTTAATGGGTATCATTAAATACACATTGTATAAGTAGATATATCTAAAACAACTTTTTCCATGAAATGGGGATATTTTTCATACAAGGTAATGTCTTTTGGGATCAAGAATGCACCTACAATTTTTTTCTAGAGTAGTGGTGACTACCTTTAAAGATTTCATTCACAACTTCTTGAAATTAAATTTACATGATTGGTTAATCTTCTCTTTATTTAAATATCACCTATCCAAGTTTTTCTTCATGATTTAACATTGTTGAGCTCTGTGTATTGCCTAAATTTAAAAAAGTACTTATTTTTTACACCTTTTAGTGTCTTGATAGGTCATATGGTGTGCAGTGAAGGGATTTTGGTGGACCAAGACAAAATTATAGTCATTATTAGTATGCCCCCACCAGTTAGCTTAACATAAGTGTGATCCTTTCTTGGACATAGAGGTTACTATAAAAATTTCATCAAGGGATATGTAACCATTTCTTCCTCATTAGAGTATTTACTACACAAAGGTATGAATTTTATTTGGACCTCTAACTATCAAGCAACTTTTATAGAACTAAAGTATAGATTAGTCATTACACCTATGATAGTCTTTACAGATTGGAGTAAGACATTTCATATGCATGTGTATGCTTTTGGTATTATAGTCAGTGTTATGATTACATAGCTAGGAGATGGTGGAGTAGACCACTTCTTATGTTTTATAAGCTTAAATTTGTTTGATGTAGAAAAAAATTACATGACAATTAAAAGGGAAGCGCTAGATATAGTGTTCACACTACATAAATTTAGACATTATCTTATTGAAACACCATTTAAATTTTTCACATATCATCAAGCTTTGTAATACCTAATAAATAATCCTATGGTTAGAGGATGAATTTCAATATGGTTGATGCTCATTCAAAAATTCCAATTTGGCATCAACATTAAGCCACGTAGAGAGAATGTTGGGATCGATCATCTTAATCACATCATGAATGGGGAAGATACAAAATAAATACAAGAATATTTTCTTGATTCCCATCTATTTTGAGTTTCTACGATACCTGATAATTTTGAATAAATTGCTAATTTCCTATAACAAAGAGTATTCCCTGTACACTACCAATAAAGAGAAAAGAAGTAGATTGTCACTAGAGTTTACCATATAATATTATAAATGGGCTCTTATATCATTTTGGGAAGGATTAAGTACTACTTCTATAATGTGAACATCCACAACTCCTACAAGAAGCACACTAAGCAATAGTAGGAGGTCATTTTTTCAAAAAAGCTACTACATAAAAACAATTATAGAGTGGATTACGGTGGTTGAATATTTTTCATGATGCATATAGAGTAGCATAGCATTGTGACATAAGTAAATGAATGAGTAAGCCACACCATAAGGATGAAATTCTCTTGTATCCTTTGTTAGTTGAACAACCTTTTGAATAGTGGGGCATTGATTTTGTAAGACCTATTAATCCCCCATGTAAATGAAGTAAATCTCAATATATTATCACTACAACATATTAATTTACCAAATGGGTTAAAGATATTATGACACCTAGTTATGGGGTGAAGGATGCAACAAATTTATTTTATGATAATATTATCACATGGTTTGGATGCCCCATCGATCTCATTAGTGATTGAGGGACACACTTCCTAAACAATACTATCAAAGCTCTTACTAAAGCATTCATGATTTCCCATCATAAAATTATTATGTACCATATGTAAGCTAATGGACAAGCTAAGGCTTCTAATAAAGTGTTGGGAAAAATGTTGACAAATATATATGATGTTAGGAGGGATGATTGGGAAGATCACATTCATGTGATTATATGGTATTATTGAATGCACTATAAGAGGGTTATAAGTTTTAATCCATTTCATTAGGTCTATGATCTTGAATTAGTAATGCTTATGGAATATTTGGTACCCAGTCTACACATTACCATGGTTATGAGACTAAGGGACCATGAGTCTCTAATAAATAGGCTTCTCAAATTGAATTAGATGGATGAGTATCAATATAGAGCATCTTGGATATAGGAAGTTTATAAGTAGAGTTAGAAAGCATGGCACGATAAGAACCTGTGACATAGGAATTCCATAAAAATTAGCTAGTTTTGTTATATGATAATCACTTCAAAGAATTTATAGATAAATTATAGATTAGGTCAAAAGGGCCTTACATTATACATGAAATATTGTAGCAAGGAATCATTGTTTCAAGAGATATGCATGGAACTATTATGCAAGGGCAAGTAAATGGATGTAGGATTAAACCCTATTGCCAATAGTCTTAATTGATCTCTTTTTGCCAAAAGAATGGGTGATAAGTAGCACCAAGTAGATTTTTATTTCCCATTTTTATATGTTTTCTTGTGTGTTCTTTTTTGAGTGTATATGTGTGTGTGTGTTTCTAAGTTAGATGATCTCTTCACCATATTTTAGAACCATGATAAGAAGTAGAACATGTGACACCCATGCATCTAAGAATTTAGGTGTGATATTATTAATGTTAGTAGAAGTGAAATAAATTAATTAATTTTGGGAAATGTGTAATCAAGTCATCAACCAAGATCTCAGTAGTATAATAGTCATCCCAAGTAGTTAATGTTAGATCCTAGGTTTGATTGATATAATATTCTAAAAATTGGTGGTCAGTCAACATCATCAATACATACCCCAATATTAACAACAAAGAATATAATGGAGTATATCTATGCATGTGATAATAACTAACCACCTTTATTTCTATATTAGATAAGATTTGTTATATTAACATTTAAATTGATATCGAAGGGATAGCTCAATACAATATTTACATAGAAACCAATAGGTGCAAAATATATAAAGGCACAAGGTTGTGAACCAAATCTATATTTAATTATTTCAACCATTTTATAATATGAATTTATATATTTGAGCCAACTTAACTAAAATAAAAAGTAAAAAAAAAATTTAAAAAATTAGTATTTGGATACCATGGATTGTTCGTAGCTCATCAAAATTTTGATAGATGCGTAGAAGGAAGAAATGGGTGTCAATATTATGCATTAGAAGACTAAATATAATAATATATAAATTTTTTATTACCTTCAATATGTAGAATAAAAACGTTTTTGACTAGATTCAGTAGATGTTACACAATCACTTGTGTTTACATCCCCATATCATTTCCAGAACATAGACATCAAGCATTTGCTTTGGCTACCTACCTTCAACAATTTGGGGGTGATTTTGAAAATCCTTCTTGACCACTATAATTAGGGTAACATTTACATCAACACAAATTTCATTATCATTATCAACATTGAAGCAATGGTTAGAGATTTGGTCATGTCTATAGAGGGTGATTAGCTTACTCCTTACAATTCCAAAATGCCTCCTATCCTTCAAAAAGTCAAAGACATATATGTTTGAGGGTCTATAGGAATTCAAATTTAAAATATATAAGATGAACTAGTGTGCATCTTGGTTGAGTGCATTACATGTAGATTCTGGTAGACTACCAAGTCTAAAAAGGAAATCCCCAAAGGAGTGGTTTACATATCACATTGCATGATCCACTTCAATGGATAGTTCAATTGGCCTAAGTACTTTGTATAAGAGGTGATAAAATATATTTAAAGGTGATGCATGACTTTCAAGTAGACCTTTTAGTACTAGTTTTTTATATTTCTATTATGTTTCACTCAATGGAAGTCCCCTAAAGGAAAGGTCCACCTAGACACTAACTGATAGCCATTATAAAAATTTCATAATTTGATATGGACACTTAACCATGGTGCCCTAGCTCATGAGGGTAACTTTAACAAATGGTGGGAGGAGTGTTTGGATCTTATTGTTACATACCCATGAGTGCCTCTAGATGTCATGCAGTACCTAAGATAACATGTTGTTGCCACTTTACTTCTAAAAGTTATCTTCATTCATATACATTAGCTACCTAGATTATCATTTATACCCTACCATATTTTATTACCATGGCCATGGTGTAAGCCAAGGATGATAAATAAAAATCATATGTAGCTAGGAATGTGACACCTCTTCAAACCATACCACTTGGTATAATAGTTCTTTCATCACAACCACAAATAGAAGCCACAACCTCGTAGTAATAGAAAGGAAAGTCCAAGATTTCTATAGAATAATAACTATTACCTACAACAAATTGAAATATGATGAGTATATCAACTTGTATAGATGACCCCAAGGTACTAATGATTAGAAGCAATTGTGACCTACCTCAGATGGAGTTTGATGAGTAGGAGGTTCAGTAGGTAATGCTTGAATATATGGTAGGAGACCTATATGAGAGGGAGGAGGAGAAGGATGTATTCTTTTGGAAGGTAGTGAATATAATTCAAGTATATAAAAGGTTCACTCCAAGTATTTAGGTGGAAATACCACCATGCCCAGTATCCATATTTATCAACACTATGCACGAAGAGGTTGAACAAATGCATAAAATGGATAGACTTTTTAAGGATCAACCTTATACCACTTTCATAACCATAGACATATTTGATCCACTACTTGATATTACAAAAGAGACTATATTATGCATACCTTAAACCTGATGAGAGGATAGGGTTTCTCTACTCTCAAAGAATATCTATTTAACATGGAATCCATTATGCATGAAGTGTAACATTCTCCATCCTCCTCTTAATTTCCAACCAATTGTAGGTCGATTGCTTTAGGGTAGAATAAAGCATATGTTTCCATCTCTGTTGTCAAACAAAGTAATTCACTACTCAGTAGAATAATTTAATATCAAAGAGATAATATTAGATCAGCCTAAATATGATGAGAAAAAGGCTTCATGAGAATAATTAGCTCATGTAGTAGAATGATAAGTACATCAAGAATAAAATAATCACCAGGAGAAACAGGCCCAACAATAGCAAGTTGAGCAAGCACACTGCCAAGTTGAAGAGTCTAAGGCTAAGAAAAAGGCCCATGATGTATAAACTTAGTGCCAATAAGCTATCAAGGAAGCAAATAAATCACAAGAAGATACTAATGTAGTAAAGAAAGAATAGGAGGCACACTAGAAAAATAGGGATGAAGAGTATAGGAATAGAGAGGTTGTGCTCATAGTCAAGGTCAAGCTAGAAGAAAATAAGTAATGAGAAGATGTAGAGGCATAGACAAAGAAGGCTCTAAAGGATGACACTCTTTACCAATAATAAAATGATGAAGATGCGAGGAATAATAATGAATAAGAAGTTGAAGCCTTGCATAAATAGTAGGCTCAAGCACAAGAATAATAAGTATGTGAAGCCAAAGCGTAGGCTAATCTAGAGGCATAGGCATAGGTCAAGGATGAACAAGACAAAATTATTGCACTTAAAGAGTATAAAATAGAATAAAATCATGCATAGAAATAATAGGCAAAATAATAAAAAAAAAGAGGAACAATAAGAAAAAAATTCTAAGGAAAAGGAGCTAAATTAGAAAGCAACATATGAAGCAAAGAGAAAATAAGACAACTATGTTACGCATCAATTGAATACTAAAGAAGACACCAAGGTATAATTAAAACAAGTTATATAACAATAACAATAAAATGGGTTGGAGTAATCAGTGTAAGAAAAAGACAAATCTATAGCTACAATAAGTGTGTAGAAATTGAACTTACCTTTGGGAGGAGTCTGCCTCTAGGACATTCCAATTGTGGGTGGACTTGATCCTTCATCTACCATATGAACTTTGGTAGCATTCCCATTTCATCAAGAAGTATCATTAAATGTTTCTAAGTTTCCATTGATGAAGTATTTAGAGGGCATTACAATATTCTTGGAGTTCATTGAGAGAAGACTACCTTGTTGGAGTAACAGGTCGATAAAATTAAGGTTAAGAACATCGAGTTGCAAAATTGAATTTAGGAACCTAAAAAATCATCCAGTATACTTGTCCAAATTTGGTCACTAAATAAATTAGGTATCAATTAATATCCAACAAATGCAGACTCAAGATACTTATCTCTAAGTTAATAAAATATTGGTGTGTAGTATAGAAACTATGCACATTGGGAACATTGGGCCAAGATGTCAAAGCCAAGGATTCCACACTCATCATTATTATGGAAGAGTATTAAGGTATGCTTATGTTACCATATTTTAGGTCTAATAATTCACTTACAACTTAATTGACTAGAAGCAATAACTAGATAATACATTATCTAGTTCTAGTGTAGAGTTTGTAAAGGCTATCACAACTAAATCACCCATGGCAATCCACACTACAAATATGGAGGATATGGATAGATCACTCTAAGAATCATTGAATTCTAGGTATAATGTGTGTAATAACCTTATATAATGGTATATATAACTATTATGTAGTTATTTTTCCAGCCTTCAAGCTCGAAGACATGTAGACAAGATGGAATAGCTAAGCGAAGAGATTTATACAAGGGTTGTGAACACCAAGTCTACATTGATAATCACTAATGATGTAATTTTAAAATAGATCATCATATACTAAGCTCTATTATGTACCCTACTAAATTTGATAAAATAAGTGATTTTGGATTGGAATGCATATAAAATAGATCTAGCTCCTTTCACCAATTCAATTACATAAATTATGAATACACTTGCCTACAGGTCACCTTTAGAGTTACAAAAGATCATCACATATTGTAAGGATTATTAGTCCCAGTCCAAAGGCTCATATTTTTAACCTTTTTCTATATCCATGCTACCACCTTTGAGTTAAGTATTATGCAGAGTACAAATTTTGAAAATTTTACATAAAATTTTGTATTGGGGAAGACTTAGTAAGATAAGAAACATTTGGTTGGTTGAAAACCCATAAAGGGAATCCACCTGGTTATTCCATCATATTTAAATCACACAAAGGGTGGTAGTTTAGTATCCTACTTAGTTAAAAACTTGAAAGGGAAAATAAGTGGTGTATAAGAGGTGAAAATCAAAAATGACACCTTGAGAAATTACTGTGATTCTTATTACTCAAACCATTTATTTATCTCCTTGAAAATTATACATTCTCAAAGATCCTATGACATTATTCTAGTATGAGACAACATTTAAAGTCTAACAAAGTGTTGGTAGAAGAATGTGGATTGCAAAGTTGCATAGGATATTCATCTGATATTCATGCATTATGCACTCATTTTGTCATTGTATAGCTTATGTTATCTTATCTTCATGAGATGTAATAAGCTAGAATATGAAGAGACTCCATTTTTAGCACCAAGTATGAGAAAAAGATGAACATTCATCAATTAAAAATGTGTGTATATATACTTTTATTTGTAAGATGAAGAGGGTTCTAATTTTAGCAAAGATCAATAGAGATTGTTTGGTTATGGTTACCTATATGATTTATTATTATATTCCTTTCATTCACTCTCATGTGTAATGTCTTGGTTACTTTCTATCTAAGCTATTCTAAGTGCATTATTTTGATTTATACAATATTGGTTATTCTTAAATTACACAACAACATAAAATAATTAATGCATCTTACATTTTTGCTATCCAATTTCCTATATTTTATGATAAACTATTCTATGCACATGAATTATCTCGCATCTATCCTCATCCTTAGCATGTTTTGATGTTTTAAGAGCCTCTACTAATAGTTAATGCACTCGGTATAGTCTTTGATGAAAACCTAGAAGGTGGATGGAATCCCATGAATATCTTAGACAAAAAAATCCATTACTAATTTGATTTTCTCATAGAGTTATAGTTCTTTGATTTAATGTCTTTGCTCTTCTAAAATCAATTCAAATCTTCAACATAGGTGGCTAGAGCTTTGGGTTCTCTCACGGATACAATTATGCTCAAGATCATTTATGATAACTGGGCATGATGTTTGCTTTAAATTTTTTGATATATATTTTGGTATTCAATTCAAAATTGTGCATCATTAGTTCCAAATGTACCTAAAATAGTTTTACTCAATTCAAACATTAGCACTTGATATTGGAGGGTATGCCATGTAGACCTTATAGACATTAAAAGGAATGCCACATCATTAGCTTTAATAAGTGTTATTTTGTCTCTCTTTTCTTTAATTTAATTATGCCATGAAGGATTTTGATATTAGAAAGTTAGATGTTGCATTAAAATAAGGTTATCCAAAATTCTTGATATGCAAATACATCTTCCAAATAAAAGTTCTAAAGACCTATGGTGGACATATATTGTGAAGGCTATGAAAGTTTCCTTTTTCAATGGCCCAATTCTGAACCAAAAGTTTTGAAACATAATATTCAAACAATTTTCTAAGACCAAATGTTCACAGTGACCTTTTGAACCAAAATTTATGAAGAACTCTTCTGAATAATTTTTTTGACTACTTTTGTTGAACACTTTTTCAAAGACCTAATTTATAACAATTTTGTCAAAGACATAAATATGAGTAAAAATGTCAACCATATTCCCCAAACAACCATATTTTCAAACAAAATCTTTGATAAATTTTAATGTTGAACACCAAAAGTGCGATCAAAATATATGAACAAAAGTTATGAAGAACATTTTTAACAATTATTTAACATAGGTGTGAAGGATCTAAAAATGTCAAAGGTTGAATTTTGAATAAAAGTTCTAAAGACATAATTTCTATGAAGAATACTTTTGGTGATAGGAAAAATAAGTAAATCTTGATACTTTATAATTACTATGCATGTTCTAAATACCTATATATATGTAAAACTTTTGAAGAGTACTAATAATATAGTCTAAATAAATTAAACATGTGAAAATGTCCATATGTGTTTATACTGAATAGCAAATTTAGGTGCATATATAAATATCTTTGAAAGAAGATTTTCAAAATAATCCTAGACCTTTTAGAATGTAGCAGGTCCGTATTCAAAAAACTAATGGGGGTATTTTGAGTACAACAAATGGAAAATCATAAGGGGAATACTTCCTAGTATTAGAGAACTTAGAACCTTTGGCTAACAATTAAAAATCAAACATGAACCATTTAACAATAGAATAATTAAATTAGAGACATGAAAGAGACTCCAAAAAACTATACACAACACAATTGATTTGCTCATAACCTTGATTATTGTGTTAGGAAGTGATTTTCCTTTTACCCTTATTATTAAGACTTTAGCAAAGACTTGGGATAACTATAGGTTTTATTATGGTTTCTTTGAAAACATATTTAAAACTATGGAATCTTAGTTATTTCTCTACTACCATCCATGTGTCCATCTCCCAAATGCAAATACCTTTGGTTCATCTTCTTTCCTCATGTATTCTTTCATGATGCATGATATATTTTTTTTATTTCATTATGTGAGCCTTTGATCACCTTTATATTTTATTTAAGTTTTATTTATCACTCTCTTAGGATGTATTGATCCTCATTTTATTATTATTTTTATAATATAGTTGGGATAAGGAGAGAAGAAACCACAGTGAGATGGTATATGTGAGAGCATAATTTTACCAAATTATCCCTACCAGCACATCTATATCAATGGTTATTACCTTAAACAAGCATTAACATGAGAAGTGTATTTGTTATAGTGAAAATGATAAAACATTCTAAATTTGTATTTAGTGATGAGAGTATATTTTATACACCTAATAGAATTAATCAATGGTAACATAACTCTGATTAATTTTCTTATTGCATACCTGAATTCTAAAAATCTTAAACACAAGGGTGTAAAACCTACAAGTAAACCAATTTTTGTGCTTGTTTTATGTCTTTCCCATATTAGTCCTTTATTTTTGAGTGTATCCCATGGATTAAACTTTTATACTCAAACATATATAATAATTCCAATGCATTGGGTACTTTATTGACTATAATAGAAGTTAATCAAATTTACAACAAAATAAAAGATATCTAATCTAGAAAGTAGTGAAATAAACTATGGAAATAAAAATGATAAAAATAGGAAATGTTAACCTAAAAAATAAGTAAATAAATATGAAATAGGTAAATCTATTCTACTTATATCTTTACCACAACACTTTTTATTACTCAATGACATCTCTAGATGATATAGCCATGAAGTAGTGCTTCAAAAATTATCCATTGACTGGATATGATAATATGTTACCTTGGAGGTCCCTCAAATGGAAAGCATTGTTACCCAAGATCTCTAAAATTTAATACGGTCCAATCTATAGTGGGGTAAACTTGTCATTTTGTTCTTTATTTTCATGGGTTTTATCCCATAAAAACATCATTTTAGATATTATAAATGATTTAAATTTTACTCTTTTGTCAAACCACCTTTTGACTATGCCTTGATGTTTATTGAAATTTTATAAAGCTTCAATCCTTGAATCTTCCATCTCTATTCTATCTAATAATTGAGACTCCACTTTTTTACTTGGTTCCATGAACTCCCATATAAGTTGAAATGTTGGAAATTTCAGCATGATTGGGAAAACTAGTTGTCATCCATATACCAATAATTAAGGTAAGGCCTTGAGGTCTTTCATGCATCTTATTTGATCAACCCATAGTGCATATTTTACTAGATGATCTCTAGGTTTTTCTATTATTGAATTTTTAATGGCATTAATCAGGTTTTTATTTTTTTGTTTAGCTAATCCATTTTCCTATGATAAATGGTTGTAAGATGACTTAATGATGATTTGATTATCATGGGCCCAGTCAATGAATTGAAATAATTAAAATGTTGGCCCATTATCACAAATTAAGTAAACGGGGGTGATAAATCTAGTTTTGATGTTTTCCTCCAAAACTTTAATTACATCTTGTGATTTGGAATGCCTAGTAGCTACTACCTCAATCCATTATGTAAAATAATATGTGGTGGTGAGTATAAATTTATGGCCAGCTAAAGAATTAGGGTTAATGGCACTGATGAAGTCTAAGCCCCATTGAGTGAATGGTCTTCCTTCAATAATAGGATACAATGACATTGTTACATTTTCCTCTATTTTTTCTAAGACTTGGCATTCATATCATGTTCTTACATGAAAATGTGTGTCAATTAATATGGTTGGATAGTAATAACCCATTTTAAGGATTTTATGGGCTGTGGTGTTTCTAGAGGGATGACCACTACCTATATTCTGGTGTAATTTTCTAGAATTTCTGGATATTCTTTTCATGATACACATCATAGGTAGATGTATTCATAATTTGTTCTATAAAGAATCCCCTTTCTAATCACATAGTGAGTAGCTTTAAGCCTTAAATCTCTCCTTTATTCTCTATTAAGTTCCATGGAATAAGTACCTATGAGTAAATATCGAATGATATCATTATACCAATATCTTATATATACTTGGTTTTCATAAACTTCCTCAATGGTGATTCATGGGTTAGGCTTAGTCATGAGCTGAATGATGCCTTGTCCTTTAAAAAACATGGTAGGCTTAATTTCTATGTAAAACTCCTACAATTTTTCCATCTATTTTCCTCTATACTCTCCTAATTAATTTTTACCCAAATTAATCTTGATGGTATAGTCTGACATAATGGTTATAGTCTTATTCCTAAAGATGTAGTGCCTAAATTTCTTTACTACTTTGATAAGGGAAAAGATTTGCTTATTTATCATGGAATATTTAATTTCTACTTCTTTTAAGTTTGTTCTCATAAACTCAATTGGGTGCTCACTTTCATCCTTATTTTGGGTAAGCACAAGGGTACTTTTAAGTTCTAAAGTAAATAAATACAAGAATAAATCTCGAGTGAATTCTAGGCTTATCAGTATTGGGGCCTGAGATATTATATCTTTATTGTCTTGAAAAGACTTTTGGGCCTCTAGTGTCCATTCCACTTTAACATCTTTCTTGAAAATTGCATTCATAGGTCTAACAATTTATGCAAAACCTAAGATACAATTCCTCATGAAATCTATTTTCCCAAAGAAAGACTTGAGCTCCTTATTATGATTTGGGAATGCAATAATTGAAATGCTTTAAAAGCTATTCAGGTTGATTTTAATTATATATTTGGTGATAATGTGGTCTAAGAGCTTGTCCTCAATAATACCAAATATGCTCTTCATGGGGTTTCACAAGATGAAAAACATTATACATATTTAAAATATTGATTATAGATGGCTTACATGGTTAGTTCTTGTCTTTGATAAAATAGTGAGGTCATCCATGTAAATGATTATGCATTTACCTATTAGCCCTTGGAATGCATGGTCCATTATTTGCTGGAAGGTAGATCCTATGTTAATCAAGCCAAATGACATATTATTATATGCATAATTACCCCAATTTATGGTAAATTTAGTCTTCATTATGTCTTCTGATTTAACCATCACTTGGTTATACCCTAAAATTCCATCCAAAAAGGTTATCATCCCTGAACCACTTACTATCTAGATCATCTTATCCAAAGAAGGTAAATGATAATTGTCTTTCTTAGAAGCCTTATTTAGGTTTTTTAAATCAACACATACCCTAATTTTGTAATTATTATTCTTAAATAGAACTAAGTTGATAATCTAGGTAGAATGTCTGATAGGGAAAACTGTTTTTGCATCTATCATCTTTTCCACTTTTTTTTAAATAAGAGGCTCCAAAATAGGATTAATTGGCCTCTACCTTTGAATAAATGAATTATGGTCTAGCTTCAGTGGGATTGTATGGGTGATGACCCATATGTTGAAATTATTCAAGTCTTTATATGCCCATTCAATTGCATTTTTATACTGGGTAAGTAAATCCTACACCCTTTGCCTTTCTTCTAATGTGTAGTTAAGGCCAATGCTGAAATAGTGCAAATCACCCTCATCCCCTAAATTATCCTTATTGAAATCATATTCATTTATTTTATGATATATTTTCTATTGGGTTTGGGGATCTAGATGAAATTAACTTTCCAAATAAATCATTCCTAAAATAATTCAGGTTTGTTTCAAGTGAATGACTCTTCCCAATTCTTCCTATCATAGTTGATTTCCTTATCATCAATGATTTGAGACTCAAATTGTCTTAAAACAGTCAAGAATTGGATGATCTACTAGTCATCCTCAAAGACTTAGAAATTTTACACATTATAAATAATATATGGACAAGGTACTATATCAATGGAAAACTTTTTCCCCTTGGACTCTTGTAGTTGTGCTAAATTGGTAACTAAGATAGCTAGGCAATGAAAAACCTGATTATGTTCTCAGATCAATTATATTGAAGGCCTCAGATCAATTATTCATATCTCAATCTCTATGTTTATACATATTTAGGTATGATAACTTGCATTAGTATTTATTCTTGACTTGATTGATTACCAATTTTGAATCTCCATATATTAGTAATTTTTTGAAATTTATTTTGAGTGCAAATTACAATCAAAAAATTAGTGCCTCATACTCTTCTATATTTTTGGTTCAAGGAAACCATAAATTTTATGCCTCTAGGTATTTATTACCTTGTGCATTAACTAATTAAAAACTAACATGTGATCCTCTC
Source organism: Torreya grandis (assembly GCA_037957365.1). Lineage (NCBI taxonomy): Eukaryota > Viridiplantae > Streptophyta > Pinopsida > Cupressales > Taxaceae > Torreya > Torreya grandis. The sequence goes on along the minus strand of JARHVA010003593.1, from coordinate 1,308,006 downwards.
TTGGATTTTGCACTACAAAAATTGAGAGTCCACAATTGGGAAGGTCCTTTAACTTCCAGTTCAAACACCTCATACTTTGTGTTAAAGGTATAAATTATAAGGTTAGGATATTTATATCTTACCTCTTATTTATTAGTATTTTAATTTTTAATTGGGTTCTTCATTCTTTGTTCTCTATTAATTAGAATTTCATTTGTAATACCTCTACATGGTAACCAAATATGAGAGAAGTCTTTTGATATATACACATGCAATATATTCAAACAATCTCTACTAAGGAAGAGTCCATATCCTTTTGGGATATCCCAAGCAAGTATGTCAATATTCATATATAAATTTGGCTCTAATGCCACTTGAATGCATACATCATTTAGTTCTCCAACTATAGGCACCATTATTTTATCTAGCTATGAAACCATCTTCTTTGATGGGATTGACATCAATCCAAGCTTTTGATAAATATAATTTGGCATCATAGTATATAAGGCTCCATAATCAACTAGATAATTGTGAATTTTATTTATAAACTCTCTAATAGTCAATAAAAAAGGAGGTATTTGTGGCTTACTTTTGTATATAACATTTTTATGTGTATCCTTTGTCTTCTTCACAATAGAATTTCTCATGATAGACCTCCATATGAGCTCATTCTATTTAGTGATTCGAGCCAATTCATGAAGAGTTATATTTAATTTAATCTTATTAATTTATTAAATAATTTTGTATCCTCTTTTGCTATATTCCTCCTTATTTTTGGGTTGTTCATTCCATGTTGGGGAAAGTGGATTATTGTCAGCCCTTAGATTTGGTGGAATAGTGGTATTATTTAGAAGAGTAGATGTTGTGAAGGGCTATTTGTTCCTAAAATTATAATTTCCCTTTTGGTACTATTGGAAGACATGTATCTCATCATAATTATCCTTTATTTCATTATCATCCTTCCTTTGAAAAGGAGACTTGTGAGTTTCAAATAACATAATTGTGTTTGAGGAACTAGATTCAGGGTGAGATTCGAGTGGGTTATTCATCAAATTATGTATCACCATATCCCTTTGGAAGATATCAAATTCTATACAAAATTTTACACATTAAAGTTCATCATGATGTGATGTATTTGAACTCTACACCAATTAGGTATAGATATTTCCACTATATTGTTTTCTAGCAAATTATTAGGTTGTTACTACTCTACATTATTTATAGACTAATTGAAAGGTTTGTTATATCTTTAAAACTGATAATTTTGGTTATTTTTCTATCCAAAAGTGTGACCCATCTTCTTTTACATGATCAAGAAGTTATTGATCAACTTCTAGACCATTATTTATATAGTATACAATTCTACTTTGGTAGAATCTACACCCTGGGTAACTATAGTAGTGGACTGAATTGAGTATTGTTTATACTAATTTCCATTCATCTATACATGATTATTCATATATCCATAAATCAAATTTGGTATTTTATAAATCAAAGGGGGTAATGTATACAATTAATTATGGTTGAATATAAGAAAAAATTTATTTACATGAGGCATCTGATTCAAATCTGGAAAACTAGAATTTATATTAGGGGTGCCTAGTACATGAGGATTAAGTTGCCTATCTATATTGATAGCTTTTTCATATGCTAATTATATAATATTGGAATCAATTTACCTTTGTAAGAAAACTATAGTTATTGGATCCAAGGCATTATTTAACATTTCCAATGCTAAGAATTGATCTAACTTCTATGATGGATTCATCTAGGTGTACATCTTCTAAAATCTTACGTTTAAAGTTTGAATTGGCTCCTTATGAACCCTCTTCATACTATTGAAATTTTGATACACTATAATAGGGCTATTAACTTTTCTATATTAGGAAAGGAAATTGATTTGAAATTCATTCTAGGAATTAATTGATTTTTCTTGAAGATTGAGGTACCAACCATAGGTAACATCCTGCAATGTGAACAAGAAAATCCTGAATGTAATATCTTCATTAATGACATTTATTAAACTTAAAATCAACCTTGAAATACTTTATATACTCCTCTTCCATCTTTCCTCATAAGTTGGAGAAATAAGGTAGACACTTGTCTATAATCATTGGTAAACTATGCACCTCTTTTGGGATGACAACATCTTATTAGACTAACCAAAGGTGGTTAATCCATAGGATGATTGATAGGTTGGATATTTATTATTGGATAAGGTGTCCTAACCTAGGGTAATACATGAATAATTTTCATAGATATATTCCTTTGATGTATTAACAAAGGTTAAACCAAAATAATGGCTTGGTCTCTAAACTAGATAACTCTCTTATGTGTCTTTAGTGCAACCCAAACATAGTGGATAACCTCTCACTAGGGAAGGCACACAAGTGGCCCTCCTTCTAGATCCAAATTTTTCCTATTGATTTGGGTATTATACCCACCCCTAGATTTCATGATTTTCCTCTAATGTTTTAAGATATCAATGGAGGTTAAATCCACTCTAGTGAATGAGTTGTAGGTATGGGTTAAACAACTAAATGATGAAATAATAGGTTGGGCATGGATATTTTTAACTGGGTGTGCTTGTGGGTGAAATGAAACCTAATAAGGAAATTAAAACCTAGTTTATTTGAATGTTTGGACCTTATTCTAAAGTGGTTAGATCTCAATTAAATAAAATCCAAAAATAGGGAAAGGTAAAGCAAAAAAGGCTCTATGGTCTCAAGAGATTACTTCTAGGGTTAGTTTCTTTATGGATAAGCATTTTCAAACTAATTCTTGTTTTTTCTAGCTATTTCACACTCACATACAAACACAATTATGTAGTTTTGGAAGATACAATATTAGAAACTCAAAGATCCTAGTTAAAGGTTGTTACTTTTAGAATAGTTTTTGGACACCCATAACTTGGATAAAAAATGTATCTATGGAAGATATGGATCACACCTAAAAGACTATATCAAAGGAAACACTTCTACACACTTTAAAAATTGAAATAATGAACCTATTTTCATATAATCAATAATACTTGCTAATTATTCAATATATATTGCACATCTAGAATCAATAGATATCAATGATAAAAAAAAGGAATTATTATTAGCTATTGCACTCTTAAAATTACTAAATAAAAAAAACTAAGGAATTAAACACTAATTACATATAATTGGAATGGAAACACATCTACACAATTACATGATAACTAAAAATGACTTCTTCCTATATTGATAATTTTCTAACTCTTTAAAATGAGGGATTTATATGAATAAATAGACTTGGGGATGAGTCACATAATCCTCCAAGTTAATGTGAATATCTAAATTACATGTTAGTAATTATAACCTTAGTTCTAAGTTGATGACAAAAAATACATGTCTAATAACAGTTGATCATAACTATATATAAAATAGATTTTCCTGCATGATGCCATGTAATATGTACATGCTTACAAATTACTCAGGATAACTACTAAATGCATACATGAAGTATGAGCAAACTATAATTACATTGAATAATCTCACATGAAAAATTACACACATAATTAACTTTTGATAATTAAGGATTATTCAAATTTGGTGGTTACATGACTACTCTTGACATGGTGGAAGGCACTGAAGTTGATAGTAGAGCTGAACTAGAAGGTGGAATCAAGCTAGAAGTTGTAAATTCAACCTTTTTCTCACCTTTAATTTGTGATAATACTTGAAACTAGACCCATGCTAAAATTTGATGATGTCCATATTCAAAAGTGGTGATTGATGCACACTTCTTGATTTCTTCATTAAACTTATGTGTTCAGCCTTGGTGCTTCTAAAATTAATTTGAAAGATTTCAACTTCTGTAACCTTCTTCCTTAAAATTTTTATCTCAGCCGTAGTTTTTTCCAATGATAGCCCTTGAATATTCCATTTTAAATTTATTGAGGCTTGTTGGAGGAGTTGATCAAAATTGGCTCTACTTAATAATTGCCCTATGCATTCCCTTGCCTAAGAAAGTTTTAACTCATCCAAAATATACAAAATTAATTTCTCATAATCTATGAATTTTGGCATTATTATCTCTACACTTTCTACCCACTCTCTTGTCTCCTATATTTTGATCACAACCAAATTGATGGCATTGGATGCCTCCAATGGTGTCATCAACTTCAAACTACTATAAGCCTTATTCGTTATGTACAAAATAAGAATTTCAATTTATTTTCAACATATTTTTAATAATTAAGAAAAATTATTATTTCAATATGAGTGGCTAATTAATCCATCATTGAAGTAATAACATCTAAAATATTATATAAACTTGAGGATATGCTTTATACATCTATCTCAATTTGTTTGAGAACATGAAAAATTTGTTATTGTTCTTGGATCTACTCCAATTCTTATTGAAACTCCCTTCTCTCTTGCTCAATCCCTTCATGAATTTTGAGCAAACTGTTATTATGCATTTCAAAATAAGATATAAAATCTTCATTATAAGGAGACTACCCTAGTCTCTTGATATTTCTATTATAAATGGAGAATACATCTTGTATCTCTTCCAAAATTATGCCCCTACCAACATCATCTTCAATATTCATCTTCTTTACTCTTTGGATAATCCCTATAAATTTATCAAAGATTAAACTTAAAGTGGGAAGCTTAGTTATTATGAGATTTATCCATTGGGAGGCTTAAGCTTCTAATCTTATAACCCACTATGATATTAGCAATTGAGTAGAGTTGGTTGGATGAGTGTCCTCGACTATATTCTTAGCCAATAGGTCCCTTGAAGATTATTTAAAGGCTTCTACAATTAAGGGATTTGGTAGTGAAGGCCAAACTATCTTATACTAATAAACACCACTGTATTAAGGTATAGAGTGGACTATGTATATCAACTTCTTCTTAATCTTCTTAGATGATACTACAAGAGTAGTCTAGGTAGGACTGAAAGAAGTCATTTTCAAGCCAAATTGGGTCGAAGATACATGTAATTGTACACTTTCCAATGCTCTGCTAGTTTTCATTGTATGAATTTGTTTATGCTTAGGAGTAGTTGAGGGAATAATAGATGTAACAAGAGTGGAAGTGATAATAATAAGTGTTGAAGGAACAATAATAATTATATAAATAGTTGGTATTGTGGAGCTATCAAGACTAAAGGAAATAAATTCCACTTTGGGAACAATAAGGGATGGTAGGAAACTAGGACAAATAGAAATATGATCAAATGAAATAACAGATAGGAAAATTAATTGACACAACTGGCATTGTAGAAACTATTGCTATTGAGAAGATGGTTGGGACCATATCCTCACCTGATTTGTCTAATTCAAGTGGTGATTTTCTTTTGGATCCTTAGAGGCTCAATAATTTTTATCTTTTTAACTCTTCTTCCTCATCTTCATCAATGGTCTCAATTAATTTATATGGTTTCTCTTACCCTATGGGTTCTTTTATAGATGATGTATTAATAGTTTTACTCATAGGAGATCTATGGGATCTAGGTTTCATCTTGTAGTAAAGAGTTACCTTTTATATTGAGGGGGAAACCATCTGAGTTGGGGGGTGGGACTTCCATTCTTGTAGTCATAGGAGATGAAGTGGAAGTATGAATATTATGGTGTTTATAATCAAAAGAGCCTATGCAAATTGATCTTCTTTTCTTCTAAGGGAGCTTATAATTATAGGAACCTTTTGTAGTGTAGGATATTACTTCATAAGAGTCATCATGATGGGTGGTGTCTGAGAGGGTTCCTCTTTATCCAATGATAACTAAGAGATCATATTATTCCAAAAGTCTATTTCAGCCCATCCACCTAGAGGTGGAAGCCTAACATATGCATCTACAATTTAAATTCAGTACTCCTCTTGTATTATTTTTAAAAATTATTCATTCAATCCCATCATTTGAGCCCTTTATAATACCTAGGCATAAATCTTAGAATTTAAAAATATAAATTCATTGTTATAAGGTTCATGTTGGTATGGGATACCAAGACCTTGAATGTGCTTTTGAATCTGACCATGAGGGTCCCAATCTCTATGTAGTAGGGTGTCTAATCAATGACATTACCTGAACTTGACAACACATCTAAAATTATTATAATTGGCATAACAAATTATGTAAATCATTAAATGAGAGCCATGAAGTGTGATATTTTTCTTCTTTAAATATTTATCAATCCCCCTCCATAATTGGTATGTTATCTCATGTTTAACTAATTTATCTAAAAAATATGTTGGGAGACACAGGGGGTAACCTTGTGCCTTATGACCATGATCACATTGTAATAAATGTAGAGACAATAGTACCCTTTTGTAATCAATGTAACACTAATTATTTTTGATACGTTGGGTAGTGATACCTCATGGATAGCCATCCTTACCTAGGGATACATGTCCTTTATAATTTTGACTATATTTCTTATATAGGCATAGATGTGCATGAATGAGTAAGATTCACATATTATATTCTTAATGTAATTTATATCCAAGATCCAATTAAATCCATTATTCATATACAATGTTTCCATTAATACATCTAAGAGGTAATACATCATGTAAAAATGGCCTCCCATAAGCCTCTTATTCTTATGTAATACTTGTTCTTCTAGCCTAGTGTTAATTATCTCTCCCAAGGCAAAGGTTAGCTCTGAGGTCATCAATAACTATAGTAATGGAACCCACTTTAGGTGAGGAAATTGGATGATAGGTTATTCATATAACCTATTCAAAATAGCCATTCCAATGTGGAATCCCATTCTAAATTTGGTTATAGTTACTGATAACTTTTCCTTAAAGACCATAGTTTCTAAAGAAATCCACTTTCTTAGTGTTTTATCAATTATATTTATTTTATTCCACATTAAAACTCTATGTAAACAAAATTTAGAGTCTAAAAAAGGTAAGGATAGGTACATTTGTAAGGAATCTCCTATAATGTAAGAGATGATGGTTTTATGCTCCATGTGATGTATAAAAGTACCCTCAGTTGCCTTGCCTATAAATAATAAGTATTTCAATAGGTCAACACATGACATTAGCATTAGATTGGATACTATAAAGTGTAATCCTTGTCACTTAAGTGGGAGAAAAATTATATCCAATTTAATGTGTTGGTGTTATATTTTCTTCACATGTATGGGTGTTTACCTTTCCAATTATGTCTAATAGAGATGAGTAGTTATGATACTCATCATTGAGCACTATAAAATACAAAATGGTGTCCATGTACTTGGTAGAGTCTTTTATCAAAACATTTAAGGTAGATATAATCCCTTGAATGTCTTGGATGAATAAGCCATTGTTAATTTTATTTGCTCATAGAGATTTCGTTATCCAATTTAATGGCTTGGCTCTTCTGAAAGTAATTCATAGTTTGAATACATGTGTCTAAGGATTAAAGTTCTCTTAAGGATTTAAGTTCACTTAGGATCATTTATGATCAATGGGCATGATGTTTGATTTCAATTCATTGATATAGATTTTGGTATTTAATTCTAGTTTGTGCACCATTAATTCCCAACACCTATAAACTTGTTTTACTTATTCAATTCAAACTTTTCCACTTTATTTTAGAAGGCATTCCATGTATACATTATATTTGTTTATATTAATTCCATGTCATTTCCTTTGATAAGTGTCATTATGTTTCTCTTTTATCTATAATTTAATTATTTCATTGAGGCTTTTAGTAGTCTAGAGTTAGATGTTGCATTAAAGTAGGCCAACCTAAATTCTTGTGATGTGAACACAACTTCCAAATAATTTTTTGAATACTTATGGTGGACATATTTTACAAATCCTACGAAGGTTTCCTTTTCCAAAGGCCAAGTTAGAAAACATAATCTCAAAAAAAAATTGCTAAAGACCAAATGTTGACTAAGACCTTCTCAACCAAAAGTTTTGAATACCACTTATAAATACTTTATCTAACTAATTTTTTCAAGCACTTTCTAAAAATACCTAATTCCAAACACTTTTGTTTAAGGCCTAAATATGAATAAAAATGCTAACCATTTTCCCTAAAGAACTAGAATTTTGAATAGACTATATGATAAATGTGAATGTTGAAGACTAAAAGTGTGATTAAAGCCTATGAAAAAAATATCCAAAGAACATTTTTCATGAATATTTAACATAGGTGTGAAGGAACCAATAATGTTGAAGGTTAAATTCTAAAAAAAAGTTTTAAAGACCTAATTTCTATGAAGAACACTTTTGCGACAGGTAAAATATGTGAAGCTTGAGACTTTATAATTACTATGCATGTTATGAAAACCTATGTATATGCAACACTTCCTAAGAGTATTAATAAGTTAGTTAAAATAAATTAAACACATGAAAAATCCCCATTTTTCATTTATATCGAATAGTGAAGTTAGGTGCATATATAAAGATATATGAAAGAAGATATTCAAAATAGGCCTAGCCCTTTCAAAATTTAGTGGGTCCCTATTCAAAAAATTAATAATGGGTGTAAGTTGAGCACAACACTATGCTTAATTTTATTTCATAAATAAGGAAAATAACTAAAACATGATCTTAGGAAGGCCTTAGATCCATATGATGAAGACAATCACTTCTACCCTCTTTCACAAAATCAAGTTCTTAAACCAAGGAAAGGTCTTTGTTACCCAAGGTGATATGAATCCATTTCACATTAACTAAATAAATATTAAGAAAATACTAGGGATTCACACTGATTATCATTTTCCTAGTAATTATTTAATGAATCTCCCTCACTAGACAAAGACTAATATCCCATAGTGACCATGACATGTGTTTTTAAATTGCTTTATAAGAGTTATAAAACCTCACCAAGTGAAAAAATTAAGGAAAATGGCAAAAGAACAATTTATAAAATGAGTGAGTAAAAACTTTTAATAATACCTATCATCTTGAACAATTTTATGGTTGATATCATTAACATCTTAGATAATTTTGAACCCATTAGGCTTCCATTTGATCCACATGGGGTCAGGACTTATATTCACCATAGACCTCTTACTTTATAAGTTATTAATTTTACTATCAAATTCTATCATATTGACATGGTATAACTATTAGAGAAAGGAAAAAAACCTTATAAAAACCTAATGATCCACCCCTACATGTCATCAATTGATTCCTCATTATTAATGGGTAAAATGTTATTTATACATTAAGTTATGTAATGAAATCATTGAACTTTATTTTTCCCCTCAAGCACTTGAATAAAGAAGTCACACTTTGACCTAAGACACTATAGATGTTAACATTGGCTCTAAGGAACAACTAAAAATCCTTAAGCTTGGATCATCTCTCATAAGGAAGTAGAAAACCATAAAAAGAATTTTACTAAGTTTTCATAAGATTTCACTTTCCCTCACTTAGATACAATAGGACACATGATAATGATCATGAATTACAATGAGTACTATAATTATAAAAAAAATTCATGAGTTCCCTATTCAAGTAGGATACCTTGTCCTAATACTCGATATAAAAATTGATAAAAATAAAGGATAAGGTCAAAAATTTGGACCTAATTTGTTAGGACTATATTTGGTAATATAATATTTTCACAATGGACCTTTTCAATTATGAAACTTGGATAGAAAGAAGTTTAATGAATATATGAAATCTTTTCACCTTAAACTTTACTTCATATAGATATTATAATCCACATTTCCCTCCTTTCATCAATAAAAATTTCATCATTGTTGTGTTGTTCTTACATTTCAAGGATTTGTTTGATTTTTTTAATTATGAGTTTGCATGACAAAGACTTTCAAAATGTAGAATAAAAATTCATCCTTTCATATTACCCTATTTTAATTTATATATCACTCTCAAAATCAACAAAAAATATGAGTCTTTTTATAGTTATCATAAGTACTATTTACCTCATCCCTATACACTTTCCTGAAAACTTAGAAATTTTAGCCTTTATCATAGTCTAGAAGCTTATCCATGATAAAATCTTGATTTTTAGTTCCCTATAAGTATAAATTATATAATGATCAAACCAAGTAACCTTATCCACTTATATTGGTCCTTATAAATGATCCCTTTCATCTTACTAGTTGAGCAGGACCAATTTTAGGGGATGAGGGCCTTCCCAAAAATTAAAAAAATAAAATAAGAAAGACACAATATAGAACCAAGATTATGGAAGTCAAAAATAAATTCCACATCTATCACCCCTTTTTTATCCTCAATGATGATCCATCACATCCCATTTGTTACATGACATCAGAATTATGGGAATTACCTTACCTACATACATTTAGCCTTTGGCGATGAGTCCATCTGTCATCCTAGTCACGTGAGACTAAGTGTAGGGGGGTCATAAAAGTAAAAAAAAGAGAAAATGGTGTAAAAAAAGTGTCTAAATTTTATTAAAATCCCTAAAAATATTTCTTAGATATCTATTATACAAGGATAACCTCATTTATTTTATTGATTATGTCATGGTTGGCCATCTCTCGATCTAATTATAGACACTTAATTCTAGACAAATCCAACAAAACTATTACTTTCTAAGTCTTTCAATAAGTATAATTATTCCCATTACTCATAAGGATTAAGTCAACCTCTTATTCCTTATGAAAATTTTATGTGTAGTTTTCCTCTTTTGTTATCTTGCATATCCCATCTTCCTTTTATTCCTTGTTTCAAACTAGATGTCATTTTCGTAACATGAATACACTAGCTCAATCATTACCTGCTTAATCATAACCATTTATTGTATTACATTTACATATACATTTTTCATCACATTCAAAAATATGATCATATCTATAACATTTTATCAAAACACATATCCATAGTACTTCATCACACTCCTAGCCATCTATGATGCATAAATTACAAAACATATATTACAAGAAATAAAACAAGATGCTAGACATTGTTAAAACCAAAAATGGGTCAAATATCTACATATAATCAATTTTATCATAGAAATAAATTTATAAGTTCAAATAAATCCATAAAGGGAAAATGTGTCTCAAAATTTTTTTTCAAAAAAAAGATTAATCATAGACTAAGACATAATCATCCCTATCATTGGGCTCCTACTAAGGGAGAGTTACTAGGGCTCATGTTCTTTGTCCTCTGTGAAGGTCCAAGGGTATAATGGCTGGGGTTATAGCTCTTGATCCTATGTAAATTTCAGCTTGTGCTTTATTGGGAAAGTCTCCCTCCCACTGTCTATTTTATAAAAGAGGCTTTTCTACCACTCATTAGTAAAATATCACTAAGATTATTCACTTGAGACTCTAACCCTCCCACCTTGGCCTATAGGAAAAAAAATTCCACCCTCTATCAGATGAGCTTCTAAGCTCCATGATATGCAAGGAAAAGACACTGGTATGTCTTCCCACACTTGCAATAATGCCTTAATCAGTGAGAAGTTAGTCTTTATTAAGGCTGTTACCCACATAAAACAAGTTCACTAAGGATTCTTGAATAAATTTCCTCCACTCCATGGCTATGTATATGAACACATAAACACACATACATACATTATATATCTATTTGAATAAAGGATATAACTCAATAAAATAAAGAGCATGAAAATTATGGTAAAGAGATCAAAATAAATTATGTCACTAACACACCTAGGTTTCTCCCATATTAGTCAGGGTTAGAGTTCTTGTAGGAATTCATCTCAGCCTCCTTCTCTTTGGTTGTAATCTCATATCTAGTAGGGGCCTATCATCCCTCTATTTTTCCCTATCTTCCCTCTCTTTTTTTCCTACTATGGTGGTTGTTGTGATGGATGTTTTAGTTGTTGTTTTTGGTGGACATTGTATTGTTTTATTTGTATAATGTTATTTACCACCACTAGGTACTCCCATTTTAATTATATTATTGATGTTATAACTTTTACTACACCACCTCTTCATATTGTAGGTTCTTGACCAACCTGTGTTCCTCCTCCTCACCGCCAACCAATAACCATCATAGTGATAGGATTATTTGTTTTTAATGCATGCCTCCCTAGTCTCCTAATTCATGTATCCCTAACCTCACACTCTTATATGTAAAATGCATGAGGAAGTGGTAGGATAGATCTATATTATATCCTAAACTAATGGGTTACCATATTAATAGGGTGTTTCTTATCCTGACCATAATGGTCATGAATTTATGTTACACTCTCATAAGTTGATATTATAATAGCCTCATCTACCCACTATAAATCCATCCCATGGGAAGGCATTGTGATCATATCTCCTATCATTAGTGTTCCCACTTCATAAGGTGTATCCCTAAGGGGTATCATACATATCCACTTAGAGGCCCCAATGGCCCCCGCTTCCTTAATAAATACACCTCTATGGTAAGGTGTCACTCGCACATAGACCCAACACATGATGCATTTTAAATTACTAAAGTATATATTACCTAACTAATATATCTTGTAAAAATATATTTACATCATGTATAACATGTATTATTCCTAATAAAACATCCTACTCCACTTCTCTATACTGCTCATTAAAGGATAAAAAATGTACATGACATAGTCCATCCCCTTGTCTACCACTAATCATGAGGCAAGGATACCTATGATATATTTATGGAGGTTTGGGATCACAACCTATTCAACCCTTACCAATCTAATTCTATACTTATCACCCACATCAGGTGCATTTTGGTCTTGAAAATACTTTTCCCAACCCTAAGCCTCAACTTTAATGATAGACTTTCTTAATATCACTAACCAACCTATAGCCTGAAACCCAATAATCCCATATACATTTTTAGTGTGATTATCCACTTCCCATAAGCCTAAATAAATTAGAAAGTGTTTTGGTACATGTCCTAATAAGTGAATAGGTCATAAAAAATCCTACTTGTTGGATTAATAATCCCCACATGTGTAATGTTTAGTATGTTAGCTTTCTCCTAAATAGAACACTCATTCATCATCAATAATCTTAGCACCTTTACGATCCACCCCTATTTCATAGACCTACTCTACTAGATGTAAAACACCTTAAAACATGAAATGAACAACCTAAATCAATGACATAGCCTTAAAAACATTCAAAAAATTCTAAAAAATAACTAATAAAAAAATGTCACTACCTAAAGGTGGAAGTTACGAAACTGTTATAATGGATTATAGAACTGATGTTTTTAATAGACTGGTTGTTACATAAACAGCATGGTGGTTGTGTAATTATTGAACATGGATAATAATTACATAACCACCAGTATATAATTGTAAGTGTGAGTCTACAAAGTCTAGAAATTTCATCCCATGACCAATGGTTCTACCCTCCTATCCTCCTACCTAAAAATTCCCCAAAAAATCACTAAAATCCATGATATAAAAGTTTTTTTTATAATCTACATGTTACAAACCATACATGAAAAAAACTAAAAAATATTAGTCCTTGGGTGCACTCTCAACAAGAATACAAACCTAGGGTTATGACATGAAAATCAAGATAAATTTCCCATGCTTGTACTATGTTTGTTATTGCTACTACCCCTACCATATTCTCATCACACTCTAATTTAACATCAGTCACATATGATTCCATCATATGAATTTCATATCTCCAAATTCACAAACTCACAATACATAAATGACTTCCCAATTTGGTAAATTTTTCAATTTATACTTCAATTTCTAGCCATTTTATCTTTAAAAAAACTATTTTTCAAAAGTTATCTCAAAATCTATGTTTTCACATATTATAATGAATTCATGTTTTTTTTAAATCTAAAATATCATTGGATATTATAAATTCTATTAAATATAATGTTTACTCCCATATTTTTAATGTAGAATATGTTGTTTTCACATCTTAGCCTTACAGGTCAATATCTCATCACATAATACTAAGCTCTTTGCCTCGATAGGATGTTCAGGTAATATGCTCACCCCCCACAAAAATGCTAAGTAATGTGTGTCCATGTTTTGATTAGTTATTATTTTTTATGATTTCATCATAAAATTTCACTTGATTCTAGTTTATGAATTATATTTCACAATGGAAAATTGATTGGCTTTGTTTTGTTGCACATGTAGGAAAGCTAGGTTTCCTAACCCTCTTTTCCTTTGAGTGTGTGACTACTCAATAAAAACACCCTCACTAGCTAAAAAATATGTCTATCACTAAGGGGTAAATATTTACACACCCAAAATTTTCATAGTGCAACATTTCATGATATACGATGATGATGTAAAGACCTCCACAAATAAAAAATGCTTAGGCTTTATCCTCTCCCACTTTCTATCTTTGTCCTTATTTTTGGTCTTGTTAATTTTTTTAATTTTTTGAATTTTTTCCTTAAAATTATAATCCTTTGTGACACATGATGAAACCATCATTGTAGTTGTGAAACAACCTTATTTTTTTTAAAACCACCTTGATAGTTTGTGCCACTATTGTGGTGGTTCTATAAACCACTTACATTATCACAAAAATGTTTCATCAATTTTTATAACTACCACATGCATAAATTGGTGGTTTATTCACTATTACATTTTTAACTGAGTCATAGGAGCACATTTTGATGCATTTTTCATGTTTTTATCCTTTTCTTTTGTACTGACCTTCCTAATGCCATACTACACACTTAGTCATATTCAAATCAATCTTATCTAACTTCAAGATAACTTCAAAAATATATTAGTCAATATTCAATTAAATTCCACATGCAACCTCTTCTCCTTCCTTACAAATAACTCAATTTCCCCTATTTTTAAATCCAAAAATTGAATTATGATTTGAGCATACAAATTTTAGAGAGAAACATTCTTCCTTTTGTAATTTTTTAATAACACAACCTGAGTTTCATAGTAATTTTTTGATCACCCAAATAAATTAGATGAATAAACCCACAAGCTTGCTAACATGTGAAACTAATTGAGTAAAACCAGCTCACAAATTACAATAGGTTAATGTTGTGCCTACAAAGGCATGTCACAAGCATTTTATTAATCAAAATAGTGAAGTGTATAATTGTGAAAATAATAAATTAACCCTTTATAACTGAAATAAGACCTATTTATTTATTTAAGTAGGACCAATAAATCAACCAACTTTGTAATTACTCAATACCTAACTATATATGTGAATGTTTACCCATAAAATAACCCTATTACTTTATTACTTAACAAGATAAAAATATATGTAAAAAGGGGTTGTATTTATAAATAATAATTACTATTTAAATATATTACAAATATTTATTAACCTTTGTTATGACTTTGGAATAAGTCCTAACAAACCCCCCTACGATCCAAAGTCAATTATTTAGACACACTCCAAGCATTTTTCTAAATTTTTATAATTTTACTTTGTCAAGGGGTTTTGTGAAAGTATCATATGTCTCATCTATATTTAGGAAATATAATGGTTCAATTATTTTCCTAGAAATTGGAATTTGTAAATAATGATATTTAACATCCAAATGTTTTGTTTTGGCATGAAATACTAGATTTTTGGACATCTTAATTCCATTCTGACTATCAAAGAATAAATGTGTAGAAGCAATTTGAGAAATTGAAATATATTCAAATATGTGACATAAATAGACAATTTATCTAGAAGAATAAAATGTTATAATTTATTCTAAATCTAATGATGAATTTTCCATAGTATCTTTCTTCTTATAACAACATACAATGGTAGTTGAACCAATATGCATTGTATATCCTATTGTGGACACTCTATCATCCATACATCTAACCAAATTAGAATCACAATACCCAATAAGTTTTAAAGTATTATACATGTAGTGCTCAAGTCCATATTTTGTCATTACCTTAAGGTAATGAAGTATTTTTTCCACTGCATGCCAATAAATTTCTCTGGGCTCATCAATAGACCTTGAAAAAATTCTAAACATAAAATATATATATCGAGCCTTGTTGTCATTAAGTATATTAATCCTCCCACTAATTTCATTTATTTTTTCTATCAAAAAATGAACTACCATTATCCTTAGAAAATTTTAATTTAAATTCCATTAGAGTGAGGGAATTTTTTTAATCATTCATATTGAACCTCATGAAGAGAGTGATGAAGTATTGGAGAGATTTTGAGGGGAAAATTAGTCTTTTAAAATATTATATGATATATAGAATCCTTACATTAAGAGATAATTCATTCATGAAGTTGAAATCAAGATTTAACATTTGCAAGCAAAGATAGCCATAGTAAGACCAAGTGGACTTCAAGACACCTAAAAGGTGTAATCATAATCAAAATTTCAATTTTAGTATTTTATTAACAACTTATAATTTTAAATAATAGGGGTAAAAGGTGACTCAAGATGACTTGATGATGAAGAGTGCCACTTTTCACCTCATAAACCAAGAGAAAGGGTAGTTTTGAACAATAAGATCAAGGTGTCAAGCAAGTTTGAAACTCATACACCACTTGGAATAGGAAATAATTTTCAAGAGAAAAACACATCTTGTAGACTTAATGTGAATATTTCATAACTCCTTGATTTTAACTCTCTTATTATACACTTATCACCTCTCTCTCCTACACCTTTCTCTCTTCTTCTCTCTCATTTTTCTATAAATTGAGCCTTGTTGGGCTATGTATTCATCCTCCACCTAGGTGTGGAAAATCTATACTCATTTGAAATTCTTTGATCAATGATAAAAATATTGTTTTACCTCTTCATTTAACTTGTTTTAATGCATTCATATGACTATTTTATCTTATCAAGTGATTACCTTAGCTTCCTTATCATGTTATCCTTTTTTAGCATTCATATTTCATTTGAAAGATTCTTTGTAGGTTATATGAAGTGTGAAAGGTTGAGTGAGTTTTATACTCATTAGTGTTATTATATAACCTCTTAGTTATTCCTCCTATCCCTAACATCTTTCACAACCTTCATGTGAAGTGTTGATTTAAGGAGGTGGTTTAGGAGTTGTGTTTGTTTCAGGTTAGTCTCATGGCTGAAGTGCAAATGTAGTTGGTTGGTAGTGGTCAACTTATTTGGTGTATCACCTCCATTAGAATAGGTTTTATCTCTCTTTTCCTAAAAATTTTATAAATTATTAAATGATCCTAAGTGATAAACCAAGGGAAGCTAACACTATACTTATAGATTTAATCCACCTAAAATTCACCCACAACCTAGGATTGTCTCCATGTTATCCCAAATTTAGAAGGCTTGAACAATCTTCCAAAGGTGTAAAATTTGGGATATAACAATTTTAATAGGCCTAGTGGTATGAAGGTCCAAAGTTGTTAAAGGATTATTGGATTTGTCCTTTTACATATCAGCCTTTAGAGGCATTCAAAACACCAATGGAGACTTTGAGCTTAATCAATTTGTTCTATCATCCTAGGCACTTATTTAAAGTAAGTTGTATTTTCATTTTACTATCTTAATGAGGTATTTATGGTTGAGTTTGAAGTAAATTTCAATTTCATCAAATTTGATGAGGCTTATTGATCCTATGGTACTCTATATCAATCATATAATGAACCTTACCAGTAGTATGATGATTCATATCAGTCCTATGGTATTCCTTATTAGCCTCACTATGACCCCAATTATACACCTCAATAGCCTTATCAAGGTTGTTACCCTCCTCACTATCAATAACATCATTCTTATCCTTCTTATAAGCCATATCAATATTATGATCAGCCTACACCTCCCCCATATGGATATGGTGTTGAATATGAACAAACTTATCTTCAACCAAGCTACCCTTCTTCCATTCCTCCATTATCTTCCTAATATTATCAATATAAAATGGATGAGATCGAGAGAAAGATACTAGAATGTGCAAATAGATTTTTTTTACTTCTTAATAAGATGAAGTGATTAGGATATTTCAAGCTACATATAATGATTCATTAGAGAGGAATGAGCTATGTGAATTTTTATTGGACAACATGGATATTTGGGAAAGACAACAAAGTGATATTGATCAATACATTCAATATACCTCTTGCATTCCTTAGTATCCTTCTTATGCTCCCCATCCTCATAAATTCATTGACCGTCCTAAATAAGAGATATTCCAAGATAATATAGACAAGTGAATTTAAGCCTTGGAATTGAAAATACTATATCTTGAATCAATCCAATATTTAGAATATGAAACCAAAGAAGATATTATGACTATTCAAACCCATTTTCTCCTCCTCAAGAACCTAAAACTTTTCCATCTTCGAAGTCTATACAATAAAGAATTAAATAAAAAAGGAGGTCCTAGTTGAGAAGGTTAGAAATCAATTTGTAGGTATAAATAATCCTCAAAAAGGATATAACAAGAATGAAGTGGTTGTTAAAAAAAATGAGGCACTTATAGCATAACTAAATTTACTCTTTCTTCAATAATTATTTCAAGAATCTTCCATTCCCAAGACCTCAAGTTATAAGAGTGATCCCTTGGTGCCAAAACCTATTCATGAATAACCTATTGTGCCTCATACTCCCTTTCAAACTCATGAACATATCCATTTCCATCCTACCATCTCCCTTCTTGAGGAATAACCTATCCTTTGTGAGGTAAATGAAGAGGATCAATTTGTAATTGTAGATAATGAAGGTAATTAAAGTGAATTTGATGAGGGAATTTTTATTGGCACTCCACTTGGGGAAGAAAGAGGTAATTTAGTTTTCAAATCCGAGGTTATAAAAGATGGTCTTGATAGTATGATTCAATAAGGAGATCCAATTACATCTAACCTTGTTAAAGTTGTAACTAATCTTGAAGTTGAAGGTTATTTAAGCCAACAAAATGAGATTTTCCTATACAAATGACCTAAACATATATTATGCTACACCCATGAATCACCAATTTGTTGACCAATTAGTCAAAATAGCATGGGTGTAGAATAATATATGTTTAGGTCATTTGTATATATTAGTTGATTTGTTGTCTCTTATTTCCCTAAGTACTTAGCTAGCACATGTGTGCGTCTTGTTTCCTTTGCTTTGTGTGTGTTGTTATTTTTTTGTGTGTGTTTTGAGGTCAAATAATATTGTTTTATCTTGGTCAAATTTTGATTAGGTGTGAGTTTGAGTGTAAGTGACTCCGTTTCCTAATAGAAGGACAAGGCTACTAGTCTAGTAAGCATTGCAAGCATGCTACACCAATGAATCACCAATTTGTTGACCAATTTTGACACCCAAGGTCAAAATATCAACCCCTATAGTAAAAAAAAATATTTTCATGTCTTATCATCCTTTTTCAAATCTTTTTCATGTCTTATGTGATCCTCAAAGTGTCTCTCTAAAGTCTTATTAACAAAAATTAAGGTTAATTTGACAAGATTAAGGTAATGTTCTGTCTTACATTAGTCTAGTCATTCCATGATGTAATGAATATTGGTAAAAATTTGTAATAGGTTATTAATTTTATGTCAAATTAATATTTACCCTTTAATCACATTGCATAAACATGTCACAAATGTTTGAAAAGTTTAAGGTTTATTTACAAACTTTAAGGTAAGTGAAATTAAGGAAAAAGATGTTTTTAACTAACTCCAATGCATGTAAAATTTGATAAAGGATAAAATACAATAAAATTTACTTTTCATAGGTTATTTTAATAGTTATTTAAATTACACACATGTAAAAAAATGTCAAATGATGTCAATCTTATAGGAAATCAATCCAACAAGGTAGTTTTAAGCACGTGTACAGACTTGAAAGACTCACTTCTAGGTGAAAATAATTCATAGGTGTATTTTAAGATTATATATGCTAAATACATGATTTTAATGATGTTTTAGTTCTCATATATGCAAAACATACTTCCTTACCTCCATTTCTCTCTTCATAAGCTCACAAAGGTAGTTTTCAAGTGTTCATTTCATATAATACGATGGGAGTCAGAGTCTAAGTTTTTTAAAATATTAGGGGGTCATAATGGACTTAAAATCCATGTAAATAATCATAATATTAGTGGATCATCCTTTTCGATTAATCATTAAGAAGGCATAGCAGTCAATAATAGCTAGTTAACCCCATAAACTCAACTTATCTCCTTGAAATTATAGTTTCAAACTAGTTTGAAGCATGGGATAAATTAAAAAGGATTTTTAGGGTCTATTAAATCATATGAAATGTTTATAAAAGTCACACTTCACACATGTGAGTCCAATATGGTATAAAACTCTTTTTCTACATAGTCTACAAGCTAAAAAATGGTTTCTTGAATTTTTGAAATATTATGCAAGGTTAAATATATATGAGGTGATGGTTTAATGTTTTACACCATATTATCATCTAATGTAATCTTACAAACATAACTAGAGACTCTGTACACAACTCTCCAAATGACATTCACATCATTAGTCAATTAGACTATGTATAGGCTATTTGCTTCAAATGGTTTGAGAAGTCTTAATCTTGCATTTTCAGAGGTGTTTGATGGTCTTGACCTCATGATAGAGGTGGTAAATAAATGGAAATATGATCTTAGGTTTAATAATATCAAGTTTGCATCATGAGAAATCCTAAAAACATAAAAAATGCAGACTTGTAGGTTTGTATTTCATGAGATATGTTTTTAAATATGAATGAAAAGAGGTTTATAAAGGTCTAAATAATGAATCCAGTGTAGTGTCACTATATTTTTATGAGCTCCAAGACTAGTGGAGGAAGTATGTTTTAAGATCCAATGCTCAAGGCATGTAATGAACCCAATTGTCACCTACAGTCATGAAGGAGTGAATAAAATATGAGAGTCAAGAATTTTTCTTAATAAAGAATGAGATATTATGAAATAAACTTTAAATAGGATTTAAGAGCATAAAGGGTTATATAAACCTTGTTGAAGAGGTTCTCATTCAAAATATGCACTCTATACATCCCTAGAATGAAAACCTATAGCCAGACCTATTTTTAGGTAGTGTGAAGAAGAAGGAGAGCATATAATGGACAAATAATGAGTTTGAGACTCATTTTAAATTTCAATAAACCATCTTGATGTTATAGGCATAAATAACTTAAAACAAGTGTCTACAAGCTTATTAGGATGGTAATGGTATGTGAGGTCTTGAAGGTGTGAAGAGTGAATATACTTCTTGTATATGCGTTTAAGACATAACATAACATTCACATGAGGATTATGTTAAATGGAACCCATAAAAATAAATAAAATATTGAAGACATTAGAAAGAGACATAAAATGGAAGCTTATCTCTAACTTACATTCCCATGATCTCATCCACCGACAAACAAAATACTCAAGTCTGAGTAACTAGAAGAATTGAGAAGATATGGAAATCATGTAAAAATATCATGAAAATGGAAATATAATTATTGTAGACTCCCTCAATGAATAAAATGTAGTTAAAAGTTTTTGAGACTATATAAGCTCTCCTTTAGGGTTGGTAATCCTAACTAAGCACTTACAAATTAGAGAGGTATGTGTATTTAAAATTGTAAAAAAAATAATCTGTTGAGGGTGATATGAGAACATGAATACCCTAAGGAGGTGATATATTATTCAAAGAAACTATCTATGGGTATTTAAACCCTTAAAAAATGAAAAAAATAGTTAAACACAGTCAACTAGGGTCATTAACTTTGGTTTGATTGAGAACACTAGCCTAAGTAATTGAAGGATATAATAGGATTGTGGAGAAAAATAGTGAAGATCATCATTATAAAGGTCAAGTTGAGTGTTATAGGTATCCCTAAGGAGTTTGGAATCCAAAAACAAACTTCAATATGGCATTTCATGCCTAATATCTCTTCTAGCCTCATAAAATGCACAATATGCCAACTCGAGAGGCACAAACTTTTGCTTAGATCATCCAAGACAAGATACATGGTGCTCAAATATATTAGGGGTGGTTATCAGGGTTCATGATCTCAAAAATTGAGGCATCAATTTTAAATTTAGTGGTTTCCTCTTTATTAATCATTTCTAAGAATCTAATATGCTCACAGTTTACTAACATGTTCTCATAGTGACCTCATGGGAGAAATAGACCCTCCAATGGATTATAATGGATTAAATTGGCCATGAAACAACTTTGGTGACTTTATCAAGTCTCATGATCATCCTATAAATAAATTTTTGGCACATGTGAAGGTAAAAGTGTATAGAATTTCCAAATAATCTTGGTTGTAGTCTCTTTTGTGAAGAAATAGAGTAAGGATTAGTTTCCAAAGCAAGTATAGAGGGCTAATGGAGGCCTATTAGAGAGAGAGAGAGAGAGAATAACATAAAAAGTACACTTACACATGTATTTCATTCATAAAATTTGGCATGGAATTATAATGGGATACTAGGTACTCAAAATATCTTTAGCTTCCTAGGATCATATGTACATTATTCTACAAAAGGAGGTTTGCGTGTTTTGAGGGCCACAAGCAATTGAGAGCTAGTGAGAGATTTAGGTACAAGATAAATTATTAGATAGAGTTTTAGGCACCCAAATGAGGGTTTTCAAGTCTAATATGATATATATAACCCTTCCATTATGCTATAATGCATTCATGAAGTTGAAATCAAACAATGATAGACATAGTAAGGCCAAGTGGACTTCAAAACACCTAAGGTGTGTAATCATAATTTCAATGTCATTTTTAGGAGTTTATTAAAAAGTGATAAGTATTAAGAATATGGGGAAAATGTGACCCAATATGAATTAATGATTAAGGGTGTCATTTGTCACCTCAAAAGCTAAGAGAAATGGTGGTTATGAAGAACAAGATCAAGGTGTCAAGTAAATTTGAGACTCTTATGCCAATTAGAAGAGGATAGCATCTTTAGGAGAGAAAAACATTTCTTAGAGACCTGATTTGACTATTTAATAAATCTTTTATTGTAACTTCTTATTATACACTTTTCACTTCTCTCTCCTATTCTTCTCTCTTCTTCTCTCTCATTTCTCTATAATTTGAGCCTTGATGGGCTATATATTCATCCTCCACCTAGGTATGGAAAATCCTTGCCCATTTTCAAGCCTTTGATAAATTATAAATTTTGGTTTTACCTCCTCCTTTGAAAATTTTAAATGTGGGTGCATGACTAGTTGATCTTGTCAAGTGATTAGCTTAGCTTTCTTGGCATGTCATCCTTTTCTAGTATTCATATTTAGTTTAAAATCTTATTTTCAAGTTATATGAAGTGTCTAAGTAAAGTGTGAAATTTTGAGTGATTTCTATACTCATTAGTGTCATTATATGACCTCTTGATTATTCATCCTATCCCTAACATCTTTCACAACCTTCATGTGAAGTGTTGATGTAGGGAGGTAGATTATGAGTAGTGTTTGTTTTAGGGTTGTCTCATCATTGAAGTACAAATGCAGTTGGTTGGTAGTGTTCAACTTATTTGGTGCATCACCTCCATTATAATAGGTTTTATCTCTCTTTTCTTAACAATTTTATAGATTAGTAAATGATCCTAAGTGATACACCAAGAAGAGATATCCTTATAACCTAAATATTTAATCCACATAAAGATCACCATAGCCTAGGATTATCTCCATGTTATCCCAAATTTGGAAGTCTTGAATAATCTTTCAAGGGTGAAAATTTGGGATATAATAGTACCGTATAGATGAAATAATTTAGATACAATATGATGTAATCCTCAAAAAATAGTTCCCTTTGGGCCTTGTTCATTATTCATGATTGGGATTAATCTATATGAGAGCCTACAAGTCAAACATACCCTGCCTAATTACATGCATTATCCTATTATGGTTATTCTTCAATTGGTTGATATTTGGATTAAAAAATATTAATTTTAGAATTATATGAGGTTATTTTTATTCATATTAATTGGATAAAAAACATTTTTTTGTCAAAATACTACATGTATTATCTATCATTTGTAATTTACTAGTATTAGTAAATTCAACCTAGAGGACAACTGGTGTACCTATTTTCAAATTAATTTCTGGGTTTCATCCATATACTATTTTTTTATTAAAAATATTTATTGTATCTAGAAAAATACCTAGTGGATAATGGCTATCTAGATACATATTTTTTTATTTTCTAATTCAAATAATGTTATAATTGCAAGGTATCGACCATAAATATTTAATCTTTCATAATCATGAACTAAATTTGTAACAATAATCTATAATAAAATCAAAATTAAAATAAATCATAAAACACCTTATATGTCTATGTAATCCCAAGGGACCCATCCAATAGTTATAATTAAGGAAATGATCATGTCCTTCCTCAAACCCCTCCACTTCCCACACATCCTCTTGATGGTATTTTTATGCATATTTAATCATAACTAATTAAGGATTGTGTTTGTAAAACCATTCAATATCAAAAAATTAAAATGAGACTATCCATAGAAGAGTTATAACATTAAAATCAATATTTTAGTATAAGGATCATGTCACTTGAAAATAATATCATATATACAAATAATCTAGATCATGTCATTGTTAAGCATATATCTGCATATCCACCTTGATATTGTGTAACTCTAAAGAATCAAAATCAATATTGTAATCCAAAATAGGATATATCTATAACTTGTGATTTCAAAATTGTATATAAGGTAAATAAAAATAAAATTGAGATTATAAGAGAAAAGCTTTAAACCAAGTTGAATAAATTACCTCCTATACATCCTCTAAGGAAATCAAAATAATAATGTGCATATAATAGAATGCATGTGCATCATACTATTTTACCTTAAAATGATCTAGATTGGTGTTATATAGATTTATTAAAAGGCTGTATATAAATGAAATGGAATACGGGTGATAATCAGATCTATAATAGGCTAGTTAGATTATAAACTTAGATATAAGTGTTGTCACCAAATATTTCACCCTAGAGAATTTTGTTCAATCCTTTTACAAATTTTGGAAACATGGAAATACTTATAGGTCTGTGGGTTTATCTATAGTATAAGAAGGCATGTAGGTTTAAGGGATAGCTCCCTAAATTTGCCTTGAATTTCTTATCACTAAACTAACTATTTACTTATGGGAAAAGGGACATAAATATGCATGAAATAAATATACTCTAATGGGGTGATACATAAAAATTATTTCCATAATAACATCATACTTCTTTCACTAAACAAAAAAACCTACAAACTAGCTTCAAAGTCTTAAGAGGTTCTAACATAAGTCTTTTAATATAGAGATGATATACATGAGGAAACACAAGGTAAGTGAACCAGAGAGAACATTTCACACTCTAGGAAAAATTGTACACTTCAAATGATCCTAACACACTAGCTACACTCTATATGACCTGCTAGAATAGGAACTCTTACATAAACATGAGAGGATAAGGGGAAGTAAGGATAGAATATTGTCACTTAACATTAGCATACATCACTTTACACACTTAAAAAAATGTTTATGAACTCAAAAATATATTTAATTTATTGTTTAAATTCAAATTAAAACATCAATCCATTAGGGATTCACCATTCATGGAGTGGAATTAGTCTACAAGAGCCATAATGGCAACTACTTATATAATTTGAGAGAGGAGAGAAGAGAATAAAGTCCAAGAGTCACTAAAAACATGTATCAAATTGATTAAAGGAGTTAAATATATAGTATAAATTAATATGTAACATATAATGCAAGGTTTACTTGGACAAATGTCCCTTAAAGGCATGAAACTCTTGAAATGTGTCATAGGACTCTTCATTTCCATGCCTAAAAATTATCTTCATCATTTGGCCTCATTGAAATGATCCACAATAGACTATGGATATATGAGATGATTCAACTATGATGGAGGCATTATAAACATTAACCAACATGAATTGGAGGTGTTCCTAATCACCAAGGTTATTCTAATCAAGTGTTCTCACTGCCTACAATCACAATCACTCCTATTTCACTCACCCTTCACACTTGGCGTCAAAAAGGTCTTTAGTTTTCCAAACTAGTCCATACAAGGGAGTGAATGAAAATTTTCACAATCCCTCACACCTTTATATTCATCAATTAGACCTTAAAATGCCTCCCACTTGAATTTTTCACCTTCTCGCTACCTTTCTCACTATGCTAATTTAGATTGGCTAAGATGAAGGTGTTAACAGAGGCTCTTGTGAGTTTAGATAAAGAATTAAATGAACATTAAGAGTTATGATAGGTCCAAATATCTCTCCAAAAATAATTTTCATCTTTTAAAACCTTCCATATGTGCAAAACACATATAAATATCAATAAAAGCCATTTTACACCCTATTCATACAAGTAGGGGATAATTCAAACTGATGGGCAGGAACCCTGGAGAGTCATTTTAAATATAAAATCAATTTCATGCTTATTCAATCCCTCCTAGTTTCCTCTCCTTGTTAATTTTCTTTATTGGGTCACTATCAAGGGTTTTGGAGGGTTTATAGATGTTTTGGCTCTTAAGGATTGTTCATACAATCTTGATATCCAAATTATGAACAAATTCAAAAAATAATTTGTTAGACCCCATTCAACATCTCCCAATTCCTCAAACCCCCATGTTAATAATCCATGTTATTGTGAGCTTCTCAAGTTCCTCTTTTCATTATGTGTAGGCCTAAGTTGGTTTGATCCAAAATGTGGCTTCTTTATGGTCTCCTCTACATTCCAAAAGATTGAAAACACTTGATAACCCCATATAAGCATGTTCGAATTCATTGGAATGATCATATAGTGTCAAAATTGATAGAAAACCCCTTTGAGGGCTTTAGGCCTAGACTAGACCTAATAGGTCTACCTACATACTAGTGAATTTAGGTCACCTTATTGGTATTTAGACACCTATGAGACCTTTATCATTTTTTTTCATGTATGAACTAACTCTCTACATTCTTCTCTAAGGTCTCATCAGTCTCTAACTTACCCTCTCATCACTTTCATGACCCACCTATAGTGTTTATCCTTCTTGGGAGTACCCTTTATCTAATATAGAATAGAAGGTATCTCCTCTACTTTCCCAATAAAACCTAAGACATGATAGGATTGATTAGGTGGTGAGGATTTTCTATACCAATTTATATTGTTAGAACACATCAATCTAAACTCATAATACCTTGAGACAAACTTCTATACACTTACTAATTGTGTAGGGTTTTCAAATATGGATTGTAGTTTGTCCTTGGAACCTTTCTTGCCTTGTTTTATTATGGGGAGTATCATGAAATGGTCCTAATACCTTGGATTCATTTTCAAACATTTCAACATTCAAATTTCCTTTACTATCTCCTTAAGATATGACTTTCTCTTAACCAGATAGTGTTGATAGGTTATGACTATGTTTGATGTTTCACCTACTTATAGGTGTATATTTTATTTTATATCATGCATGAAATTCCTAAAAACTTTATTAAATTAATCATTATCATCCAAAATTCATTTAGCTTAATTCACATCATACATTTATTAGGCCAATCACCAAGGTAGTCATCCTTTAGGTCACTGTTCTACTATAGTCAACTATAGTTAACCATATTTGAGGCAAAAGGGGCTTGTAGATGCATAATAACCCTTAAAATATTTTATCAATATCTTAGGTTCCTTTTGATATATTTTAAATCAAATCCTAATGGCAAAGTTTTGTGTTTTTAGGCCTAGTATCCCCAAGATTCATTTCATGAGTTTGTGGGTCACCTACAATCAAGTTGTAGGTGACTTTTCCTAAGCAAAGTTACACCTGTAGGTGTGTATGGTGATCAATTCCCTACATTTCAACCCTTATTGATTCTATTTGGAACACATTTATCTTCCTCAATTCAAAATTATTAACTAACAATGAAATCATGCTTCCTGCACTACCACCATGGAGTGTAAGGTCACTTGAGGTTTAAAATTATAGAAAACACTAAAAATTTGTAGTAAAGAAATATCAAGAATGGAATCCTCTTATCATCATGTTCCTCTAGTCAAAAATTCACTCTATCTTACAAGGTTCTAACCCTATATCAAGGGTATAGGATCATTAAAAATTATATGGGTCCCTTGTTACCTCATCATATGATAGCATCAAAATCACGCAAGGCTCTATTTTGGGGTTTTTAGGGAAACTTGTCCTTAAATCTCAATCCTTCACATTGAAGATATCTTTCAAGCTTATTTTCCTCTTAATGACCTCAAACATAGTTATCATGCTATTATCCAACTCCACAAACTTTGTGAAGGTCTCAAAACTTGTCAACCTATTTTATACAACACTTTTAGATCTCTATGAGAGCCACTTGGAGGTGGACATTTCAAGTTATAGGGTAGTGAAGGTGAAATGGTCAATGTGCATGGTGAATGGTCTTATAATTATCTCTAGTCTCTCTCAACATCTTAAAATGGATCCTTATAGCCTTAAAATGCTCCAAATGATATCAAGTGTCCTTATTCCAACATGGTTGAATTTATTTACATACTCATTCATGGTGTATGATTGTGTATTTAGTTTGCATTAACTATCATAATCCCTTATGTGTCATTTAGAGGGCTTAGATTGTTATCTCATGTTCCAATAAGGTGTTCATCAACTTGAGATTCTCCATATACCTTTTATGAATGTTATCACACTGCAAGACAACTCACTTAGTTGACTATGTATGACAACCAAGAAATAAAATATGACTATGTTAGAGGTTGACTTTAATTATATTGATCATCTCCTTTGATATTGAGCTTGGAATGAGAGGTGATAAATAATACATTATAGACATGGAACATAACACCTCATATTGATTTGAAACCATTGATTATAAATAAATGTTGAATTTCTAAGTCACCCCCTAATTGGAGTAAGGCTTACAAATAGATAGCACCCCTATGATGACCTAAGTACTTTAATAAAAAGGTGTACAAATGATTCTCATCTACACTAAGTATTGAGATAGAGGTGTAGGTCTATGTAGGAGTAAGAGGATGGTTAGCAGTCACTAAAGGTTCTTGATACATGCTTACATATAGGATTTTATGGCATGCAGGTTAAAAGGCACACATGTTTAAGGATATAGGACCCTTAATTTCTAGAAGGCTAAAGTAGAAGAAATGCATGAGAAGCTATTATAGGTTACAAATAATGCGAAAAACCTTTAGCTTTCATGCATAATATTATTCAAGGACCTCCTTATGCCTATTAAGTGTATTTTTTTGCTCATGCATAGGATCCTACATTTACGCCCTTTCATTACATAAGATGTAATCTTATTTTATCATTGCCACATGGTGGTCTGACACTTGTTCTACACAATGAGATTCTTGATTTGCCCAAGACAAGCACCAACCTTCCACATGTTACAACCATGTTTCCTCCATCCAAAACCTCTAAAGGACTCCTTTAAGAGCTTGTCAAAGTGATATGTGGCATTCTTACAACACCACACCCATGATTAATTAGGAAGAACCATATGTCAAGTAGTTTCCAGATATAATAAAGATTGTTGGAGGTGGTTGAGAAAAGCTTGAGGTGATGTTAGAATGATTAAATACAAAAGTAGATACCAAACATTGAGACTTAAGTTCATGTCACTCTCTAACTCTATCAAGGAAATCTTTTGTTCCCTTATGCACATGTATCCCAAGAGGAGCCTACCACCAACTCCAATCCAATCCACCTACTAGAATTCAAGAATTAGTAGCGAAGAACTACAAGTGAATTTAAACTTACACCCACCACCCAAAGTGGAACATTTATTATAAAATAGGTTTGATTCCCTATAAAATCTTGGATTTCCATTGTAAAAGGGTTGAAATTTTCTTTAGTAAACTCATACTACCAAAATTTTCCCTCCATGATCACTTGTATTGGCTAAAACTTATAAATTAATAAGAATTAAGTTCACTTCCTTTCATTCTTCTGATGATCTATGTGTTATTTATGTTTTTTATTTATATCTATGGGTAATGTTTTCCTCTCTCATCACTATGCACCACAACACCTCCTCATTGAACTCAAAACTCACTTACAAGTCATGTTTTATGCGTACTCAAGTCTATGTGGATGTTGTCTATGGACCATTTATTGTCCCTCTCAGTGTCATGTTGTGTTATTGCACCTCTATGCAAAACACTTATGAATTTGGAGTGATTTAAATAAAACTATGTGATATTATCTTATTCTAAAAGGTTTGCACTACATTTAAGATAATAAGAGTACTTACTCTATTCTATGTGCATCTCCTTTTACTTTTAGCATCTCTTACCTTCTCCTTCCCTTTTCCTCTCAAAAATCCTAGGTTTAAATTAGTGGTATTTTACCTTTCTGATCTCTAGGCCTATGTGTTAGTCTTAAAATAGGTGAACTTAGAATATACAAAAAAATTCTAAATTTAGATTCTCATCCCAAGGAGTGTAAGGGTTTCATGCCTTGGGGACATTCCCATCATTGTGATGAGATAGATGATGCTTATACATGCAATTTCATAATAATACTTCTATGCCTAACACCTTAAAGTCTTGTGCCCCACATGATGCCTTCACACTAATTATCCCACCACCAAGCTTGCACCCATTTTGGAGCATCCACAGGTGTACATTTTGAATGACAACAATTTTTATCACACTTGGTGGGACCAAGTTGAATAAAAGATAAGTAATTAATGCTACCCTTAGATATCAAGTGTTTAAGACACTCCACAGAGCACCTAGAGACTCTAAATGACCAAAATATAATGGTTTAAGTAGTTTGAGTGCTTAAAGATATGTCTTTTCACCCCCAATTCTATGAAAATGTTGTGTTTTTGCCTTCCCATTTCTCATATCAACATTATGTGAGTTCTCATATCCTTTCCCTAGTTCAATGCCTATGTCATCTCCCTTATGCTTATAGTCAACCCTACACAAGCTACCTTGCTCCTAATCAACATTACTACCCTCCTAATCAGCCTTGAAAGAGAATTAGTGATATACACCTTGATTTCCAAGGATAGATGAGGGAGATCAAAAGAGAGTAGGAGTATGATAAAGTATGATAAGAGCTTATTGATCAAGTTTAAACTCATTAGGAAGTGATGAAGAAATTTAGAAATGAATAAGAGTGCTTGGATCAGTAAATCATAACCAAAGAAGAGTAGATATGTTGGTTGCTTATGTAGATGTAAAAAATTAAAGTACAGCTAGATGCCCCCACTTCTTCCTTTCTTAGATTCAAGCAATCTCCCTCTACACTTGCAAGCCAACTTATGGGACATAAAACTTTCATGCCCAAAGTCCCTAGCTTCAAGTAGGATATATTCATTGTAACTTCAAGTAAATCCCCTACTTTTAAAGTACCAAGATTTAGAAGGCCTACACCTATGCCAATTCAAGAGCCTATGCATGTGCAAATTCACAAATCCAATCCTTCCTTGATAGCCTCAAGCATAGTCATGGTAGCCTTCTTAGACCATACATCCCAACTTCACAATTCCCAACCTTGTAAATCCCCTATCCTTTATGCCAATTTAAGCCTCTTTCCCTCACACTATCTCCATTTTTAAAGGAAGACCAATTATATGAATAGAAAGTGTTGACCATTTAGATGAGGAGGATATTTTTAGTGAACCACACCAAAATAATCAACCCTATTATGAGAAAAAGATAGGTACATTCAGATGGATCAATATGTTGATGAGTAGATGATCAAAGTGGTGGTAGAAGGGGAGGACCTTAATGAGGAAGAGTTAAGCTATGCCATTCTAGAGTGCATTCAAAGGCCTGGGCCTAACCTCTCTTAGGTGAATGAGCTACGATTTGGCACTATGAAGGAGGACTTTAAAGAAGAAACTAACCTTTGAAAGGAGTTCATAATCACAGAGAGTGATGGTGATCACCTCAAGGTGAGCCTACAAGCACGATCATAGACACATGAGGAGGACTCTTTTTGGGATGAGATAGAAGAAATCTACATAGGCCTATTTGAAAAACTAACATCCCCTTAGGATTAGACCCATTCCCATCTCTATTTTGATGGCCATGTTTAATCATATATCATAGATATGTAGGGTACGCACATAGAGGAAGTTACAACAATGTAGATGGTAAAGACCCATAGGGAGAAAAGTGCACACTTAGGTTCAGATGAGTCATCTCAAGCCTTATTTAAATTTAAGGAGCAATGTCAGCTAGTTGAACCCAAAGTTATATGAGAAACTATAGAAAAAACTATGGCAATAGGTGTTATCAATCCTTACATGCCCAAACATGTCACATAATTATTCCCAAGAGGCACATTAGACTTGAAATAGTAACTGTGAGATGAGCAAAGGTAACCCACTATAGCCATGAGCTAATTGGGCACCATGTATAGGCCTCCCACACTTTAGAAGGCTCTATCTAAGTAAATAGTATAGCTAAGCATCGAAAAATCTAGGAAGGATTAGTTTGACATTAAAGACATCAACCATCTAGGAGAAAGGCTTCTACACAACACGATGGATTCATTCATTAAAGGGGAGCCCATGAAGATGAAATTATTTGAGTACCTCTTTTATGGTAAACAAATTCCACCATGCCTCCACCTATCACATATGAATAATAGGATGGTACATAATATAAAGGACCTGAGAGGTTTCTATTTTGATCTAGGAGGGTGAAGGCCCATGTTTGTAGTTTGTATGTACTAGATTATATTATCTTTCATTACATTTCCCTAAGTGCTTGTATGCACATTATATAGTCTTAGTTTAGTTTTATTTTCCCCTAATTACATTTTACAGATTTTTTTTTCATCCTTTTCCCTTTTGTTTTGTTGAGGGAAAAACTCAATTCAATATATTTAGGCATAGGCCAAGTAGGTTGTTGTTTTAAAGACTCTATGCCCAATGGATCACTTTAAAGGCCACTATATTCTTTCTTAGTAAGAAAGCATCATATAGAGATTAATAGAAGTATTGAATTTATAAGTCACCCCCTAATTATTGCAAGGTTTCTTAAGGATTACAAATAAATAACACATCTGCAATGACCCAAGAACTTCAAGTAAAGGGTGTGCAAGTTCTTCCCATCTATGCTTAAGCCCAAGAAAGAGGCACATGTATATATAAGAGTAAGAGGATGGTTCAAACTCACTAAAGGTTATCCATGCACATTTTCATGTAAGATTTTTGTATGTGTAGATCAAAAGGCACACATGTTTAAAGATGTAGGACCCCCAAGTTCTAAAAGGCCAAAGTAGAGGAAATGTGTGAGGTGTAGTTATAGGTTGCAAAGAATGTGCTAAAGACCTTCAAATTTTATACAAAATCTTATTAAAAGACCTACCTATGCCTATCCAATGAAGTTTCATGCTCATGCATAGGATCTTACATCTATGCCCTTCCATTGTGTAGGATGTAACCTTCTTTTCATCATTACCATGTGGTGACCCAGTGCTCATTCTACACAATGAGATTATTGGTTTGACTAGGGCAAGAACCAACCTTCTACATGTCATAACCATGCTACCTCCATCCAAAATCTCCAAAGAATTCCTTTGAGAGCCCACCAAAGTGATACATGGAATTCCTATAGTGTTATACCCAAGATTAATCATGAAACACCATGTGTCAAGTGGTTGTTGGATATAATAAATATTTTTTGGAGGTGGTTTAGAAAATATTGAGGTGCTATAAAAATGATTAAATTCAAAAGTAACTACTAGACATGGGGACTTGAGTGCATGCCACTCTCTAACTCTATCAGGGAAATATTTTGTTACCCTGTGCACGTGTATCCCAAGAGGATCCTGCCACTAACTCTAGATCCAATCCACCTACTAGAATTTATAAATTATCGGTGAAGCACCATAAGTGAATTTAAAGTTATACCCATCACCCCAAGTGGCACATTTATTATAAAATAGGCTTGCTTCACTATAAAACCCTAGCCTTCCATTGTAAAAGGGGTGACATTTTCTTCATTAGTCTCATGCTACCAAAAATTTTCCTTTTTGATCACTTATATTGGCTAAACCTTGTAAATTAATGAGAATTAAGTTCACCTCCATTCATTCTTCTGATGATCTATGTGTTATTTTTATTTGTTGATTTATATCTATGGGTAATATTCACCCCTCTCATTATCACTCATCCCTATCACCTCCTCATTGAACTCAAAATTCACTTATAGGTCATGTTCTATGCACACTTCATTCTATGTTAATGTTTTCTATGGACCATTTGTTATCCCTCTCAGTGTCATGATGTGTTCCCACACCTCTATGTGAAATACTTATACAATTGGAGTAACCTAGTGAAAATTATGTGATATTGTCTTGTTCTCAAATTTTGGCACTGTGTTTATAGTATTAGGAGTGTTTTATCTATTCTAAGTACATCTCCTTTTAATTTTAGCATCTCTTACCTTCTCCCTCTCTTTTCCTCTCAAATATCCTAGGTTTAGATTAGTGGTAGTTTACCTTTCTTCTCTCTAGGTCTGTTTGTTGGTCTTAAACTAGGTGCACTTAGAATAGAAGGAATCTGGTCTACTCTAGAGGCTCATCCCAATGAGTGCAAGGGTCCCATGCCTTATGGGCATTCCCATCATTATGATGAGATAATTGATGCTTGTGTGCATAAATGTATAATAATACTTCCATGCTTAAGTCCTTTATGCTTATCACCCTATACAAGGAGTTCATGCTCAACACCCCATTGTTAATCTTCCCCATGCCATGGAACATCCACAGGTGTACATTTAAAATGAAAACAATAAACCTTATGAAATTAATGGACATGTCTACAACCTCAATATCATACTCCACCTATAACCTAAGAGGTTTGAACTCATCAAATCACCTCCAAACATGAAACCAAAGGTGTAAAACATGAGAAAAGGAAGTCCACATGCTTAAGAAGTAAATTCATCAACTATATTATAAATATTAGCTCATATGGAAGTAAAACCTATAGGGTTTGGTGTAGAAATAGACATTAAATTCTTAAGCATGGTTTATAAATCACAAGAGACCAATTTTGGAACTCTTACTATGAAATTTAATTGGATAGAGTGTACTATCCACCACCAAGATAATTTGACCTAGAAGCTCTCTTATTAGTCATACCATCAAAAGATATGTTGACCATTTTTATATGCCTAATGGAGTGATGGAGAAGAGAAATAGTTTTGATCCATTTTTGGAACTTCTAAATAATATCAAGCATGTAAATTTAGTTGGGTAATCTAAAATTTCACTCCATAATATTTTCCCATGTGTCACTCTCCTTTACAAGCCATACAACTACCAAAACTCCTTTTTCACTTATTTTATTTATTTTAGTTAAGAACCTACAAGTTCTAGTTATTACTAACATTATTGTGAAGTAATATAACATATTTTATGTTGGAAGAGATTTCATAACACTTGGACACCTTGGAAAACTATACTACCTTCATTTATGACCCAAACATGACTCTTAAAAGACATATAATGACTTAGGACCAAATGTGAGCATGATTAAGGTTATAAACTCATTAAATGACATAAAATTAACCACAAAACACACTATATCATGTTAATAAACCTCTATATCAAGGTTTTTACTATAGGGGGTTGACCTATTTTGACTTGTGGTAAAAATAATCAACATTCTTGGTGATTTCCTAAGAGTGGTTTGTTTGCTATGCCAAGACTAGTAGCGTAATGCTATCCATTGGGCCATGGATTAACCTATACACAAGTTTGAAATTGATTTTTCCCTTGAAACCACACCAAACACAAAGGAAAGAACACAAAAAATAATACACACCCAAAATAAACAAATATGTGTTCAAGAGAACACTTATGGAACACAACACAACTAAAATAAAGACACACACACCTAATCTACTATTTACAAAACCTCACTCTTGAGGTGAAAGATCTTACCATACTTCAACCAATTTCAAATATGGTTCCTCTTTTATCTTTTTCACTCCATGAAGTCAATCTATCATGTGAAGCATGATCATCATCAACCACTTGAATGTGTGGATGATTAGGAAACTTCCCACCTTTATATTTTCTTAGGCTTTCAAGTGGACTATTTGGAGCCTTCATGAATGTTATTTTCTACTCTATAAATACTTTGAGTGGGGATTCAAGTTGATTTATCTTTATCTTATTTGATTTACACTCCTCAAATTAAAGGATGGGAGTGATAACAACTGATTCAATCCTTTCATCCTCTTGGGCATGATGTACTTGATGTGTATGATAATCAAGTTCTTATTCTTTATGATCCAACACCTCTGAATGAAAATTTACCTTAGATGTATCTCTTTATTATCCTTGAAGCAAAATAATTTATTCCTTGACTCCATTAGGTCCTTTTAGGACTATAGGTTTTTGAACAACATTAAGACACTTACACTAATGCTTGATGAACCTTTCTTTTCCTTGCTCAATAGAACACTCAACATAATGATTGTTAGGATCATTATCAAACTCAATAGATGTATAATTATTATAATATAAAATAACATTACTTAATTGGTCAAAATCTTGACATGTGGCATTAAACCTTTGCCATAAGTCATCCTCCTCATCTTTATGAGTGTCATTATCAACAAAAAATTTATCACTAGAAAGTAGAAAGACATCATTCTTCCCACTATGGTGATCAATCAGATTCTTCAATCCATAATCATCATATACATGAATCAAGTAGTTACTCCCATCAACTTGTGAGAAATAATGTTTAAGACTTACCTCATCTCCCTTATCTGGCTCTTTATGGATGATGTAGGTGTCAAAGTCATTTTTCTCAAAGTATGCATAAGGATCACACTCATAAGCATCTTCACCATATTCATCTAGAACAAATTCATCTATGCCCTTAATTTTAGAAGAACCATCATCCATATTAGACTCCTCATTTTCATTGATGACATAATTCAAGTTAGAGCTTGCTTCAATGTAAGGTTTGATGTGAAACCTTATAAGTGGTTGAGTTATTATGGTCACCTTAGTTACATATGTCCTAAATTATAACAAGGACCAATTAGATAAGATATATCCACCTATTTTGGCTATAAAATCTCTTGAAATATAGATTTCAAAATGAGTAAGAAGGTCCATAATAACATTACCTTGAAGGATGGGAAAAATAGGACAATCATAGAGGAATACCTTAAAATTTTTTATCAACCCTATTATCTTAGTAGGTGTACCATCTGACTAAATCACTCCTTTGGTATGGGGTTCATATTTTATGCTTAACTTATTAGCTAAAACTTTGGGCATGATTGATATAGAAGCACCGCTATCAAATATGCACTTGTGTACTAGTTTGTCACCCACTATGAGAGTGAGGTAGAAAGTGGAGGATTCTCAGTTTTCATATATGGTTCAATAATGGTTTTAGGGATATTTTTAAGAGATACATAACCATGACTATTTCTTGGAAGTGAATTAATAGTATGGATAGTGGAGAGTTATTTTTTTAAGATTTTTTTTGGCCAGGCATATAGACATTCTAAAGGGAAATGGATGCCTTGGCATTCTTTAATGAATTCACTATGTTTAGGGAAGAATTTATTACCTTATATTTATTCCTTGGAGGAAAGGAGGTGAATATAAATTGATTAATTGAATCAACTTGAGTATACCTTACCACATTCTAATTCTGAGAAGGTGCATCATTACTTGGGAGTGTCATGCTTACAACCATGCTTT
This sequence comes from Torreya grandis, assembly GCA_037957365.1. Taxonomy (NCBI): domain Eukaryota; kingdom Viridiplantae; phylum Streptophyta; class Pinopsida; order Cupressales; family Taxaceae; genus Torreya; species Torreya grandis. The sequence continues at coordinate 1,270,543 of JARHVA010003593.1, read as the reverse complement.
ATTTCCTTATAGAAGGATGGAATGAAATTCTAGGCACATTAATGTCACCTATTAAATTCATAATATTGGATCTAATGTTTGTTTTAATATAAGTTCCTTGGTTGAGAACAAAATTATCTTCCACCAAAAAGCTAGTGAAGCTTTCTCCTTGAGGTTGCTAATCCTCACTTGCTTGCATCATGACTTCATCGTCAACTGATAGGAGAGGAGTGATCCCTCCTTAAGCAACTAGAGATTTATATCCACCCTCATTATCATCCATTAATTTTCCTTTTTTATAATATTCTACTTTCACTAATTTGTATGCACTAGTACCATCTCTCTTACATTGGTGGTGGAATTGGGATTGTACACATTAGCAGGCTTGTTGAAGTTAGGCTACCCTTGACCCCTTCCTCTCCCATATTATTAGCCATGTTTATAATGATATGGATAATGTTTTTGTTTATCACCTATTTTAATATTTTCTTATATAATATGATCTTAAAATGTTTTAATTACTACATATTGATCAAGGTTATCTACCTTCTTCACAGCAATCATAGGCTTAGCATTTGCATTAGGAACTTGGGAAATGTTTGGGGCAATAGCAAGAACATTAGGCAGTAAGGGCATAAACACTTTAGGATATATCTTTCTAGATTAAATGAGTTCATTCTTAGCTCTAATTTTAATTTCATATACTTTAGGAAGAGTGAAACCACCCATGGATTGTAGCATGATGACAATATCAGTACCAATGGCTCTCAAATATGTAGGAAACATAAAGCTAGCAAGTTGTCTCATGGGAGGAGGTAATATATACCAAGTTTTTTAAAACCTCTCATTAAAATAATGCATTCATTCCTTTGGGGATATTTTTATCACATTGAGCTGATGTATGAGAGAAGTATGGTCACTTTCATCTTCAAACCTTGAAGTTAGCAACACTCTAAATTCATCCCATGAAGTGATTCATCCACAAGGTAAATTACTATACCAATAAAGTGTTTTCCCTTTAAAGGACATGTCAAGGATTCTAATGGAAATATTATCCTTAGTGACATTATGGAAACTACAAAAATTAGAGATATCCCTGATGTGTTCACTAGGATTGACATGACCTTCACCATTGAATATGGGCACACTCTTTGTAGAATTAGGGGGAATGACATCATATGTATCAAGATGAATTGAATTTTTAGTATTAAAGGTAGGTAAGGCATGTGGAATATCCATGATGGATTAGATATCTTCAAGTTCTTCAATTTATTAGATAGAAAAATCTTCTTGGTCTTCAAAGGGTAGATTAGGTTGAGGGTATTGAACTTAAAGAGGAAGTTTAAGCTGCATAGGTGGATTGATAGGATTGAGAAATTTACTAGATGATTGCCTAGTAAGGACCATGAAGTATGAGAGAAAATTTATGACAAAATAATGGTCTACACTAATATTTTACCTTGAATGGAGTTTTCAAATTCTAAGTATCACACCAATTTATGAATGATGTTTTCAAGACTAGCATTTACCTTGATAAGTTTTCTTGAGGACAATGGGTGTCACCAGGCATGCCAAAACTATAATCACCAAATCTTCCACCCTAGATAAGGTTGTTCAACCCTTGAGTGTATTTATAAAAGGTTGTTACAATAATGTATTTATAGTGTTTTTGAGTGTCATGTGATGAATTCAAAAATGTATTTAGAGAAGGTTATGACTGTGTTTTGTGTTTCACCTACCTGTAGGTGTATATTTTGTTTTAGATCATCCATAAAATACCTAAATACATTCTTGAATTCATCACTATCATCTCATAATCATTTATCTCATTTCACATCATGTATTTATTAGGACAATAACCAAGGCAAACATCCTTTAGGCCATTGTTCTACTACAATCAACTATAGTAGACCACTTTGAGGCAAAAGGGGCCTATAAATGCATAATAACCCTTAAATGTGTTCTTCATGCCTTTGGGTTATTTTGAGATATTTAGAATCAATTACTAATGGCAAGATTTTTTTTTTCTATCCAAGTATCCCCAAAATTCATTTTATGAGTTTGTGGGTCACCTATAATCAAGATGTATGTGACTTTTCCTGATCAAGGTTACACCTATAGGTGTGTATGGAGATCAATCCCCTACATTTTAACCTTTTTTATTCTCTTTGGAACATAATTATCTTCTTTAACTTGATAATATTACCTAGCAATTAAATCATGCTTTCTGCACTACCATCTTGGAGTGTAAGGTCATTTGAGGTTCAAAATTGTAGAAAACATTGAAATGTTGTAGTGAAGAAGTATCAAGAATGGAAGCCTCTTATCATCATGTTCCTCTATTAAAAATTCCACTATCTTTTACAAGGTTATACCCCTATATGAATAATACAACATAGGATTATTAAAACTCATTTAGTTTCATTGTTACCTCATCATATGATAACATCAAAATCACACATGGCTCTATTTTGATGTTTTTAGGGAAACGTGTCCTTAAATCTTAGTCCTTCTTTTTGAAGATGTCTTTCAAGCATTCCTTCCTCTCAATAACCTCAAACATGGTTTTAATTATATTATAAAACTCCAAAAAACTTCATGAAGGTCTCAAAACTTTTCAACCTCTTTCATACAACACTTTTAGATCTTTGTGAGGGCCACCTATAGGTGGACATTTTAGGTTGTAGGGTAGTGAAGGTGAGATGGTCAATGTGAATGATGTATAGGCCTAAAATTATCTCTAGTGTCTCTCAACATATTCAAATAGATCCTTAAATACTTAAAATTATCAAAATAATATCAAGTGTCCTTATTCCAATGTGGTTGACTTCTTGTAGGTACTCATTCATGGTGTATGACTATGTATTTAGTTTGTATTAATTGTCATAGTCCATTATGTGCCATTTAGAGGGCTTGGATTGTTATTTAATTTTACAATAATGTGTTCATCGACTTGATACTCTTCATATACCTTATATGAATGTTATCACACTTCAAGACACTTCACTTAGTTGACTGCGTATGACAGTCAGACAAGAAAGTATGACTATGTTAGAGGTTGACTACAAATCTAATAATCATATCATTTGATACTAAGTTTGGAATGAGAGGTGATAAAGAACACATTTGAGAAATGTAACATAACACCTCATATTTATATGAAACCATTGCATAGAAATAAACCTTTTGCAATTGGACATGTATGCAACCTTACTAGCATACTCCACATATAACCTAAGAGGTTTGAACTCATAAAATTAGCTCAAAAAATGAAACCAAAGGTGTAAAGTATGAGATAGATAATTCCATGTCCTCTAGAATAAAATTCATCAACTATATTGTACATACACACTCATATAGAAGCAAAACCTATAAGGTGTGGGAAATAACATGAAAAAATAGATAATAAAATTTTTAAGCATGGTTCATAAATAAAAAGTGATAAATTTCATAAATAATAATATGAAATGGAATTTTACTATGTTTACTATCCACCACTACGATCATTTTACTTGGAAGCTCTCCTACTATTCATACCATGAAAAGACCTGTTGACTAGTTTTGTATGCCTAGTGGAGTGATGGAGAAGAGAAATGGTTTTGGTCCATTTTTAGCACTTCCAAAGTATATCAAGCATATAAATGGAGTTAGGGAAGATAAAATTTCACTTCATAATATTTTCCCACATGTCACTCTCCTCTATAAATTGTACAACTACCAAAACTTGTTTTTCTCTTATTTTCTTGATTTCTATTAAGAACCTACAAGTTTTAGTTAGTAATAACATTACTAATAAGTAATTTGACATATTAGACATTTTAATGGAGTTTATAAAAATTTGAGACATTGTAAAACTATACTACCTTCATTTATGACCCAAACGTGACTCTTAAATGGCATATAATGACTTAAGACCACATGTGACCATGACTAAGGTTAGAAACTCATTAAATGACATAAAATTGACCATGGTACACCCTATACCATGAAAATACACTTATATATAAAATTTTGGACTATATTGGGTTGACATATTTTTGCTTGTGGTCAAAATAGTTAACAATAATCATACACTAAATTTATTATTTTGGGATAGTCTAAATATGGAAAGTACAACTATTCTAAACATAAAAAGTAAAAAGACATGAAATAATTGGATATAAAACATGTGAAATTTATTCATGAAGAATATTCTATAACAATCATCATATTCTATCTCTGATGTTTCTCTATCTCTTGACAGTAACATCATCCTAAGATGGTTGCATCAATACTACTATCTAAATTTGACACTAGTGTTCTATACATAATATCTAATGAAACAAGATGCAAACACCTAGATGTTTTTGGGTTTTTATTCATCTTAAATCTAGTGTATTCATATCTAGGTCATGGACTATCACTCCTTTTAAAATGGCAAAACCCTAGTTTACCATCTTCAACGTGACCTTAAGGAAAATGGGTTAATGGGCACATAGTATCAAACTTCCCCAAAGACCACACTATTAGTGGACATTGTCTACATAGTTAATAATATATAAAAGGTCCTTAGACTCATTTATTTCTCCCTACACATTGGCTTGTGTGTGAATAATATAATATGTTTAAAAAAAGTACAATAGTGGCATAGCTTACAACTTGGCAAATTGGGCTCTTGGGCTAATCCTTTAGTATTTCAAACCTATAGATATGTTTTACCTACGACTGGTATGGAAATAAAGAAGCTTTGATCAATTTAATTCTTGATAAAATAATTTTAATAAGTTTCCTTAGTCTCTTTGGTATTTTATAGGTGAGGAATGAATGAGGGTTGATCTTGTATTTAACTAATCCCTTTGGAGTAATAACTCCCATTAAAGTAATTAGGCCAACCATTAAGATATGTTTCATTTTAAAATTGGATGACTTTAGGGCACTAGATACTTGTGTTGGGATAATATAATAACATTGATGTTATTATCTACCTTGAGTGTTAGATTCCAAGAAGCAACAGAGCAAGTATAGGTTTAGAATTTGCATTGATTATAGATAAGTACATTTTAAACATTTTGGGAAAGCTAAAAGACCTTGTTCATCAACATAAGATTGGTTAGAATAAGATATATAGGCCAAGGGGAAAAATATAAAGTAGATACAAGATATGCATAGGTAAGAAATGTCTATAACTAAGAGGAAAATCCAAGGTCTGAGTATGCCAAGTGTTTAAGACTGAGGTTTTATATAATCATAAAATATTTTCTATGTTTTTCCCCTTTAATCTAAGAAGTAAATTATTATTTTAAAGGAAATGAATGTGTATCTTAGTGTGTATGCACACCTTGTCTTTGTGTGTTCCCAGCTTAAGTGATTTTATAGTGACTATCCTACAACCAAAGGCATGTTAAAGTATAAAATCAATGCACATAATTTGGGATTGAAAGTACTTGTAATATATAAAATTTAAAGATCAAGATTTAGTATCGATGTAATCACCTGGCCTATTGGCAAGTTATTTTGAAAAATATGTATCATTATAAAGATATTAAAATGAGATTAGGATAAATATATATAAATATTTAAAGAACATATATCTAAGGAGATAAATACAAAGATAGATAGATATTGGAAGACACATGCCCCCAAATTTGGAGAAAAAGTGAGTTTCCACCTAGAAGTTGACTTTAGATCAACTGCGTAACCCAATAATACTTATAACTTAGTGAGGATAGATGATCAATTCCAACCTAAAAATATGGAAATATTGAGTTATTTGATAGCATAAACCATACTAAAAATTTGAACCAAATACTTTAGTAGATTGGTTCAATAAAAGATCATAAAAGTTTGTGGGGTATTAATACAAAAAAGTCCATGATATGGTAACAGTCCATAAAAGAGTTTTGAAATCTAAAAATGATTTGGATTTTTTTAAACTAGGCACATGTTTCATAGCATATTTAATTTAGATATGTCTTGAGTTAAAAATATGTATACAATAGTACCGATATATATAATTCTTCCACAATTATGAATTTGAAGCATATAATTATGTACTTTTGCCAATTCAAAGAAATGTGTAAGTTTGGAGGACATGATTCCAAATCATGCCCCCACTATATATGGAGAAATATTAAAACTTATATAAGTACCAATGTGGATGGCGTGTTTCCAAAACATTCCACCACTATAAATTAGTGATGTCGAATACTAAATAGGTGTGGAGAACATGCTTTCAAACCATGCCCCCATTGAATCTATGAACTAATATAGTCACCATGTATTGAATGGATGTGGATAAAATTATTTCAAAGAACTTTTCCACTAAATATGGAAACTATGAATGTGTTTAATCCATGCCCATAAGACATGTTCCCATTTTATCTAAAAACTGATATAAGTATCATGTATTGAATGAATGTGGAGAACATGATTCCCAAGCATGTCCCAACTAATGTTGTAAACTATGAATGTGTGGAAGACATGCCCATATGACATGCCCCCACTAAATATAAATAATAATATAATTACCATATACTTAATTAATGTGGAGAACATGCTTCCAAATCATGCCCCCACTGAATATGGAAACTATGTTAAGTGTGGAGAACATGTCTCTATGACATTACCCTACTAATATTCCCCTAATTTGAGGTGAGGTAAAGATAAGAACTATTAGTTAACTCACCTTAAAAATATAATAAAATTATATAATCTATGAATGTAAACATGTAACATATATAAGGGAACATGTCTAACTATCATTAAAGTGCATAGAACCTTATATGATCACATGTAGGCCTAAGATGCATTATAAATATCATATAAACATATAGATAGTAACATTACAAGTTCAAAAAGAAAAAAATAAAAAACACAAGATCAATCAAAATTAATTCAATAGGAAATGGTCTAAGGAGACCTCAAATAAGGGGCATATTCAAATTCCACACAAGTGAAGGGACATGACTTAGTAAAATTCCCTTAAAATATACAATGACATATTTAAATGTTTATACAACAAAAATGCCATATGGAAATGTTAGTGAAAACATACATGGGCACGGATCACAATTAAAGGGACATATTCAAATACTCAAAAAATGAATACAATAACAAGGGAGTACACTCAAGGAAGTGTATAAAGTAAAGCATAAGTAACCAACATAAACATGTCAAAATAGTCTATGGATATAATGTATTAGGAAAGGGTGTCAAGTGTGTATAATATCAAGTACCCTATGTAAGATATAATCATGGATAATATGTATGTGTAAATACATATTTAAGCTCAAAATTGATAATGTAAAGTGATCATCGAATCATATGACCTATGTGTATCAATATCAAATAAGTGGATGCCCCCAATGTCTATATGATATGAGTACAATGAAGGCCCAAAATCTAAAATAGGAATGTATCATGTGTTTTTGTGTTCCTATATCATACTCAATTAGAAGTGTGACACATATGTGTATGTAGGAGTAATTGAGAATTTTGTTCATTAACATGGAATAAAGCATGGATCCTAAGGAGATAATAGAACATGTAGGTTCCAAAAAAGTTTTTGAATTTTTAGATGTTTTATTTTTTTGGAATTTTTAGAATTTTTTAAGAGGAGGAGATCACCCTATGATGTCATTTAATGGATGGTCATAGATATCTCCCCACTATTAATATGGTTTAATACCCCATTTATGTTGTTGAGAAGCATGTATAGGTGTAATATCTATCACTATGGTAGTGATGGTGTTCTATGTATGTAGAATAAGACTTTATGGTCATGAAGCAATAGTAGGATTAATATGATTTAGGGTTCTTAGAACCCATCATTGTTTTTTTGTTTGTTTCTTTGGTATATCAATAGTATGTACATTTCAAGGTGCTCTATATATATAAACATGGTGTGTAGTAGAATATTGGGATTATATTGAATCCAATGTATGTCTCTGGTGTAATAGTTTCTCAAGTACTAGATTCCTAATAAATAGTATTGTCTATTGCTTACCCATTTTGCAGTGAATTAGCCTTAGTAGGCTTGATAACTAATTGTTTAGGTAAAAGTTTAATTTGTTCAAGAGGATGCTCATATAAAAACTATAATTATGTAATTGGCATGAATGCATTTAACACAACCATGTATTTTATAATTAATTCCTAAAAAAGTGTGTATCTAAGGTCTTCCTAATAACATATCAAAAATTCATGTGGAAGGATAATTGAGAAGGTAGTAACCACATGTGTGGGACTGACCTATAAAGGTAGGTCAATCTCACTAAAAACCTTTTGGGAGGTCCCATAAAATGCATGAATTGATATGGTAGAGGGGTGTAAATCATGATTAGTATACCCTCTTATGGGCTTAATTTACACCCTTAGAGAGGGTTCTTTAGGCTCTCTCTAACTAATTTATAATATTGGGACAACCCCAGGCTATGGATAACCTATGTTGGGGTTGAACCTCTAGACTAATCTAGCTTCCTCTTTGATGCTCACCTAACTAATGATATGCCTAATTATTCATGGGAAAAGGGGTTATAAAGATGGTAAGGGATACTAAGAAAGCTAAAGGGGTGATACACCAAAGTTAAAATGGACACTCACATAAGCTTGAACAGACACTGGATTAGTAAAAGACAACTATGACTTAATCAATCTCACTAATTGTATAAATATTTAATAAAAGAGGTTCTAATTTGAACTCTAATCTAGACCTGTAAGCTAGTTTAAAACACCTTAAAAGAGACAAGTAGAAGGATAATAAACTAGGAAGAATATCCTTCACAAATTTACCATACACAAACATAATAAGCATTGATGAAAGATAAGAGATAGTCAAAGAGTTGATATTATTACTTTAAAATGTAGTTATTAAAATATTTTTATGGGGTTTAACCTTATCAAATGAGCACACTTTTACAATAGTATCGATGAGTATCCTTGTCCCAAAAAATAAATGATAAATTCTAAGAGATCATAACCGCTTCAATGGGATTGAGACTAGGATATATAGGAAAAGAGAGAGAGAGAAATAAAGTATGTGGGAAAATTCTATCAAAAAAAGAACAATTTATCCTGGGTCATTAAATGAACTTGAGCTAGCACCTTTTTCTCGTTATCCAATAGAAAACTTGCCACCTTTTTTATCAATCAAGATACTACATGTGGCTTATTGAGTGAGAAGGTCCCCAAAAATTTTGAGGATGCATTGAATGATCCTAGTTGTAGTTCTCAATACTAGACCTTTTCTTTGATCCTTAATTCCATCTTTCACTTGAAGATAGAATCTCATGATCATATATTTGATTGGATCAAGGATTTATACCATTTAGGTAATTACTTATTGATATTATGTTCATGATAGAGGATGAAGAACCTTTAAATTAATCATATCTCTAATTTATCTTCATGTTTAGACCATAGGTCTATCTATAGGTGGAAAACTAATATAAGCCTATTGGTTTTCCTATAGTTTCCATATTATTAGAAACCCATAGACTATATAACAATTTTCTATATTATGATAGGTCTAAATAGACCCACTTTACCTTTGTAGGAACTAAAAGTTCATTGTATATATGGGTCCTCCTTAAAATGGCAAAAATTGTTGTAAAAACAACCCTACCTAAGCAAAAATACAAACCAAAGGTCCATATTTAACCTTAATGGTGATCTATATGTGTTCCTTTCATCTTACTACATCATATTGACCACTCTATGGAATTTTAACTAGTTTCAAAGGCATCAAAATGACCTTGAAAAACACTATTATCCATGTCAAAAATAGCCTCTCAACCTCCATTAAGAATTCTAAACTTGTCTTTGCTCTAATTGGTTATCAAAATCCAACCTAGCTTTTTGACACATTGACTCTTTTCACTCTATTGATTTTGATCGATAAAAATGTCTAACCATAGATCCTTCATTGATTTAATGTGTCATTGACAATTTTCATGCTTGAATTCAATATTGAAATTCACTAACCCTTTGACCTTTGCTAATCATTAGATCTGAGTGTATGATTAAATGTAGACTATTAGATCAACTAGGACCTACTTTTTGAAAGCCAATGGTTAGTTCATGATTTTAAAATTGATGTCTTTACTCCTGTTAAATGAATTTTGAATGATCATTATTAATGGTTGTGTGACCATCAAACTTAAGATCAAATGTATTTCCTTTTATCTATATAAAACTTGATGTTTCTGTGAATGTCTTATGCTTTTTGACCAACTTTTAAGGCTTGGATTTTGAAGTGCAAGAATCATGAAGGTACCAAACTTGCAAGAGAAGTTACTAAGGCCAAAAGGAATAAATATATTTGATCTAGTAGTCCTAAGATATTTATAGGTGAATATATTAAATGCACAATTTATTTGGTCCATTTGATCCTATGTGATGTCCTAACAATGCTTGAGCTCATTTGGCTAAGTTTGGAAAACTTAGTGAAATTTGATTAAGGAGCCAACTTTGATCAAGAATAACTTCATTTGTACTCTAGTAGAGGATCTAAAACTCATTTCATAATAACTAATAATTGAGATGAATAAACCCATGTGTCCATTCTTTATTGGCACCCTCACATGTGTGAGATATAGCATTGGAAAACTACCTACTCAAAAAATTTGCCACTAGCCCCAAAATGTCAATATGAGCATAATGAATAACTAGATGAAAACCAAGCACTTCTATACTTATTCCAAGCACTCTCAACATTCCAAAGAGTCTCTAAAAATTTTCTATCTATTCATCTATTAGAAACCTTATCCATATATGTACAAGCTTGGTATGTGGGCCAAAAATGGCCAAAATATTTAGCAATTTGTAGGGAAGCATGTTTGTTATACTTTAAGAACCTAGACCATTTGCATTATTTATTCCATTAGTCATGGAGTCATTAGCCACTTGTAACTGAGCTAAACCTCTCTTGAAGTGATAAGGATCAAAAGAAACAAAATAAAACAAAATTCTTGAGGGACTTTGGAAAAAGAAATAATAAATAGGAAAAAGATGTGCACAAGGAACTTAAAGGAAAGCATAAAACTATTCTAACATGTACAATATGTTACAATAGATGCAATGTTATTTAGTAACAAGGATTTGAATGAATGCCATTAACTGGGATTTTTAATACCTCTCCATCTATTTTGGAAAGGTAAAAATCATTGTGTTCCTTGCATCCATGGATAAAATAAGGACCACTCCACAAGCTATCCAACTTGGTATGATTACCCAGTTTGGCCTTATCTGAGTCTCATTTGGGGAATATGTCCCCTTCCCTTAAAGCTCCTTGATGTGGCTCTTTTATCAAAGGCCTTTTTTACCTGAGCTTGATGTGATTCCAAATTTTTCATAACAATGTCCCTAATTTCTTCCAACTCCATGAGTTCTATCATCCTAACATTCATGAGTTCATTCTCAATCAACTCAAGACGATGGGCTAACTCTAATGTAGGCAACTCAAGGGAGATAAAAATTTGGATTCCCTTCCATGCACAATAACATATGGATAATTACCAATGTTATTTTTAGGATTCACCCTATTATCCCACAAGGCTATATTTATCTTGGTGTGCCATGTTATCTAATTCTCTTCCATAGTTCTCCTGGTGATCCTTAGCAAATTATTGTTTATGGACTCTACTAGTCCATTTAATTTAAGATAGTAGTTGGAAGAGGTGATGAGGTAGATGTTTAGTTTGAGATCCCTCTCACTTATCTTCATATTATGTAATGTTAATCCATTATAAGAAATCATGGTGGCTAGGATACCAAACCTAGTCACGAGGTTGTCATATAAATCCAATATTGCACCTTCACTAGCCTCCTTTAAAGAAATTACTTCCACCCACTTGGTGAAATAGTTATTTGTAGTGAGAACCCATTTATGACCTACACTTTATTGTGGATTTATCATCCTTATGAAGTCTAACTCCCATTACATGAATGTTTGGTCCACCTAAATAGGATTGAGTGGAAGTGTTTCTAGTTTTTGCTTTCCTATAAAGAGGCACACTTATATAATTTTCTAATCCATGGATGAGAAATATTTAAAAATATTTATCCAATAATAAACAACCCTCATTACCTTTTCTATGGTGGTTTTAGGTTCAAAATGACCTCCTATAGGTCTATCATGGAATTGCTCCAAGAAATTGGTCACCAGGTCATCATCTATGCATCTAAGGAGTACCCCATTGAGGTCCTTTCTAAGAATAACACTATCAAATAATGAATAAGGTATATATTAAATCCTAAAATTCCTTATTTTAACTCTATCTAAACTTTGGGGGCATCCTCATATTGTCAAGAAGTGATTCATATATTAAAGCCAACTCTTTTGGAGTGGAGGTGTACTTGCTTATGAGTTATCTTGGGTCACCAAAATAGATTCCTTATCTTCTTGAAGGTCATTAACCATGTGTTCATGAAAGCCCTTACCCATGAATAGCTTGGTTACCTTGATATCTACATCATCATCCATGACTTTTATGATCTAGCCTACTCTCTTCTCATTCAAATCCTTGCTAAAGAGGAAATCCATAACTTCAGGATGAGACACCATAAGATGGATCCTACTATTGGATAGCATGGCCCTAAAATTATTGAGGCTTATCAAGGATCCAAAAACTTTATTCTTAATTAAAGTGTACCTCACCTCATATCCTTCCAACCCTTAACTAAAAAAGGTAATTGGTTACTCCATTACTTCATCATTCTTTTGCATCAACATAGTTGATATGTTGTTAGTGTTAGAAAAGGTGCACAAGAAGAATTCCTTGGAGAAATTAGGATTAAATACTGAGGGTGATTTGGAAAAGACCTTCTTGATGGCTTCAAAATCTATGTTGACTTCATCTAACCAAGCAAATACTTGTCTCTTCTTCAGCATGGTGGTGATCGGCTTGACCAAGTTTGTAAAACTAGGCATGAACCTTCTCACAAAGCTTATTTTCCCAAGGAAGCTCTAAATCCCCTTTCTATGCTTTGGTAAGGATAATGCTAAGATATAACTTACTCTATTAGTTTCAATGAATAATACCTATTTTGAAACAATATGACCTAGTAGTTTGCCTTCATGTATAGAGAACACTTATTTTTAGGGATTTAAAGATATCCTATACTTTTTACATCTCTAGAATATCAGGCTTAGGTGGTCTATGTGCTCGATAGCATTCTTGGACAAGACTATAATGTCATCCAAGTATACCAACATCATTTGATTTAATATTCCTTAGAAGGCCATGTCCATCACTTTTTAAAATGTTTCCCGAGCATTGGACATTACAAAAGGCATCTTTTGATAAGCAAATATCCCCCACTTGATGGTGAAGGTAGTCTTGTACTTGTCTTCTTATCTAACTAGCACTTGGTTGTAACTTGAATATCCATATAAGAGAGATACACATTTTGAACTAGTAACTACTTGTAGGAATTGCTCCATGGTTGGTAGAGGGTAATGATCCTTTAAAGAGACCCTATTAAGATCTCTAAAGTTCATACACAATCTGATCTCCCTAATTTTCTTTCTAATAGGTAATACATTAGTTACCCATGAGGAGTGTTTTATTGGGAATATGATCCTAGATTCAATAAACTTGGTCATCTCCTTTCTCATGAGCTCTTTAATCTTGGGATTTATGGGTCTCTACTTCTTCTTGACAAGCTTGGCATTATCCTTTAGCTTTATTGTTGTTGGGACATATTAACATTAAATCCCCTTAGTTCACTATATTTTCAAGAAAATATGTTTCTATATACCTTATATATCTCTATAAAATCATGCCTTTCAGCTTAAGTGCTTACCTTTCCAATCTTGAGGAGCTTATCTTCAAAGATAAGAACTCTTTCATAGTTCTCTTCGTTAGTTGACATCACTACTTTATCCTTCCACATATGGTACCCTTTATGAAAGAGGCTTTCTAGGGTGACTAGCCCTTTAGGAAGCTTATTGGACCTTAATTTAACAATCTACTCCCCATATTGATGCTGTAATTTTTCTTAGCTAAGGGAGGAGAACTCTATTTGTTGCTGCAAGAAACATACAATCTATTTGTCATTTTCAAAGACCTACTAGTGAGATTCATTATCTATCACTGATGGTTTTATTACCACTTTGACACATGGTTGAACCTTAGTCCTTTTCAATTCATTAGGGATGTCAAAGTGAGCCCTCACATCTGTTAGCCTATCATCATGTTGATTTTGGCCTCTCATCACTAATTGGATGTTGAAAGCCTCAAAGTCCTCAATGAGGTCACACACTCTATGTTTGTAAGACTTCATTAAAGGGTTCTTAGTGGCATTCTAACCTCTAACCTAGTGTATAACTAATTCAATGTCCCCATAGATTTATAACTTCTTGATCTTTTTCTTATTATCCCATTGAAGGTCATGGATGAGACCCTCATATTCTAATACATTATAATAGTAGGTAAATTATAACCTATATGAAGAGAATTAATTATACTTTGAAGGGGATATTATCATGATACATTCACCCACTACATTATTTCTCCTTTAACCATCAAAGAACAACTTCCATAAACCACTAGGATCTTCTTGAGGCCTCAAGAGGGATGGCATAGGCTGGATTTCTTCATGAAAATAGTAGACACTAAAGTTTTTTTCTTCAACACCCTCTAAGGGGTCCATCGATTGGCTATCATTCCATATCTCATCCAAGAACATGTTTAATACACTGTTATAGAAACAACCCTACCTGAGAAAAAAATATGAACTAGAGGTCCATAGTTAACCTTAATAACAATCCATATATATTCCTTATATCTTACTACATAATATTGACCACTCCATGGCATTTAAACCAGCCTCAAAGGTATCAAAATGACCCTAAAAAATCCTATTTTTCATGGTCAAAAATATCCTCTCAACCTCTATCAAGAATCCTAGGCTTACCTTTGCTCTAATTAGTTATCTAAATATAACCCAAATCATTGACACATTGACTCATTTCACTCCATATATTTCAATCAATATGAATATTGAGAACCATTGATCTTCTACCAATTGAATAAATCCCTGACTCTTATCATTCTCACATTCACTCTTGAGATTCATTAAACATTTAACCTCCACTCATCATTAGATCTAAGTATATGATCAAACATAGACTATTAGATCAACTGGGACCCACCTTTTGAAAGCCAATGGCTAGTTCATGATTTTAAAATTGACATATTTGCTCTCATTAAATTGTGTTCATGTGATCATTATTTATGGTCTCATGACTATAAAACTTAATCTCAAATGGATTTCATCTTCTTTGTCTAAAACTTTAAGTTTGTGTGAATGTTTTATACTTTTTAACCAATTTTGAAGGATTGGATCTTGAAGTGCAAGAATCATGGAATCACCAAACTTATAGGATAATTTATTGAGGCCAAAGGGGATGAACCCATTTGATCCACTAGTCCTAGGAGATTTCTAGGTGAAGATATTAAATACACAAGTTGGTTGGTCCATTTGATCCTACGTCACATCCTGATGATGGTCGAGCTCATTTGGCTAAGTTTGGAAAACTTAGCAAAATCTCATTAAGGAGCCAATTTTGATCAATTATAACTTCATTTACAATCTATTAGAGGATATATAACTTAGAACATAGAAACTAGAGACTAAGATGAACAAACCCATGTGGCCATTCATTTTTGGTACCCTCACATGTGTGAGATATAGCATCGATAAACTACCTACTCAAAATGTTTGCCACTAGCCCCAAAATGTCAATATGAGCATAATGAAGAACTATATGAAAACCATACACTTCTATACTCATTTAAAACACTCTCAACATTCCAAAGAGTCTATGTAAATTTCCCATCTACTCATCTATTATCAACCTAATCTATATAGGTATAAGCTTGGTATGTGGGCCAAAAATGGCCAACATAACCTAAGTAAGTAATGTTATGATGAAAACATTTTCTCTTTCACCATTATCAATCATAACACTACATATGGGTTTTTTTCAAGGTATGATTGAATGAATAAATAATTTATATTAGATTCATCAGCTAAAATTCCACTATCATCAAAGGTAATAAAAGGTTTCTTAACCATAGAAGGTATATGTCATGTGTAAGTACCATTAATCCCATATAATGGGTGCCCATAATGTGTTGGAGGAAGATGTAAATTATATGCCATTTTGTACTTTTGGTTCCTTCTTATAATGGTCTTGTAAAGGATTTTTAAATATTTTCTATCTTTGGTGATCACCTGGTTTTGAACATAATTTCTTTGGAGGATCCTCAAATGTAAGATTTTAGTCATCAATAAGAGCTTGGATCTTATGCTTCAAGATAAATTATTTTCCCATATAATGTCTTGGTCATTAATGATAATCATAATAAGCATTCACATAATATATTTTGGGTAGAGGTCGACTCATATCAACCTTGATATGATGAGGGAAAGATATATGTTGGAACTCTAGTAATTATAAGGACTCAAGTAAATGTGTAAATTATCTCTTAGTGCATTATATAAGACAAGATGATTAGGCTATTATGAAATTGTTTTAATTGTAGTGGTTGTTTACTTTTTAGGCTCAAGAGTTCTTACCTTATAACTTAGTTTAATTACAAAATTAGTACTACATGTAGATGCAGCTGGTGTGCTTACTATATACTTGAGCTTATTCAATAACATAGGCTTAATTATATGGTCTCGTACAATGTGGCATAAGTCATCAAAATATTTAGACTTATTAAAAATAATAAAATCATGTAAAGGATAAATCAAACTTTTATTGAATATATCTTATAACTCTTTTTCTACCATAATCTTGGTCATTTTGGGTAACATTATCTTATATCTCAAGACATATTCATTAATATGTTCATTGGTTCCTTGTTTGATTTTGGAAATTTGAGCATAGGAAACCTTTTTTGAAATGTTAATGGAAAAGTGTGCTAATAATTGGTTAGAAAGAGGTTTGAATTATTTTATTTATTTGAGAGGTAAATCATAGAACCACCTCAAAGCATAGTCTTTGAGGCTTGTTAGAAATAATTTAGTCAAAATTTTATCATTAGAAGCATATTCAAGGAATTCTGCATAAAATATTTGAATATGGTGTTTAGGATCACCCTTGTCATCATAACATGTGAACTTAGGTGAAACAAATCTATTTGGTAAAGGGTGAAAATAGATTTCAAGTGCAAGAGGGTTATATAACACATTTTGTGAATCTATAACATGAGGGGATTTTAAATATTTCTTTTAATGTTTGTAATCTTGTCTTCTAACATTTTTATAACTTGAAGGAATGATTGAAATATAGTCCCAATGGGATTTAAATTAGAAAATTGATTAGTCACTAAAGAGTATGAAATCATGTTTTAATTAATAATAGGCATTAAAATTGGTATTTGTGTTGAAACTATTGGTAACTCCATAATAAATATATCAATAGTAGTTTCAAGAAATAAAGGTTTAAATATATAATCCATGACCCCACTAGATACAGGTGGATAAATAAGTGTGGGTTGAGTTATAGTACCTTCTAAAGATTAACCATTACTAGGTGAGGCAACCTTGGTTTTATCTTGTTTACTTATTTCATCTCTCGTAACATACAAAAATGCATCTATTAAACCCTTGTTATTATTGAGATGAGTAATCATTTTTTTATGAATCTTCCATTTGGAATTGATTTTTTGAAAGAAAATTTTCCATTGCTTCACAAATGAAAAATTTAAAATTTTTAATAAATTACAATAATAAAAAAACCCTAAGTGACCTAGGGTTTGATGTTCATAGGTCAAGTTTACTAAATGTTTAACATTAAAATGATCTAGATTTGGGTTACCTAGATTTATTAAGGGAGTATATAGGAATGAAATAGCACAAGGGTGATAATCAGATCTATAACAAGATGATTAGATTTTAAACTAATATATAAGCATATATTGAATTTATTATGTTGAGATAGTCTAAATATAGAAATTACAACTATGCTAGATATAAAAATGATAAAGAAGTGAAGTAGTTATCTTGTTCTAAAGCTAATGCAATTCTAGATCTATAAAAAACAAAAATTACATGGAAAGGATATTCTATAACAATCATTAGATTCTAACTCTGATGCTTTTGGCTCTTTAGATAGTAATGTCAACCTAGGATGGTTGTGTCAACACTACTATTTGAGCTTGATGATGTGTCTCATATGAAATATCTATTAAAATGATATGTGACCACTTTTATACTTCTAGGTTATACTTCACCTTCACTCTCATGTATTCAGATCTGGGTCATGAAATACCACTCCTTATGAAATGGTAAAACTCTAGTTTTTCATCTTCAATGTGACCCTGGGTAAAAATAGGTTAGTGGGCATATGGTGTCGAGCTACCTAAAATAACCCACTATCAATGGTCATTGCTTATACATCCAATACTCTAGAAGAGGGCTGTAGACTCATATAGTAATCCCCTATGTATTGGTTTGTCTGTGAATCATATAATATGTGCAAATCAAGTACAATAGTAACATAATTTGTAAGTTAGAAAATCAAGATCTTGGGTTGATCCTTTAGTAACTTAGACCTATATATGTGTTATACCTATGACTAGTATAGAAATAGGGAATATTTAATCAATTTAATGCTTGATAGAGTGTTTTTGATAAGTTGCCTTGGTCTCTTTGGTATTTTTCTAGGTGAGGAATGAATGAAGGTTGATATTATATTTATATCAATCCTTTTAGATTAATAAATCACATTAAATAACTTATTCTAACCATTATGATACATTTCATTTGAAAAATAAATGACTTTAGGGTACTTGACACTTATTTCAGGATAGGACAGTAACATTGGCACTGTTGTCTACCCTAGACATTAGTGTTCAGAAAGTAGGGGAGTAGGTAAATGTTTAAAAATTATAGACATAGAATAAAACTACATTTTAACCATTATGGGAAAGATAGAAGACCTAGTTAATCAACATAATACTATTCATACTAAGATATACAGTCCAAGAGGCACAAAGATAGAGTAAATGTGAGATATGAGAGACATGCAAAGGTGAGAAAGGTCTAGAATTGAGAGGAATAGACAAGGTCTAATTTTTCCAAGTGTTTAATATTGAGGTGATAAATAATCATAAAATATCATCTACACATATAGATAGTTGTTGGGATTTTAAAAAAAGTATCATTGATAGTAGTGATCCTAGACTAGATAAATCAATCAAGCAAACTAATCACACTATGATTACATCTCCTAAGGAACAAGTGAAAAATTAACAAAATAAAAATTTAGAAAAAAAAAAGGGTTAAAAAGGGAAAATTCAAAATAAGAAAGGTTACAAAATGCATACTTAGAAAAATAAATATTACACAAGTCACATAAAGAGAAGTTACATCAAGAGAATTTACTAAATGGTTAATACTAAAATATAAGTTGAAACAAACAAAAATAATATAAGTATAAAATATCCTTAAGAAAGGGATTTTCATGAAGGAGGTTAAAGGTAAATATGTTCCTAAAATAGTAATGATACAAATTTAATTTATAATAATTCAAAATCCATATCTACTTCATGCATAGAGGAATAATATAAGGAAAATTCTATGATTACATCTCTAAGACAATATTTCAAATAATAAACCATTTCTCTTCCCAGTATTCAAACAACAATACATAATTATTATCTATTTGAGAATGACATGAAAGATCCTGATAATGATGAACATATTAAAGATAAACATAAGTCCAATAATATAATTCCAATATATAATGTAGTTGGTTCTACATATACAAACTCCAAAGATGATATGAGTTACATATCATAGGACTAAAAGAATGATTATGAACATCCTGAGGATAAGTACAATAGTGATGAAGATGAAAGAAATATAATTAATGATTTTCCAAATAATGACATAGTGAAATATTAGGCAGATGATGGACATGAGTGGTGGTATACATATACTTTATCATGACAAATGGTCATTCCCCTATTTGATACAAGACCTACATGGTGGCATTCCATTGAATGTATCATTGGTTAGTAGGAACAAAATCCTTTATACATAGCCTCTTGATGATTTATTAATTTTCTTATTCATTTTGTTCTTCCATCTAGGCACACATGAGTACATGTGTTCTTACATAATGAATTATTATATCCCGTAGATTTATTTAATATGGCCCTTACCTTTTGATTATCTATATTGTTCTGAACATTTATGACACCTTTCTTGAAAAATTCTAATTCACATATTTTATGGCATGTTACTTGATAATTCTTGACTATAAACTATCTACACATACTTTGGCTTCCACTTGAGCTTACATGATTGCATACTTTTACTTCTACATACTACATGATCACACATTGATTCTTGTCCACTTCAAGAATTTAATTTTTTATCTCCATATATGATATTGAGTTATATTGTTTTGATACATATCTACATTAGTGTACACTATAACTTAATGCATGTTATGGATTATTCTAATCCCTCTTTCTTCTATTTTTTAAACCTTTCTATTTAATAAATTCAATTTTTAATAATAAATTTATATTGTTGGGATATAGGCTGAAGAAATATATAAATATCTATAACACAAGAGTGAGAAAATAATCTATAGAAGTTTAATTAATATAAAACTTAGATAAATAATAATTTTAATTTATACAACTAAGATTGTTAAAAATAGTAAAGTATAATTATCAAAATTATTGTAGTAGATAAGAAATAATGGTACCTGGTTTACTATGCATAGGTAGATATAGATTAGAAACATGTGTACAATATGTAGGATCAATATGTTATATTATTAATCAAATTATATAAATTTTAATTTTGTGGCAATAGACACTATTGTTTGATCTAGACACTACCTTTGATGTTAGTGCTTGATTGTGACATAAGTGTCCAGTATGGAATAATGACTAGATTTAGGTGTAATCAAATTTATTTTTTTAGGTTTTTTGTTGCCTTTGTACTAATTTATTCAAAATTAGGATATAATTTATTGGTATTTTTTGGTTGATAAAACCCTATCTATTCCCCTTTCTTCAGCCCTAGAATGATTTTTGAAAAAAAAATGGGTTAGTCTCATCATGGTGTCTATTTTCCCCAAAGACCTCTCTATCAATGGGCATTACCTACATAAGTACTACTCCAAGGAAGGCCTTAGACTTATGTAGTTATACTTTATGTGTGGGAAATTGTATGTATAAGGGTGAAATATAATATATGAAGATGAATTTAGTAATGTAACTTATAGTTTGACAAATATTGCTCATGGGATACTCTTTGAATGTTTTAGACTTGTAATATGACTGATCTTATTCTTGATATGAAAATAGGGATGAATATGGTAGAATAAAGTTCTTGTGTAATTGATTGGTTTAGATTTGGTAGGTTTTTGCTTATTATTTGTTAGATGAGGAATGATAAGGCTTAAAACTATATTTATACTATACCTTTTGAAATATATCATGGTAGTGTTAAATAAGTCAAATGGATTGATCCACAAGATTCTATAGTTTTTAAATTTTGATGACTATTGGTTATTGGAAACTAGATAAGGATTTGGACACTACCATCAATGGTAGTGTCCCTATATGGTCAGTAGTTCCAGAGGGATAGAAAATAGGTATTGATATGAAATTGATAGTGAAAGATGTTTATCAGGTTTTCAATTTTTTTTGAAGTATTAGAGACCTCAATCATCATAATTATATGGATCAAAATAATAGATAAGCATTTAGCTATAGTTATATGTAAAATGTGAGCCTTTTGGTAGAAATAAGGTATATAATTGAAGGTTAGATCCTAGATTGATATTTTTTAAATTTATACTACTAAGTTAATATAAATATTCAGTTTTCATATCTATATTTATCCCCCCTTTAATATAGTAATTCATAAGGATGAAATTATTAGATTAAATAAAATAAATGTGTATCTAGGTTTGTATACAAGACCTTAGCTTTGCTTTAGGCCAATTTCAGTAATTTGCTAGTGTATGACCCATAACCAAGAGTATTTTATAGTATAAATCAATGCATATAATCTTAATTTTGAAATAATTAAAATGATTTAAAAGGAAGAGATCAAGGAAGGAGTACACATGTTTATCCATGTAACCATGTTTCCTCTTGATGCTTTGACTTGGTAATGATGCTTAGTTATGAAGCACTAGCGATGGATAAGGTTCAAACCTGATTCTTGGAGATATAAAGAGGGATATTTGAAACTATTATTCCCACAATCCAATTTAAGGGAAAGTTATGAAAATCCATTGAGATAATTATATCTCAATTGCACAACTCAAGCGTAAATATATATAATTTGGTGGGGGTGAGTGATTTAATCAAACCATCCTATAAATTTTTTTATACTAGATGATTTAATAATTCAAATTTATAAATATGGTGAGGTTGAATGATTTAATCACTACAACATATAAAACAAACCAATTACTACAGTAAAAAAAGGCTCAATAATAGTAAATCCTAGTGTAATTAGTACATCTTAATAATTAGTATAATTGGTAATTTTTGTAATTTTTGGTGTAATAGAATCTCATATGCACCTATCATATGTTTTAAATATATTATATGTGTCATAGATATGAAAAAATATGTTTCAACTCTATGAAAAATTAATGTAATGTGTAGGATTCTGAACCAAGTGTCTATTTGAATCATGGAACTAAACTAGAGTTTTTGAAAGTGTGGAGGTCATATTATTATGACATGCTCCTACTATAGTCTATATATATTTAGTAAGTTTATAAGTGTGGATGTAATCTTATTATGGTATGCCTACACTGTAATCTTAAAAAGTGTGAAAATGTGGAGTGCATGCCTTCTATGATATGCCCCCACTAAAATTTTCCCCTTTTCAAGTAAGGGAAATAGAAACTGGTGGGTACCTTACCTCAAAAGGATAAAGTATTCATATGACCTATGTATGAATCTTTCATAAAATAGGGATAATATGTTGAAGTAGATATATCAATCAGGATTGTAGTATGTGATCACATCAATTCCTGAGATGCATGATATAGATCATGGTAATGTCTAGAGGGAAACAATACAAACACAAAATAAATTAAGAACACACATAAGAAGATTCAAATTAATTAAAATTAATTTTCCAAGGAGACCTCATACAAAATGTTGCATAATCAAAAGGGATGGCATATCTAAATTTATAATCAACATAGAATGACATAGTCAAATGTCTAGTCAACATATAATGACACAGGGGCCAATAGGAAAGAAACATATTCAAATGTTTCATAATAAATACAATATAATGCAATTTAATACACTCAAGGAAATGACAATGTAAATAAATTAAGTATAAAAAACTAGCATAATCATGCTATACTAGTCCCTACATATATGTGTTAGAAAAAAATATTATGTAGCATAACATATAAAGTAATATGAAGGATATGAGCATGGATATATACATGTGTAAGCATTATAATATAATTTCAAGCACAATAATTTAAAAATTATCATAAAGGATATGTAACCTATATCAACCATGATCAAATAAGCAAAGCCCCCAATGCACTATATGGCATGAGTAAAAGAAAGTTCTAACATCTAATAATGCATAGATCATATGTCTAGGTATGTTTGTATTACACTCAAATATTCATGAAACATATGTGTATATAGGCATGAAATGATATGCTATCTACTAAAATAAATAAAATAACATAGATTCCAAGGAGCTGGTAAAATTTGGGAATGCTAGATATTTTTAT
The DNA here is from genome assembly GCA_037957365.1 of Torreya grandis. Lineage (NCBI taxonomy): Eukaryota > Viridiplantae > Streptophyta > Pinopsida > Cupressales > Taxaceae > Torreya > Torreya grandis. The sequence goes on along the minus strand of JARHVA010003593.1, from coordinate 1,246,818 downwards.
ATTTTTAAATTATTTGAATGTTTTTGTATTTTTTGAATATTTGATAGGAAAATGATATCCTATGATCCCATCCAAGGGATGATTAGAGGTAGATATAAGTTTAGAATATGCTATGTGAAACAAGTGTTACTCTCAATAAATATGAAAAGGTGTCATATCTATATCTATAAAATCAATGGTATTCTATATACTATAATAGGAATCTATGGTCGTGAAGAAACAATTATAGGAATAGGGGTCTATAGAATCCATCATTTAGTGTTATGTGGTTTGTTTTGAGTATTTATAATTGGAAAATGTTTAGCTTCTCTAGGTATATGAGTATGTTTGGTAGGCATAAATGAATATTCTATGGAATCCACTCTAGGTCTATGGTGTAAAGGCCTCTTAGGTATATGCTACCTAAGAAAGGGTATTGTATATTGCTTACCATTTCATTAAGAATTAACCTTATTAGGTCTGATAATTAGTTATCTTGGAATAAACTTCTCTTGTTCAAGTGAATATTCATATAGAATTATAGGAACCATGACTACCCTATTAGTATGAATGTATTTAATACACCCATGTACTATGGAAGTTATTATGTGGAGTTTATGTATCCAAAGTCATCCCAAAAGCATATCAATACTATTTTATATGTTATAACTGAGAATGTGGTAACCAGATGTGTTAGACCAACCTATAAAGTTAAATCAATCTCACCAATAACATGTTGTGATGTCTCATCAAATGCTCTAACAATTTTTTCAATGGGTATAAATCATCATGTGTATCCAAAATAGGTAATTATTTTCATGGTACATACATTCTCACTATAATCATTATCAGTCATAACATTATGTATTGGCTGATGGTTAATTTATGCTCAAATAATTAATGAATGAATATCTGAGACATCATCCACTATTTCACTACCATTAAATGTAATATAAAGTCTCTGAACCATAGGATGTATCGTGTATGTATAAATACCAATAATAATGTATAATGGGTTCCTATAATGTGATAGATGAGGATGTGCATTGTGTTTCATCTACACCTCTATATATTTATTAGAATCATCTTGTGATTATTAAATATTTTTTGATTCTGGTGATCACCAAATTATGAACTTGAATTATTTCAAGGATCATCGAAGGTAATATTTTGGTCATCAATAAGGTCTTAAATTTTATGATTCAAGGTATAAAATATATTTTAAGAATTCCCAAGACCTTGGTGATGGTCATAATATGCATTATCATCATATCCTTTGGGTATAGTTTGAATCATATCAACCTCTATGGGAGGAGGGAGATATATCAGATGACACTCCACAAGCTTCTAAAGTAATAAAGCTAGAGACATGGGTAGTCATGTAAATTATCACTTAGGTGAATTGGATAACATTATTCAATTAGGTTTATGTGATAATGTGTTAATCATTGTGGTTATTTCCTTTTAAGGTTTTGTAGGTTTCACATTGGAGCTTAGATTGTTATGAAACTTGATATTATAAGTAGTTAGTGTCTTTGCTACATATTTGAGCTTGTTTAAGGAAATAATTTCAATTTCATGGTCTCAAAGCAGATGGTATAAGTCATCAAAATATTTCATATTTTTGGAAATAATGGATTCATGTAATGGGTAAAATAATATTTGTCTGAATATGTCTTGAAGTTATTATTCTATCATTGGATATGTCATTTTATCCAACATTGTTTTATATCTCAAAACATATTCATTTATAAGTTAATTGGTTCCTTGTTTTATCTTTGAAATTTTTGTATATGACATCTTGCCATTAATTTTATTACATAAATGTGATAATAATTTATCTACTTTAGGTTTGAATACTTTTATTGATTAGAGTGGTAAAACATAGTCTTTTAGGCTCTTTGGAAATATTTTGGTCAAAATTTTATCATTGGTGGCATAATAAAGACATGATGCATATAAATATAAAATATGTTGTTCAAGATCACCCTTTCCATTATAAAATGTGAGCTTGGGTGAAGCAAAACTAGTTATCATAAGGTGACTTTAGATCATTTTGCTCAATCTTAGAAACCTTATCTTGTAAAAGTTTCATAGTTTGAACAAAATATTGCACAATTTTATCACTAAGATTTGAAGTTTGATAAGTCACCAAATAAGGTGTACCATTGTTTTGAGTTGATATAGAAATTTAAATTGGTAATTTTATTGAAGTGTTAATGGTTCCCATGGAGTATGTATCAATAGTAGGAACTGTTTTGGGTAAAAATGGTATAAACACATAATTGATGATCCCATTAGATGTAGGTAGCAATAATGTGATCAATGGGAGGATTATTGGATTGGAATTAGCTATAGTATATCCTAAGGATTAACCATCAGTAGGTGAGGATGACTTAACCTTAGCATGTGTACTGATCTCATCTCTTATGACATACAAAAAATATCCAATAAGGTCTTGTTGTTATTGAGATGATTAACTAATTCTTCCTTATCTTCCATTTGAAAATGAATCTTGTGATTAACATTTTATAATACTTATAAATGAAAAAAAAACAAATTTTGAAACAATAATTTACATAATTAAAAATCATAAAATAGAAAATCCTAGGTCAATCTAGGGTTTTGAGACCAATGGTTGGGTTCACCAAATGTTTAACCCTAAACTTAGATTATTGGGATCTATGATTAAGAAATATATAAATAGCATTAACACAAGGGTCAAAATAATATATAGCTATCCAATTGATAAAAAACTTAGATAAATAATATTCTAGAGTTATACATCTAAGATTGTTAAAAATAATAAAGTACAATTATTAAATGATATTTCAATAAATAATAAATAATGGTGCCTAGTTTATTGTTTATAGGCATATATGTAATAGAAATATGTGTAAAATATGTAGGATAAATATTCTATATTAGTCATCAGATTCTAGAAATTTCACTTTTATGGCCACAAACTACCTTTGATGTTAGTGTTTCAGTATGACATAGGTGTCCAATATAAAATTTTGATTGGATATACATGTGACTAAATTTATTGTTATAGATTTTTTGTCACCTTTTTACTGATATATTCAGATCTAGGATATAATTAATTTCCCTTCACTAATTGGTCAAACCCTATCTCTTCACCTTTATTCACCCTTGAAATAAATTTTGTTGAAAAATAGGTTGATAGGATCATGGTGTCAAGATTTTATAAATACCTCTCTTTCTATGGGTTTTGCCTATATATCCAATACTCCAATGAGGGATCAAAATTATTTAGTTTTTCCCTATGTGTAGGAAAGTGTGTGCACAAGGGTTCAATATATCATATGAAGATGCATGTAGTGATATAAGTTTTAATTTGTCAAATATCACTCACATGATACTATTTGAATGCTTTAGACTGATAATATGATTACTCATATGATTGATATGAAAATAGGATAAATAAGGTAAAATAAAATTCTTTTAAAGTTGATTGAATTAACTTTGGTTGTTTTTTTCTTAGTATTTTGTAGATGAGGAATGAGAAGGCTTAGTATTATATTTATACCACACCCTTCAAAAATATATCATGGTAGGGTTCAATAATACAAATAGGTTGACCCATAGGTTTTGATAATTTTCAATTTGGATGAATTTTGGCTACTAGACACTACCATCATTAGTAGTGTCTCTCTATGACTAGTATTGTCTAGAGGGATAAATAATATGTGCTTATTTGAAACTAACATTGAAGGAAGTTTATCATGTTTTTAGCTTTATGCAGAGTTTAGGAGACTTGGTTCAACATAATTATATGGATCAAACTAAGAGATAATCATTTAGGCATAGTGAAATGGTGAATGTGAGCCTTTTGACACCAAGGAAGTCTAGAACTGAAGAGTAGAGCCTTGATTGGTATTTATCAAATGTATAATATTGAGATGTTATAAATATTTAGTTTTAGTATCTATAGTCAAATATGTCAAAACTTCAAATATATCAAAAATATAAATACAAAAATACAAAAAACATTCAAATATGTCAAAACTTCAAATATATCAAAAATATAAATACAAAAATACAAAAAACATTCAAATATGTCAAAAACTTTCAAATATTCTCAACAAAATAAAAATTAGGACCTGAGGATGATGAGTTACTAGTTTACTTTACTTATTTACATATTTTATTTATCACATATTTTCATAGATATCATATTCTTTTTTTAAAAAAAATGCACTTCATGATGCATATGAGTGTGATGCAAGATAAACATACTATACATGGATTCCTAGATGTTAGACTCCTTTTACCTAGTATACATGCCTATGTTAGGGGAATCTTATTCCAAAAGTTACTATACACACAAAAATCAACATACTAACCTCCATGTACTTGACTTCCCAAGGTTTAGATAAGATATCTAATGAAATGATGATGTGATGAGTGGTATATTAGTTTGGTTGATTGGGTTAGTTTGGTTGATGGATTTGAATAGGAATATTTATATGGGATAGTTGATTAGGATGAGCTACTAGAAAGGGGTTTTGAGCAACAAATGGAAAAGGATGTTTGTATCGATATCAAAAGAGTTTATTTATGTCAAACTAATAATTAAGGGAAGTAAATTGATATCTTATAGCATTATAATAACCTTTAGATTTGATAAAGATGAGGTAACAAATTTCATGGCCTATACTAGGTTTTGGGAATTGGGTGAAATTAGGTTGGACTCTAGGAATTTGGCTTGCTCTTTCAGGTTGGGTTTTCTAAAAAATATCACCCATGAAATGAATGATATATTAAAATTCTAATAAAAGGAAAATAATATATTATAACTTATTATCTTGACATATATAATAGGATTTATCTAACTAATTGGGTTTTTTTTATTCAAGTTTATTTGCCAAGAGCATTAGTTGAGTGATAATGAGGTTTAGAAAAGGAGTGGTGAAATAATTATGGCCAAAGATAGGTGTTTATGTCACTTTTTACGTTTCTCTCTAGTATAGGGGTTGGCATTCTAGGAAATGTTCCTACTCAATTCAAATGAGCTTATTCTAGAAGTGTCATTTAAGAGTGAAGAAAATGCTTATTTGAAAGATTTAATGTATTGTTTTATTTTTTAGGCTTTTTTTTGGAGTGTATATAAAATTTTATTTGATTTGAAATAGGTGTAATTTATGATTTTAGAGTTGAATGTTATATTTAAAAAGGTTTTTTGGGATTATTCATGTTTGAACAAGGCTTTAGTTGGGCTTGTATAGGTTTGTAACAAAGATTTATGAAGTGAAAATAAAAATATACTATTAATTTAAATTAAATTACTAAAACCAAAGAAAATTAAAAAAATTATTTTTGTTCTTTTCTTGGAGTATTTATTCATGCAATGCTAATGAAAATAAAAATTTAAACAAAACAATGTAGTTGTTGATTAAATAATGTAAAATTGGTTTAAGTTTTGTATACTGATTTTTTGGGGTGTTTTGATATGAATTAAATGAAATACTAGTGTCTAATTGAAATCATAGTTGTGAAAATATGAAACTAAGTCTATAATTTAGGTTTTGTATTAGTTTTATGCAATTTCTAAATATTAAGATCTAGTTTGTATATTTAATGATTAAATTCAAATTTTTGTTTTTTGGTTGTTTATGGAATTTGTATATAAATAAATTGATTGGAAACTAAATGAATTTTTAATTTTGTCTAGATATATAATTTTAAATGACTTTTCTTATCATTCAAAGAGACTTAAAACAATGATTTTATATGAATTTGTCTTTTTACATTTTTCTAGTCTTGTATGCAAGTTGCCTTTTTTTATGTGTGTGATATTTGTATGTTAAAAAGATAAAAAGTTAAAGTTTTTTTTATTTGTCACTAAATTATAAGTTTACTTATCTACTGATTTGAGGCCTAAGAGGAGACCCAATAGACAACCTACTTAAAAAAAAGAGGGTTATGAATGGAATACAATTTATAAATGACAAATAATATGATATAAATGTGTTAAATAACAAGGAAAGAAAATAATAATATGAAAACAAAATTTTAAAATATAATAGTAAATTTTAATTATGCTAAGTTTTGTATAATATATAAGAGATCATAGGTTTAGTGATTATGCACTTCCAAACTTCATTCTTGTCTATGTTTATGTAACCCACTACAAATAATGGAAGTGTACATTAATATACAATTGAGGAAGATGAATCATTTATTGAATTATTACAATATTTGGTAAAAATCACTTCATAACTGATTAATGTTGATATCACTTACTGTCATTACTGACAAGCTAAGTTCCATAGTAATAAAAATGGAGGAGTTATACAATAATGTAGAAGTGGAATTTGTTTTACAAATTAGCATGTATGTAAGGAATCTAATTCCAATGTTATTGATATTAGAATAAGGATACAAGTGCAACACTTGTAAAATATTATAGTTGAGTTCCAATTCCTCATAGATTAGTCATCCCTCCTTGAAGATAAATGGTCCTCATTTCATGTATTTAAGGTAAAATTATGTGGAAAAAAATTGGAAACCTAAACTTTTATAAGCCATTTTCTTTGGGAAAGTGGTTAAATTGATTTGACAATCTAGAAGAGAGGGATCTTTATTCAATGTGTCCACTCAAACCAAGCATCATTGACTTGATCTAATCATGTTAACATGTTGCAATCTAGATTAATCTCCTTCTACTAAAGATTCTTTGTAGTATCTAAAGTATCCAACAAAGGTGTAAAGTAATGGCACAACATTTTTGTGTTTAATATTGGAAGGAACCAAAGGTAAGATGGAATATTAAGATTGAAAGTTTTTTATCCTCATTTATTGGTGATTATATATTGATTTTACCAAATTGGATGAATCCTATGGTAAAGACATCAATATTTCCTTTTATGTATCCAAACTCGATCACCAACCTAGAAGTTGTGTGAAGTCTGATGTTTGTCATGGCACTACTTACATTTAACATCATCCTATTGTAGAATGATATGAAATTATTGTTGAATTTTCTCAATGAAATGAATATATATTTCATCTTAATTTTGAGAATGAGGATTTGCTATCATTGATGGTGGAATAGGATAAATTAATTTGACAGGTGTCAAAGGTTACAGACCCAAACATGCTTGGAAAAAGATGTGTGTAGTATATATTATAGAGATATATTATATTTGTGATAAATAAAATATAGTATTTGATCCCAATTATGTATATTATAAGGTTAGATATCATCCTATATACCACTTCCATATATACATCAGTGTGTGTATGAAAGGCGGTATTATTTTTCAACTTTGCATCTAACATAGACCAAATTCATTCCCATATATTTATCAATGACCTCATATCCCTATCATATATATATATATATATATATATATATATATTTAATCCAAAGTGGATCCAAAAATGTTGTAATTAAAATTTATTTATTTATATAACTGATATTACTTTCTCACAAGGTCTGATAATTTCCATCTATGAGAGTATATCAAGTAATACATAAACACAATCATTACCATGCGTGATAGTAGGGTATCTTGAGATAAAATACATAGAAACATATTCCCATGATATTCATGGAATAGATATAGATGTGTATAAACATTTATTCTTGTTAACTTTCTTACCAAGTGCTCATGTGGTACAATATTTGATGCATTTGGATACATCATACTAAAATGTGGTGAGAAGAAGTAATTATGTAAAACTACAAGAGTATTTTCAAATCTAAAATTTTATATGTTTTTATAAAATGAGCCTACCATATTAGTTTATCTTTATAAATCATGTGGAAAACACAAGTTACCAATGTGAAATAAAATTCCATCTTGCAAGTATAAATCTAGAACTAAATTATTATAAAGTAAGTTCTTATATATATATATATATATATATATATATATATATATATATATATATATATATATATATATATATATATATTTTAAAATAAATTTTAGATGGAAAAAAATATAATCATACACTAAATTCATGTCCATATACATCAATTACATAAATAAGAGATTTAATCAAAGGATGACTTAGACAATTTTCAACTGGATTAACACTTCCTTCTCATTATTAATAATCTAATGGAATTGCTAAAGATAATAAACCATTTTGTATGGTTTTCTTGTTGAAACTTTTACTAACTTTAAAATAACTTTATTGGCTTGTGATTTGTGTGGATCATATTATCCTCTCCTAAGATATAATTATTCCAATTCTTACATGTTTGAACAATAACATAAATTTTGTGAACATAGGCTAGGTAGTTTCTTATAGATGTAGTGAATTTTTTTTTGTGGTAACTAAGTGACCATATTGAATAAATACTACTCTAAATGTGAAGTCATAAGAATATGACTTACACTCAAATGTTTGTGGAAGATCTACTAACACAAGTAATAGTGTAAAATAGAGTATGAATTCAATTCTTTATATGTTTTTTTATTTTTTTAGCTCCCTAGATGAACTTTTATTTAGTATCAAATTTTTAATTTTGGTTCAGAGGCTAAGTCACATGATAAAAACCAAGTGAAAATATCATGTATAAATTTTTTAATCCCAATAATCTGTAGAGCTCTATGATATTGTTTGGTTGTGTCTATTTCTAGATGAATTGAATCTTAGTCAAGTCCATGTGTAGTCATTATTCATCTAATATGTATCATAGATACTATATCTCCCACATATAAAATGAAAATTTATCCATGTTTGCATATATCTTATGTTTCTATAAAGTCTTAGGTATTTGTTTTATATGGTGTAAATGTTCATCCCATGATTTTATAAATATTAGTATGTGGACAATATAGACTACAAAAAATGAAGTAGTGAATGGCCTAAGAATGACATTCATCATCCACATGAATGTAGTTAGTGATTTGGTCAAATCAAAGGGAATTACTAACCATTCAAAAAAACCTCATTTGTTATTGAGTGTTATCTTCCATACATCTATAGTTTCAATAAGAATATGATGATAACTAGACTTAAAATAGATTTTGTTGAATTATTTAGCACCACAGAGCTAGTCTAGAAAATCCTCAATCCTTGGAAGAGGATAGTAGTTATTTACTATGATATTTTTTGAGATATTTCTAATCAATGTAAAACCTACATGTGTCATATTCAATTTTAACAAGCATAATTGGGTTGATAAAAGGTAATGAATTGAGCTTAATATTTCCTTTGTCTATGATTTACTAGATTTTTCACTTGATATATTTATTCTCTAAAAATGATTTATGCTATAAAGAATCATTAAATAGTGGTAGTTTAGGGATCAAATGAATAGTGTGTTTTAGCACTATTGTGTAGGAAGTTCCTTTGGTGACTAAAATATATTTTTTTATTCTCCCTATCTGTAGTTTAACTCTAAATTTTTAGCTATAGATTATATAGGAATTAAAATATGGCTTGGTGCCATAAATATTTTCTTACATTCATAACTTACCATCAAAATCATAAACTTATTACTATACGTGACTAGAATCTTACATTGCTTGGTGATAATGAGTGATAGCTTGGTGACTAATTATAATATGGGTTATCTATTATCACCAATATATATTTAAAAAATTCTATGATTTTCTTCATAGACTGCATGTCAAAGGTAAATATATGGTTTACCAAGTAAAACATCACATACCTCTAATGGATTAGTGTCACAAGTGACTATATATTGAAAAGGCTTCATGTTATACACCATTGACACTACTGAGTGACACATTTATTGGATCCCATAAAAAAATTCCAAAATAGTATGGTTGTGCATGAGGTGTAATTGGAAATTAAATCTTTGTTGCATCCCAATTTCCTTGGTAAGCAAACTATTTGATTATCCATGGATATTTATAGTTGAAAATTTTATATTTGGCTATTTTTGACTAATATTTAAGATATATACTATCATGGGGTAGTAGTATATTACTTAGGTTACATGTTTACATTACTATGAGCTAGTTATAGTGTATATGTTTACATTATGAACATGTTGATTCATTATTTTAGCTATATTTTATGATGTATGTATATCATGTTATATGGACTAACTACCTACTTATCATGAGGTGGATGCAATATTGATTCTTCTCTCAGATCATGTCAGAGTGAGAACATCATTGGAGAGGATGATAGATGGGATGATTAGGGAATTATAGAGGAACTACTAGTAACCCAACACATGCCACAATAAAATAGTTTAACTAGTTAGTATGTGGTTGAGTGTTTGTGCATTTTTGTAGTGTTTATGTTTTCTATATATGCTTATGGTTTATTTAATTAAGTGATTGTATCATGATACCACCTATAATTATATGTGTATGATGATTTATTTACAATTGTTTGTTGACTATGTTTGGATGAGTTTATGCTTAACCAATCAATATTTGTATTCTTTTAGCTATCTTTTAGTTGATTATAAACTAATGGTAATGTCTTTAAAAACCTAGTACCTCTAGTTGGACATAATACAACATTATTAGGGTATTAGAAGATAATATGATTAGTTTATATATGTTTATCAGATTGACAAACATTATGATAACAACTTCGTGTTATGATATGTGGCCTTAAAATTGTTTTAATGACAACATTAGATATGTTACACTTATAGGTCAAAATATGGAATGGATTGGGTTATTATCTTTATAATTATTAGTATGTAATTTTTATTATTTAGGTATGCTAAAATCCTAAGTTACACTATGAATTACCTTAATTAACATTGCTTCAATAAGAGTTTAGCCTAATATAAAGAGGACTCGAGGTATTGTTATCATGGCCTATTATTATGATTGGGGCATGATTATTAACCTTAAGTCAAAATACGCGCATGGTTATTTTAGATATATAAATGATTATTGTATTTTATTGGAAAATTTTTAGCTTTAGAGTTTTCAAAACCTAAACTGAGCTAAGAACTCTCATTTAGTTACTTTCAGATATTTTTGGGTTTTTAGAGTGGACTACATGTTAAAACTAGTTTTTTTGGAGAGTTCAATTTCTTTGAACTCATTGGCTCAGTCTATTTGGAGTTATGCCATTGATGGTGGAAGGGATTTGCATGGAAATAGTCATGGAAATAATAGAAGATATTTTAAAAGAGGTAAGGCATGGATGTTTTAGGGTACAGTGGTGGAAAGAAAGAAAATGATGCAAATTGTAGAATTAGGAATAAAAGGTGGTGAAGAAGAAATGGACAAGACAAATCCTATTTCTCAAAAAATTATGTGATTGGATACCCTTGATAGGGACTAATTAATATAATTATGTGGTTTATAAAATAACTTGAACCACTATCATCTTTGGGCAATGTAACTATATTTCATTTCACCCCAACAAAGCAAGTAGAAAGCACCACCTACTCAATCCTCTCCATTTGAATATTAGTATTACTCTCAATTATAACATATAAAAAGACTAGGTAATGGAAACTTACTTTATTACAAGTAGACACTTACCATTGAAGACTAGTTTGCAAGTTGAGAAACTTCATAACTATGTAGAATAGATATGATATATGATTATTTGAATTGGTAGAATAACATAGATTATAAAAATTTCCATAGGCATCTTTTCTAAAAATTTTACATAAAATATTAATAGTAGTCAACAATTTAATCAAGCAAACAACTGCTCATAGAATTTCTCATCTATAGAACTCTCCAATCAACTCAAGTTTATTGCCTTAGTTAATAAAATTGAACTGTAGGGTTCTATTGTGAATGCCTTATTTGAATGGAAGTTACTTCAACCTTTGAAAATCCTTGAGTAGGAATTATGTTGATCTTTGAATTTTTTCATTAGGGACTTACCTTTTCTAGGGTCTCAGTTTGGCCATTAAACCTATACTAGGATATACATTTCGGCTTAGCCATTGTTAACTCTGTAATGACCATTTTCTTGATAGATTGGGTAATAAAGAAAGAAACTATGGGTTGAAAATTATATATATATATATATATATATATATATATGTAATTAATTGGTTTATATATATCAACTGGTTTGGGTTTGATAGTATTTAATGGTGTGAATATTCTTATACTTGGGTTGGAATTTAATTATACACCATATATTCATTAGTTTTTGAAGGTAAGTTGTAGAGGGAAGGTTCTCTTTGTAAACTTATTATGAACTTTACTTTCAGATATATGCTTTGTCTAAAACTGAGTTATGAATAATTATTGCCTATTGATTTACTAAGGGTTTGAGGCTTTCCTTAAAAAAATTCTATTGAATTCAAGTTTGATAAAATTGTAATTTGGGAAACTCAAACCTTTTCTTCCACATTAGATTGGGTTTGATTAGTTATATTAATTAAGTATGATTTGTGCTCTAGATTTATTGGATAATTGGTAATGATTGTGCATAGAGTGGTTGATAAACTTGGACTAGTATTGTGTGTTATTACAATATTTAGAGTTACGATATATATGGATTTGAATCAAACTTTTGAGGATCAATTCATAAAAACTGATTTGTTTTTTACATATGGTTGTAGATGGTTTTTCCTTTAGTTTTGTAACAAATTGAAGGGTTAGTTAAGCCAAATACTTATCCTATAAAATCTAGTTATTAAAGTTTCTTTAGGACCTTCAAATTTTTATTAAAATGACGTAAAAAATTTGAGAATATGTATCAACTTATCCTATGTATGAGTTGGGTTATGTACATTATATATATATATATATATATATATATATATATATATATATATATATATATATATGGTATTTGGAGTTGGCTTGCTAAGGTAGATTCTTTGGGTTGTTTATTTTTACTAGGATGGAATAAAAATAAAGTAATTTCCTTTATAAAAAAATTATTATGAAATGGGACTTAAATATCCTTAGAACCATTGTGTTCGATTAAGTGTACTATTTTTATTTATTTTTTAATAATGATAAACTACATCTTAGTGAACAAAATTCAAGTTTAATCTAGAATGGGTTTATTTGTAGTATGATTGGTTAGATAGAGATAAAACTTGAAAGATAATTACATTATAAGAATCCCTTATATTATAAAGATTGTCAATATATCTCATGAGTAGGTAAGTTTTAAGTATTGTTATAATCATAAGGAATTCTTTATTAAAAATTATAAATGAATGGTGGTATATTAATTACATATCATTTGAGTACTTATATGTTATAGGGTACAAGTACTCATAGTTACCTATAGCAAGGGGTGGTTAAATTAAGATATAAACTTTATTAGGAATCAAAATATATAACCATATTAAAATAGTCTCCTAGAAATAGAATGATATGTTTAAATGAAATTTTATAATGAGTTTATGAGTTCTCTGTTTCTCTACTAATATTGTGACTGACTGTTAATTTTTATATATTCAGCATTGAATAATTGTGTGTGGTACATATTATGAGAGTGTTAATATGTAAAATTATTTATACATATTTATCATATAATATTTTATCATGATGAATGCCTATAAGTTATGTTTATTTGAATATTATTATGTAGTTTCAACATAGGGTATACCTAGGTGGTATAATCTTATACTTGCTTGATTATTATTTATGATTGTGGGATGTTTGATTCTTGAAATCGTAAGTTTAGTTATGTGTAATTATGTAATTGAGTTCATATATAATTAACTATGATATTATGGGATGTCATAGAGTGTATTATGTTGGTAAACTATAGTCTAAATATAAGTTATACCTGGGTGGTGTAACTATGATTGTTATGTCTAGATGCATTCATACATTTGATAGACTAAGTGTATACATGTTATTTATTTATATGAATGGTATGTTTTATGATATTTATTAGGGATTTATGTATGTTTACATACTACCCCTAAGAGTATAATGAATTCTAGGATAGAATATTGCATATTTTTTGGGAACTGTGACTTGCATGTTTTATTTAGATAATTGAATATAATCTTATGTTTCTATGTATTCAAGACTAGTTTATTATATATGATAGTGGAAAATTAGTAGTTATGTCTTAGAAGTCTAGAATATGATAGTATGGGTTATCATAGGGTGTAGTATGTTTAGAAACTAATGATGGTAATTAGAGTCAATAGTTGAATGTATATTTTACCCAGATGGTAAAAACTATAGTCATTATTTCTAGTATGGGATAGAAAATAATATGATATTCATTTATACATTTGATGGAATAAATATATGATATTAGGTTATCCTACGATTAGCATGTTATGTGATATGATTGATAGTAGGATGTAAATTGTATGAATCTTTTGGTTATATTATATTAACCAATCTCACATTGTTGATACCGAGTAAGGAGTGAGATGGAATTCATTAGCTTACTAGCATCATAATGCTATATGAAGGTAATCAATAAAGTGTTGTTCATGAATTTTGACTGATTTATAGATCATTATTATTTATTATTCATGAAAACTTTAGACAAAGTATGTTTAATGAGACATTATCATTTCATGAGTATGATTTACACATTTTTGCAATATCTTGTAGTAGAATGGGTTTTCTATGATACACCACATGTTTAGTTTTACAAATATTTTTACACATGGGTACTAGCTTATCTCTCTAGATTCTTGCACCATCACTATCTACTCATCTGTGAAGGTAGGACCATTCCCAGATAGGATTAGTGTGTGGGATCATTGGTTCATGGTTGGTGTGTAAAAATTCTCGAATGATGATCTCCTTCCCTATAGTATTATTACTTTTGAGATGACACTTGAGATACCCATAGATACTCAGGAGTCCAAGGAAATTATGCTTTGGGGAGCCATATATCTTACTTATTTAATTTGCATTAAACTATATTTATTATTGGAATAATTATCATGAAGAGATGTAATTACTTATTTACATATTTGTATTTTGGTAGCAATGGTTGTATTGTTGTACCAACCATGGGTGACATTTGCAATTAATTTATATATTTGTTTTATGATGTGTTTCTTATGATGTTAGTGATTAGTGAAGTAGGATGTCGTATACTTAATTTATAATATCATTTTGAGTATTTTATATGATCACTGCTTAGATTCCCATGGTGTAATACATTTATAGTGTATGTGTTTAATTAAAAAAAATCATGTATTTCTAGCTAGAACCTAGCAAGGTTGTTGCATGTGGTATCAGATTTATGGATCAAACTCTAGGACTTAA
Source organism: Torreya grandis (assembly GCA_037957365.1). Lineage (NCBI taxonomy): Eukaryota > Viridiplantae > Streptophyta > Pinopsida > Cupressales > Taxaceae > Torreya > Torreya grandis. The sequence goes on along the minus strand of JARHVA010003593.1, from coordinate 1,231,684 downwards.
TGAGTTTATTATCATTTTTATATCTTTCTATTTATAAAAAATGAGAATAGTGAAATGTGTGTGTTACATTGAGTGTGTGTCTTAGGAGCGTTCATACCCTCTTAAAGTTTTTAAAGGGTTGGTTTATTGAGTGTCTCAATGGTGATGGTTATATACAAGATTTGGGTAGGTAGGAACATAGCATAGTTCATGATTTTTGAACAAGATATTCCTACCATATTTTGATCACTTAGATCGAACACTTCAAGCATGATTACATTTTTACTTAGTAATCAAGTTACCTCTGTCATTTATGTTTTGTGTCATGAGTTTTTATGAAGAATAGGATGACTCTCACTTAAGTATATGTGATTTAGTTTTTTCCTTATATACACTAATCCTATAAGTGTGAAATCCTATAAGACCATTTTTGTTGTAGTAGAATGTAGATGTATTGGTTGAGAATTCCTTTGTGTTAGGAGTTTATTTATGGATTGGCACCGGTATGTTTATGTGGATGAGGAATAAGTGTCATCTATCATAGTGTTCATAGAGGTGAGTTATCACTCTCTCACTTTCCATTGAAATCATTTTAAGCCATGGAGTGTATTCATATTTTCATGATGTTGATTTAGTGTTTCCTTAAATGGAAACTTGTTTCTAAACTATTTTTTTAATCTTATTCCCTTGAGTTAATGGGATAGTGTTTTATACTTCTTATTGAGAGAAGTTGTAAGATTAGATGGATTGATGCATCTTTGTGGTTAATATTTTCCTTTTAGTTGTGGAAGAAAATTATAATAATACGAATACAAAATTGGTAAGTGAGTAGTGATTTGGTAACTGAGTTATGATGTTATATTTTTACCATGTGACCATATTTAAGAGTTTTCTTATTGAGATGTTAGTTTTATACTTTCCATTTGTGACTTTTTAGATTCACTACTTTATATAATATGTGAACCTAGACCATGTGGAGTGGAAAACCTTGAATTTATATTGGTTCCAGATTAAGATTTATAAGTTGATCATAATTATTATGATAATATATACTCTTGATTAGATTGATAATAATATATTTTTCCTAAATCATGTTTTTTTGAAAAGATATTTATGTACCTTCATTGGGAGTGATTAGGGTATAGGATGTGTGGAACATATTGGATTCTAAAAGGGTTGAGAATTTTTTTTAAATTGTAGAGTTCTAGCTGAGAAAGAAGGAAGACATTATCTCACTTGTTACCTTTATAAGGTTGTAAGGATGATGTGATCCTTGGAATTTGTATGCTATGATAATTTTAGCATTATTTCCTCTTAAATATGAATATAACACTATAGGTTAAGCTGTGAAATATGATATTAGTTATGGTTGGAAAATGGTAACTTAATGCAATTATATAATGATTGTATGATTTTTTTTGTATGTATGTTGGTACATTAGGAATTATTTAGCATATAATATTCCTTTCTATGATATGTTAATATAGAATTATGATTCATCTAACCTTGTGCACATTTTGGAGATCATTAGGTCAAGGATACCTATGGGGAGTGTGGTGAAATAGGAACATGAGTATTAAGATATGGGAATGGATCCTATTTAATATCACATTGACTAAGTAGTTACTAGGTTTAGATCTGATAGATAGACTTGTCAAATCTAGGATTTGGTAGATAAACTTGTTAAATTTATACATATGGCCACATGCATGTATATTGTGGAGAAATTATTTCTTAAAATTTGTATACATTGGAAGTGTAGTGTTTATAGTTCCTATTCATCGTCATACTCATTACGATCTCCATGGAGTAGTGGCAGTATTGAAATTTTATAATCATCAGGGGATATGTAAAGTAGAAATAATATTAACTTATATATGTTATTCTTACCAGGTTCCCTAAATATTTTTATTTAAAATGAGAAACACACTCTCTAAGTTAAAGACATGTGCAGGGGGACTGAAAGACCTTGTGTAGCTCTCCCTAGTCTTTTGTTTTTGGCTTTTATGATGATCTCATATGCTTTTGGAAAGTTGGTGAAATTTTCACCAATATATGTATAGGTTGTCTTGTGGTGGTGAACCTTGGGGTGGTCATGATAGAACTAATCAATGTAAGTGACACTCACAAACTTTATTTTCATAATAGGGAGATGTCATAGTTTAGGGTCTTATGGGACCAATACTCTGAGAATAGTGTTACTTGGGAGAACTATAATGAGATATTTATGTAAATTCCACATTTATTAATACTTTATACAGTATTTCTCTATTGAATAATGTTTTTTCAAAACTTATGTTGGAATAAGAGTCATCTAAGATGATGACTAACTTTAGGGGGGATGTTACATCTTGATTTCCTCACTAAGCAAATTATTTGATTATCTATTGATATTTATAGCTGACAAATTTGAATTTAGCTATTTTTTATTAATATTTGAGATATATGCTATTATAAGGTAGTAATATATTATTTAGGTTACATGTTTACATTGTTATGAGCTAGTTGTAGTGTATATGTTTACATTATGAAAATATTGATTCATTATTTCAGGTATATTTTATGATTTAGTATATCATGCTAATATGGACTAATTAGATACTTGTCATAAGGTGGATGTAGGATTTATTCCTCCCTCATATCATGATGGATGGAGAGAATCATCAGAGAGGATGACATAGATGGGATGATTAGGGAATGATAGAGGAACTACTAGTAACCCAACACACACCATGGTAGAATAGTTTAACTAGTTAGTATGTGTTTGAGTTTTTATGCATTTTGATACTGTTTATGTTTTCTATATATGCTTATGGTTGATATAATTGAATGATTGCATCATGATACTACTTATAGTTATATTTATATGATGATTTATTTATGATTGTTGTGTTGACTATGTTTAGATGAGTTGATGTTTAACTAATTAGTATTTGTATTCTTTTATCTATCTTTCAACTGGGTATAGACTAATGGTAATGTCTTCAAAAACTTATTACCTCTAGTTAGATGTAATACAACATTATTAGGGTATCGAAAGACAATGTGACTAGTTTATATATGTTTATCAGATTGTGAAACATTATGGTAACAACTTAGTGTTATGAGATGTGTCCTAAACATTATTTTAATGACAATATTGGATATGATACACTTATAGGTCAAAATATGGAAGGACTTGGGTTATTCTCTTTGTAATTATTATAATGTACTTTTTATTGTTTGAGTATGTTAAAATCCTGAGCTACACTATGAATTACCTTAATCAATGTTTCTTAATTAAGAGTTTATCCTAATCTAAAGAGGACTCAAGGTATTGTTATCATGGCCTATTATTATTATTGGAACATGACTATTAACCTTAATTTAAAATACATGCAATTTATTTTGGATATATAAATGATTATTATATTTTATTAGAAAATTTTGGGCTTTAGATTTTTCAAAACCTAAACTAAGTTAAGAGCTATCATTTAGTTACTTCGAGCTATTTTGGGGTTTTTGGAGTGGACTTCATGTTGAAACTAGTTTTTTGGGAGAGTTAAATTTCTTTAAACTCATTTCATGGCATAATCTATTTGGATTTTTGTCATTGATGGTGGAGGGGATTTGTATGAAATAGTCATGGCAACAGTAGAAGAGATTTTAAAATATGTAAGGCATGGATATTTCGGGGGTACAATGGTGGAAAGAAAGAAATAAAATCATGTAGACTAAAAAAATTAGGAACAAAAGGTGGTGAAGAAGAAAGGGACAATCCAAATTCTATTTTAAAAAAAAAATTGATTAGACACCCTTGATAGGGACTAATTAATATAATTGTGGGGTTTATAAAAAACTTGAACCACTATCATTTTGGGAAATGCAAGTATACATCATTTCACCCCAAAAAATTACACAAAAAGCACCACATGCTTAATCCTCTCCATTTGAATATTAGTATTACACTTAATTACAACATATGAAGATATTAGGTAATGGAAGCTTACTTTATCACAAGTAGACACTTACTACTAAAGACCAATTTGCAAAGTGAGAAACTTTGTAACTATGTAGAATAGATCTGATATATGATTTTTTTAACTAGTAGAATAACATAGATTATAAATATGTCCATAATCATCTTGCATTAATTTTGTACATAAAACTATAAGAGTAGTCAACAATTTAGCCAAACAAGAAAATGATGATAGAATTTTCCATCCATAAAACTCTCCAATAAACTTGAGTTTATTCCCTTAGTTAATAAAATTAAAATGTAGGGTTCTAACATGAATGCATTAGTTGACTAAAAGTTACTTTGGCCCTCAAAAATACATGATTATGAAATTATGTTGATCTTTGCATTGCTTGTTTGGGGACTTACATTTTCTAGGGTCTCAGTTTGGCCATTAAACTTATACTAAGATATATATTTTAGCTCAGCCATTGTTAATAATATGTAATGACAATTTTTTTGATAGACTGATAAATGAAGAAAGAAACACTAAGTTACAAATGTGTGTGTGTGTGTCTACCATACATACACACACACACACACACACACACATGTATATCAATTAGTTCAGGTTTGATAATAGTTAATGGTGTGAATATTATTAAACTTGGGTCGTAATTTCATTATACACCATATATGCATTAGTTTTTGAAGGTAAGTTGTAGAGGGAAGGTTCTTTATGTAAAATTATTATGAACTTTACTTTCAAATTTATGGTTTCTCTAAAACTAAGTTTTGAATAATTATTTCTTATTGATTTACTAAGGGTTTGAGGTTTTCCTTAAAATATGTTTTTTAAATTTGAGTTGGATAAGATTGTAATTTGGGAAACTTAGACCTTGTCTTCCACCTTATGTTGGGTTCAATTAGCTGTATAAATCGAGTATGAGTTGTGCTTTAGATTTATTGGATAATTGGTAATGATTGTGCATAGAATGGTTGATAAACTTGGACAAGGATTGTGTGTTATTCCAATCTTTAGAGTTCTGATCTATATGGATTTGACTCAAAATTTTGAGGATTGAGTCATACAAACTAAGTTGTTTTTTCATATAGTTGTAGATGGTGTTTTCCTTAAGTTCTATAACAAATCAAAGAGTCGATTAAGCCAAATACTTATCCTAGTAAATCTAGCTATCAAAGTTACTTTAGGTCCTTCAAATTGTGAGGGAAATGATTTAAAACAATTGATAATATGTATCAAATTATCCTATATGTGATTTGGATTATGTACATTATATATATGGCATTTGGAGTCAGATTGCTAAGGTAGATTCTTTGGGTTGTTTTTTTTACTAGGCTAGAATAAAAATAAAGTTATTTCCTTTATAAAAATGATGATTATGGAATGGGACTTAAATAACCTCAAAACCACTATGTTCGACTATGTGTACTTATTTTCTTGGTATTTGTTATAATGATAAACTACATCTTATTGAACAGAATGTGAGTTTAGTCTAGAATAGGTTTGTTTGTGTTATGGTTGGTTACATAGAGATAAAACTTGAAGGAGAATTACATTATAATAATCCTTTATCTTATAAATATTTTCAATGTATCCCATGAATAGGGAAGTTTTAAGTATTTTTTTAATCAGAGGGAGTTATTGATTAAAAATTATAAATGAATGGTGGTATAGTAATTACATATCATTTGAGTACTTATATGTTATGGGGTACAATTACTCATAGCTACCTATAGAAAGAGGTGGTTAAATTAAGATATAAGGTTTTTTAGGAATCCAATTTTATAACCATATTAAAATAGTCTTAGAAATGGAATGAGATGTTTAATTGAAAGTTTGTAATGGGTTCATGAGTTCTTTGTTTCTCTTCCTATATTATGACTGTTAGTTTATATATATTTAGTATTGAATACATGTGTGTGGTACATATTATGAGAGTGTTAATATGTACAAGTGTTTAGATATATTTAGCATATAATAGTGCATCATGATTGATGAGCTCAAAATATGGCTCATTATTGACATGTTATTTCCTTCAAATCATCTCTTGAAGGATATTATCTTATACAAATCTTAGATTCTTAGATAGCTATTACATGGAAAATAGATACTTGTCTTATTTATATTAAACCAAAGACTGAATCTTCACTTTGTCATTAATGTCTAATACATATCATGTTTTAGTGATATTTTGTGTGAAGAATGCTCAGGAAGAAGACACAGGTGATGTATAGTGAACATTCCATTTTGATCTCCATCTATTAGAACTACAGACTTTGTAGGCTTGTTTCTATGGACTCTGTAGGCTTGTTTCTATGGACTCTATAGGCTTGTTTCTACGGACTCTGCAGGCTTGTTTCTATGGAATCTACTGGCTTGTTTCTACGGACTCCATAGGATTATTTCTACAAACTCCATAGGCTCATTTCTATGGACTCTATAGGGTCGATACTGAGAATTTTGTAAGGACAATGAGAAGCTAAAGACTAGATAAGATAAGAAAGAACTATTCTAGCTGAAATCAAATAAGGAAAATAACTGCCTACTATTTTGAAGGACTTGTTTTTGATAGATTTTTATATAATTAGATTTTAGGACTATTATAAGATAGGATATTTATTTCATTGAAATAATTGGATCTCTTGGAAATCCAATCTCCTATCTTTGGATGAAGGGATCGACCAGGAGTCCTATTCTTTTGCATCCTATTTTGAGTTGATTGTATTAGTATAAAGTGTAAGACTTTTGACTATAAAAAAAGAGAAAAAATAGAAGATATAGATACAATAGAGGATCAAGAATTAGATAAGCATACAGGTTTCAATCAAATTGTAATTATTTCATTTCTATGAATTAATACTTCAAGTTTCCAACACTGATTAATCTTTGTTCTTGAGTCCGAGAGGAGCAAGGCCCACTCTCCTTGGAACTAGGAACTATGTACGGTATTTATTTTTTATTTTATTAGTTAGAATCTTGTTACTATTTGCATTTATTTATAAAAACATCAAAACAAATTCATAGTTTAAAAAGAGCATTTTCTTATTTCATTTCTTTTCTACGTAAAGTATGTTTTCTTTTATAGTAGAAGTGTGAAGTAAATTTATTTTTGTAAGTAGAAGTGTGAATTTACTTTCCCTACAAATGTAAAATAGGAGTGTGATCTTTTATTTCTAGTAAAAGAGTGGATTGATTTTATTTATTTCTTTTTTTTAGAAAAAGTGTGAATCAAGTAGTTTAGTCAAAGTTAGAATAGGATCAACAAGCACCCCCATAAGTAGACTTCTAGATCTACCATACCATACCTTATTATAAATAGCTTTGGACACCAGCCCTAGTTGATAAGAAACCAATTAAATATTGGTTAAATGAGGAGTTAGATGACACTCGTCATTTTTGGTGCCATTACCCTGGAACATAACGTGTTAGTAAGGTAATAATTATTGATCTAGATTTAAAAAAAATTAAAAATCATAAAAACAATTAATTAATAGATGTACCATCTTAGAGATTCTAAAGGACAATTTATTCTAAAGTTTCCATCAAGGACACAAGTGGACACTCTATCAACATTTCTGAGTAGTGAACCAAAAGATACAAGTGAAACCTATTTGTAAGAATCTTCTGAAATTGAGATAAGAACCAAGCCATTACCACACATAAGCCCCATAGAACAAATTCATCAAGGTCAATCTCTTGTAGGAAGACATTATTTAGAGATTGCCAAAGACTTAGAAAAAGCATTTCAAAGATCCATAGCTGAAGAAAATTTTGAGAACTTGGAACAACATATAGTTGAGACCACAAACATTTAGTGGGAAGATCATCCTAGCTTTGAAATATCATCAGAAGAAGAAATGGCTCTCCAACAAAATCAACAATTTGCACAACTAGGAAGGACTTTATCCTTTCCTATTATTGCAGATCCTAATGATTAAACCCCCATGAAAAATCTTTCATCAGCTAATCTACCATTTTTTGGGGGATGATCTATAGAAGATCCTGATCAATTCCTATTTGAATTTAAGGTGCTATGTCAAACCTATGATTACATAACTAATAGCCAAAAATTAAAACTATTTCCCTCTACACTTAAAGATGTAGCTATGAAATGGTTCATGGGTTTACCTAGCAATTCTATTAGAACATGGGATGACATGGAAATAGAATGCTTATAAAAATACCAAGATTATTGCCAAGCACAAGAAAGAAAAGAGGATTTCTTCAAAATCAAATAGAATGAGGATGAATCTTTAGAAGATTATTTGGATAGATTCATGTTCACTCATAAAAGAAGAAATTATCCACTCACTGAAGATGTTCAAAAATTGGTTTTCTTAAAAGGATTGGATGAAGACACTAGAGATGCCTTAAATCTAATGGGCAGAAGAGACATAAATAAGTTGGCTTTTGATCAAATTTCTGAGCTTTGTACCAATTACTCTCAAACAAAACTTGGAATTAGGAAAGGAAAGTTGGTGAAATCTAATGAAGTGGGTAAATTAATGGAAGAATTTGCTAATATAAAAATAAATATTTTGGTTACACTAAATAGTACTCTAGATGGCCTTCAAGCTAAGGAAAATTTAATAAAGCCTTTAGCAATCTACTATCATAAGTGCAAATAGAAACATGCCCTTAGAGACTGCCCCTAGATAGAACCAATATTTCATCATGTGGGATCTGTGATACAATAGATCATGATACTAAATATTGCAACCTTCTACCTATTTTAAAGAATCAAATGAAAACCCAAGTCCAGTCCACTGAAGAAGTAAATTATATTCAAAGACAAAACTTTGCCCCACAAAACTAGGCTCAATGATAGTTTAATACAAGAAATCTAGTTAATCCATGGATGGCACCATGGAATGTTTCAGTCCCTTCACCATTTTGGAATCAATCCCAAATTCCATCAATTCAAAATCCATGGGCAAGACAAGATTGGATGCCATCACCTCCATGGATGGTGCCACAGCCACAACAATAATGGTTACCATAGCAGCATTAGATGACATAGCCATACCAACAATGGAATTAGCAGTGAAACCCACAGTCACAATTCACCTAACCAAAAAGACCACTTCAACATTAAACCATTATGCCACCCCCAATTATTTAGCAATAAGGACAAATCAATTAGCCCTCAATGCCTGCACAACTAATAGCATTTGAGATTAGGAAAAACTATATAAAAACCTCCAGCACTCATTTCTAAGATACCTGATGAAAATGAAAAAATAGAATCATCTCAATTAAGCACTAGAGAAGCTGAAATCAAAATGAAACCTGAAGTAAATAAAGGAAACACTACTACATCAGTACTTCCTTTTCTTGAAAGATTAATAGAAATTGATATCAAACCAGACTCAAACTTGGTCCATGAGTTGTAAAAGATCAATAGTAAGGTACCCCTTCTACAAGTTATTAAGGATATACCTGAACTAAATAAGATCATCAAAAACCTTTGTATTAAGACACCTAAGAGGAAGGTAAAATATCCTATAACCATTCATGTTGATGGAAAAGTTGCTAATTTATTAGCAGGAAAACTATTAGTTCCAAAATATGTAGATCTAGGAAGCCCACTGATCACAGTCACAATCAGAGGAAAAGAAATTCCTAATGTCTTGGTAGATTTGGGAGCAACAATAAATGTCATGATAATTGATACTCTCCATGCATTATCTCTTGTGAAAATGCAACCTAAAACTACCATTCTTCAAATGGCAGACCAGTTTATAACAAAACTAGAGGGAACTATAGAAAATGTTGAAGTGTTAATAGAATCTTGGGAATATCCAGTAGATTTCATTGTCTTGCAACCCAAAAAAATAATCTAGGATATCCTATAATCCTAGGTAGACCATAGTTGGCCACTGTAGTAGCATTGATTGATTGTAGGTCAGGAGACATGACCATTTCCAATGGGTTAAAATCCAAATGCATCTCCTTGTATCCTCCTACAAAACCATCAACAAATTACATACAAGAACTTTGGGTGGATGAATCAGACAACACATTAAACAACATTTACTCTTTAGTCATGATCACAGTTAGAAAACACTTGGAAGAATTGAATGGAGATATATACCCAGAAACTATGGACTATGCCGGTCTAGAAACTATGGACTCTGCCAGTCTGAAAGCTATGGACTGCCTTAGTTTAGGATTCTTAGGTCTGATGGAAAATTATGAAACCTCGACTTCTACTTCTACTAGTACTTCTTCATCATATGATCATAGATTGATTTAGGAAAGTGTGTATAAATTGGTGTAACAACATCAAACTCATTTCTTAGATTCATTTCATTGTTCCTTAGTAAGACTGATTCCTCTTGGAAAAGAGTTTATTGATAATGTAACCATGTTTCATAAGCTACTTCCTCATCTATGTCCTTTGAACTCATTAATTAGTGAGTTTAAGTAAATATAATCCAACTACCCAGGTATAAAACTAATCATGGTATTACCTAGAAAATTTTTGAACATCAATAGTTGGTTAACAAATGAAGAGGAAGATCAACTCTTTGAAGTATTGGAAAGACATACCAAGACTTTTGCTTGGGATTATACCAACATGAAAGCAATTCACCCCAGCATATGCACTCGTCACATTTACATATAATTTTTCAAACCAGTCAGACAACCACAAAGAAGAATAAACCTAGCACTAAAGGAAATAGTCAAAGTAGAAATCCAAAAGTTAATGGAAGTTGGGTTTATTTACCCCATCTTAGACAGCCAGTGGGTGTCACCTCTGGTAATTATGCCCAATAAAAATGAAAATTTAAGAGTATGTGTGGATTATAGAGAATTAAACAAAGCAACATTAAGGGGTTAATTTCCTTTACCTTTCATTGATCAAGTTCTTGATAACTTGCCAGGAAAGAAATATTGTTCTTTCTTGGATGGGTTTAGTGGGTATAACTAGATAATGGTAGCAGTTGAATATCAAGATAAAACCACATTTACCTACCCTTAGGGAACTTTTTCTCATTGAGTACTTCTATTTAGACTCTGTAATGCTCTAGCAACCTTTCAAAGAGCAGTTTTGGAAATATTCTTTGACCTTACAAATGATTATATTGAGGTATATATGGATGATTTCACTATTTATGGTGAAACTTATGAAGAAGCTCTTACCAACTTGGAAAGAGTATTGATCAGATGTGAGGAACATCAATTATCTTTGAGCCATGAGAAATGTTTGTTGATGATGGATGAAGAAATAGTCCTAGGACATCATATTTCTACAAAAGGCATTCAAGTAGATCTAAATAAAGTTGAAATAATTTCCAATTTATACATTCCACAAACACAAACTAAAGTTAAAAGTTTTTTGGGACTTGTTGGTTACTAAAGACACTTCATAGATAAGTTTAGTCAAATAACTACCCCTATGTTTGCCTTGATTACAAAAGATAGTACATTCGAATGGAATGATAGTTGCCAACAAGCCTTTAAAACCATCAAAGCTAAACTTGTTACTGCTCTAGTATTAAAATGCCCAGATTGGACTAAGCCATTCCATATATACATAAATGATTCCAATATAGCACTAAGAGCAATTCTTGGACAAAAGGATGAGTAAGGTAATATGTATGCTATATATTATATTAGCAAAAACATGACACCTGCTAAAAGAAATTAGACCACAACTGAGAAGGAATTTTTAGTTGTAATTTATGCAATCAACAAATTCAAACACTACATAACAGGCTACAAGGTATTTATCTATATAGACCTTTCAGCTATTAGATATCATACCAACAAACCAATTGTAGGAGGTAGGGTTATTAGATGGCTATTGCTCTTACAAGAATTTGATGTTACTATTATAGACAAACCAAGGAAGTCTAATGTGGTTGATGATTTCTTGTCAAGAATCAACACTACAGGTGAAGAAAAACTAGTGGAAGATGAATTTTTAGATGAATAATTATTTGCTATTTCAGCACAATCTCCATGGTTTATTGATATAGCCAATTACCTCACCATAGGGAAGTTTCCTCTACACTTTTCACAAAAAGAAAAGAAACATTTAATCAAAGAAAGTTATTTTAAATGGATTAATGGAATGTTATTTAAACTTGGACCTAATCATGTGTTTCACAGGTGTGTGACAAATGGTGAAGCTTATGATATCATCAAAGCTTGTCAATATGAACCAGGATGAGGCCATTACTCAGCTCAAAGAACCATAAATAAAATCCTGGGAGCAAGATATTATTGGCCTCATATTCATCAACAAGTGAAAAGATTTGTCAGACACTGTGATGCTTGTCAGTGAATTGGATAGGCTACTCTTTCAATAGAGATTCCTCTGTACCCTCATCCTCAACTAATTTTAGAACCATTTGAGAAATGGGGGATTGATTTTATCAGTCCAGTGGATCCTCCTTCTAGAGGAAAATAATATCTCCTAGTATGTACAGACTATGTGACCAAGTGGGCAAAAGTGAAAGCATTAACTCATGAAAGAGAGGAGATGGTAGCTAATTTCTTATATTTCAAAATCATACAAAGATTTGGTGCTTCAAGAGAGATAGTCTTAGATCAAGGACAATAGTTCATGTCAAACATGATAAATTATTTCATGCAAGTGTATCAAACTCAGCACAAAAAAGGATCTTCATACCATCCATAATCAAATGGACAAGTTGAAGTCACCAACAGAGAACTAGAAACCATTTTAACCAAGATTGTTAATTCCAACAAAAAGGATTGGGCATATAAGGTACCAAAAGTTGTTTGGGCCTATAATACTACTTGGGAAACAATAACTATATTTTCACCTTATGAATTGGCTTATGGTAAGAAGCCTTTATTCTCTGTTGAATTTGAATTACAAACTTTGAAAACTGTTGTAGAAGTAGGAATTTAATAGAAGAAATACAAAAAGAAAGACTCCTACAGCTTAATCAACTTGTTGAAATAAGGATGGAAGCACTACAAAGAACTGAATTGGTACAACATCAAAGAAAATTTTGGCATGATGCACAAATCAAGCAATGGAAGTTTCAGAAAGGAGATTGGGCACTGTTGTTTGATTCTAAATTTCAACAGTTCAAAGGAAAACTATAAACAAGATGGTTAGGAGCTTATGAGATTAAAGAGGTCTATGAAAATGGTTATGTTAAGCTGATACCTATTGATGACAATAGAAGAGCTCTGTTATTCAATGGACATAGGTTGAATCTCTATTAAAAACCTCTCAATAAAAATCAATTTATTCAAAAAGTAAAGGATTAAGTAGCTATTATGGAAAGCTCTACTTCTTCTAGTGAACATGCTCCTTGATAATCCTTAGAAAAAATAAAAAATAAAAAAATAAAATAAAAAAATAATAAAAATAAAAATAAAAATAAAAATCAATCAATAGTGAAAATCCTTCTAGGGACGCTATTGATAATGCATACCCAGAAAGCCAGCTTGTTGGCTGGCTATGCATTGCAAAAAAAAGGGGGGGCTTTGGCTAGAAAACTAACAATGGTTGGCCAAAGGGAAAAAACAAAAATTTATAAGAAAATCTCATCATGACACTGTGATTGATCATCTCCATGCAATAAACTAATCCATGCAAACCTATTTGTGCAGGACACGTGGCAAGCAAAGGATAACGTCTAAGGTTAAAGTAAGACATATATTTTATTTATCTATGTTTAGTTAACTAATTACCTTTGATTTGATTAAGACCCTATTCTTCTGAGATGACCTAAATTTGAATCATCCAAAATGGAATGAAACATGCCATAATGAAAAAACATGCAATTGAGTTGCCAAAGGTGTATGGATAAGTGTCCAGCTTTGATATCATCAATTGAGTCATCAAGTACCATAATGATGGGACATCATAAAAAGGGGTTTTCAATGAAATAATGAATCACTATCACCATCAATATGACACATCATCATTTCACATAACTTGTATTGATGAGACCAAGTGGTTGGCACACTCTGTAAAAATGTGTGGCACTTAATTGTATCAAAACATCATACCACACTACGAACTCATGCAACTATAGTATTTCAAATGAACCATTTCCTTTCTACGTACTTCAACAAAAGCTTATCCTTAGAGCCTATTGCCTATTGAATTCAAAAAAATATTGGTCTATACCATAATTAGAGTTAAAGGAACCAAACTGACTGTGACTGCATAAAAATGGGATAGAAGATAAGATCAGAGCTGAAGGATCCAACAAAGTTTCATGAAGACAAAGCTTTTGTAGTAGTTTTTAGAGCCAATGGCTGGCTCCCTTTCACTGAAAAGCTCTAGGGTTTCAATGAAACAATGGTAAGTTAATTCATTACCAATCTCCCCCTAAATTTTTAATTCTGAAAGGCATTGTTATTCTTGTTATAACTCAAATCATAAGCCAAATTATACAAGTTCCAAAAGAAGGAATGAAACCTACAGGTAGAGTTTCATTTAGTGATTTAATTAGTTAGATTAATGGTAATAAGCAGACTAGAACTTCATGTCTAGTATATTCCAAGGGAAAATCAAAAGGGATTAAAATAAATTCACTTCCTGAACCTTGGAAATCTGTAACCAAGTGGGTACTTAAATATATCATTTGTGAAGGGAAACATAATATTTTAGGGGGAGACACCATGAAAATGTTAGTACATCTTAAGCATGGGAGAAAAAACCCTTAGTACAAAATTAACCTCCCATCTTTCTTCTATGGTGCTCTGCAAGTTATGTCTACAACCCTTACTACTACTCTTAGGCATCATGGCCTTATTTAGCTTATTATCCAGCATCATTTCCTTCAGAAAGGTCAAGAGGTCTGGGAGGAATTTCAAAGTAATATAGCACAAGAAACCCCAAATATACCATAGGAAAACTCATCTCCACCCACCCCATCAGCTAAGAATACAACACCAAGAAAATAATCTCATACTATAATCTCCATAAAAATCCCTTCTTCTTCTTCAAGAAGAATCACAAGGTCTCAAAAACCTAAAATTTCAAGGTCTCCAAAAGAACCTCATGAGTCTATAGTACAACCAATTCCTTTGATAAGAAGAATAAAATAGAGATGAAAGGTTGATACAAAACTTGAGAAGACCAAGGGTTTGGTGGTTGAGAAGGAAAATCAACCAAGTGTAGCTCAAAGAGTAACTAAAAGAAGGAGAAGGCTCATTTCAACAAAAAAAGATGAATAAGAAATTGTAGATATTTTAGATAGTCTTAAAATGGTGTCTCATTCCCCCATACATCATAATATTCTTGTACCTATAGATATTGAAGAAAATCCTTTTGAAAGGAACTCTCCAATCATAATGGAGGAGTCGAATCTAGAGGAAGAGCCACACACGGTAGAGGAATTAAGTATGGTAGAACAACCACCTATTCTAGTTAAAACTGCAATGGATAAAGGGAAAACTATATGTACCAATGAGAAAGGTGAATCATCAAATCTAAATGATTCTATTATGTAGCTAACTTTGCAGCTTTCTCAAGCTCAAGCTCTCAAACAACAATAAATAGCTAACATTGATGACTTGATCAGTCAATTGCAAGACAAGGACCATCTCAAGTTATCTTTGTTACAAAAATTAGATACAATATCTATTGATCATGCCACAAAAATTCATGGATTAGAGAAAATAATAAAAGAATATGAAGATGAATAGATTGATCTTTGGATATATGTATAAAGTCTAAAGAAGGAAAATAGGAGATTGCATAATTTGGTAAACTCTTCTAAAGCACCTGTTATTGCACTTTCTCCTCCTAAGGTATTTGTTGACCATGGTTGTCAAACAAGTGATCTAGGTATTCCTCCCTTGCAAATACTACATCAAATTGAAGAAGAATATTATGTACTTAAATAGAAAAACAAAGATGCAACTTCTTCAAACAAACTCTTGGAAAATGAAAAGAAAGAATTAGATGCTAAAGTCCAAGAGTTAGAAGAAATTTTTTAGGATGCATGAAAAT
The DNA here is from genome assembly GCA_037957365.1 of Torreya grandis. NCBI lineage: Eukaryota > Viridiplantae > Streptophyta > Pinopsida > Cupressales > Taxaceae > Torreya > Torreya grandis. The sequence continues at coordinate 1,215,787 of JARHVA010003593.1, read as the reverse complement.
TAGGAGAAACTCTTTTGGCATGTAGGAATCCTTCTCCCACATACAGGTTGTTTTTATTTGAACAATTTTACAGATGGCAGCTTCTGTGGATCTCCTATCATCTTCCTTATAAAATTTTACAGCCAACAACATTTTTGGAAAATTTCTATAGTGTTGAACCTGATCAGCAAGATTTTCTTTATGAATTTTATTTTCATGACTTGATTCTAGGAAATCATGAGCACAATAAGTTTTTGATAAATATTCTTTTAGGAGAAGTTCAATTGAGAGAATTACATTCTACATTCAAAAATTAGATAGCATGGAAAGGCAGATTTTAGGACTATACAAATCATGCTAAGACTACTGAATTATGTGTCAGACCAGCCTTTCTTATTCCCAAATTGATCAGACAAGATTTTAACTATGATTTGTTAAATGATGAGATTAAAACACATTATTTATAGGCTCTATATGATTGTACTCTTTCCTTTGATTTATTTTCAAGATAGAATTTTGATCCAGTAATGGCTTCAAGTGTAAATAGATGGGACCAAATTTTAGTGCCTCTTAAAAGGTGAGAATTCATGTCCCCAAATAACTTAAGATGGAGTACGAGGAGAGCATCCTCAATTATAGAAATTTTAATAAAGGTAATCAACTTTAGGGGAGAACAAAAATGGATTGGCATGAGATATAGACCCCCTTTACTGATCATACCTATTCCAGGATGGCAGAGTTTAGCTCCACAATTAGAAGAGCAATTCAGTATATGGAAACAAATGATTCAAATACATTAGGGATTTTCTAACAATTTAGACAGACACATAATAGATGAATTTGATGAATATGATTTGAGTCAGAGTGTAGAAAGTAGAAGCCAGAGCTATGAATGCTAATAAATGTTTGTAATGGGACTTGCAAAAGGTAAATCTTGGGCGAGATGATGAGATCAAAATATGGCTCATTATTGACATGTTATTTCCTTCAAATCATCTCTTGAATGATATTATCTTATACAAATCTTAGATTCTTAGATAGCTATTACATGGAAAATAGATATTTGTCTTGTTTATATTAAACTAAAGACTGAATCTTTACTTTGTCATTAATGTCTAATACATAGCATGTTTTAGTGATATTTTGTATGAAGAATTCTCAAGAAAAAGACATAGGTGATGCATATTGAACATTCCATTTTGATCTCCATCTAGCAGAACTATGGACTCTATAGGCTTGTTTCTATGGACTCTGTAGGGTTGTTTCTACAGACTCCATAAGATTGTTTCTATGGACTCTACAGGCTTGTTTCTATGGACTCTATAGGCTTGTTTCTACGTACTTTGTAGGCTTGTTTCTATGGAATCTATAGGCTTGTTTCTATGGACTCTACAGGCTTATTTCTATGGACTCCATAGGCTTGTTTCTATGGACTCTATAGGGTCAATACCGATAATTTTGTAAGGACAATGAGAAGCTAGAGACTAGACAGGATAAGAAAGAACCATTCCAGCTAGAATCAAATAAGGAAAATAACCACCTGCTATTTTGAAGGACTTGCTTTTGATAAATTTGTATATAATCAGATTTTAGGGCTATTATAGGATAAGATATTTATTTCATCAAAATAATTGGATCTCTTAGAAATCCAATCTCCTATCTTTGGATGAAGGGATCGACCAAGAGTCCTATTCTTTTGCATCCTATTTTGAGTTGATTGTATTAATATAAAGTGTACAACTTTTGACTATAAAAGAGGAGAAGAAAATAGAATATATAGAGAAAATAGAGGATCAAGAATTAGATAAGCATAAAGGTTTTAATCATATTTTAATTATTTCATTTCTATGAATTAATACTCCAAGTTTCTAGCACTGATTAATCTTTGTTCCTAAGTCTAAGAGGAGCAAGGGCCCACTCTCCTTGGAACCAAGATCTATGTATAGTATTTATGTTCTATTTTATTAGTTAGAATCTTGTTACTATTTGAATTTATTTATAAAAACATCAAAACAAATTCATAGTTTAAAAAGAGCATTTTCTTATTTCATTTATTTTCTATGCAAAGTATGTTTTCTTTACAGTATAAGTGTGAAGTAAATTTCTTTTTGTAAGTAGAAGTGTGAATTTACTTTCCCTGCAAACGTAAAATAGAAGTGTGATCTTTTATTTCCAACAAAAGAGTGGATTGATTTGATTTCTTTCTTTTTTTAGCAAAAGCATGAATCAAGTAGTTTAGTCAAAGTTAGAATAGGATTAGCAAACACCCCCATAAGTAGACTTCTAGATCTACCATCCCATACCTTACTGCAGATAGCTTTGGACACCGGCCTTAGTTGATAAGACACCAATTGAATATTAGTTAAATGAGGAGTTAGACGACACTCATCAATGATGCATGCTTATAAATTATATTTCTTTGAATATTAGTATACAGTTTAAACATAGGGTATACTCAGGTGGTATAATCTCTTGATTGATTATTATTAAGTATTGTAGGATGTTTGATTCTTGAAATTGTAAGTTTGGTTATGTGTAATTATGTAATTATGTTCATATACAATTAACTATGATATTATGGGATGTCATTGATTGTATTATATTGGTAAACTACATTCTAAATGTATATTATACCTAGGTGGTACAACTATGATTATTATATCTAGATACATTCATACAATTGATAGACTAAGTGTATATGTGTTGGTTATTTTTATGAATTGTATGTTTTATGATAATTAGTATGGATTTGTGTATGTGTGTATATAACCCCTAAGAGTATAACAAATGTTAGGATAGAATATTACATGTTATGTGGGAACTATGACTTACTTATTTTATCTAGATTCTTAAATAGAAGCTTATGTTTCTATGTATTTAAGACTACTTTATTATAGATGATTGTGTAAAATTAGTATTTATGTCTTAAAACACTAGAATATGATAATATGCGTTATTATAGGGTTAGTACATTTGGAAAATAATGATGGTAATTATAATCTATAGTTAAATGTGTATTTTACTTTGATGGTATAAACTATAGTCATTATTTCTAGTATGGGATAGAAAATAATATGAGATTCATTCATACGTTTGATGTAATAAATCTATGTTGTTAGGTTATCATATGCTTAGAATGTTATATTATATGATTGTTAGTAAGATTTAAATTATATGAATATTTTTATTATATTATATTAAAAAATATCATATTATTGATAGTAAGTAAGGATTAAGATAGACTTCACTATCTTACTAGCATCATAATGCTAGATGAAGGTAATTTGATCAAGTGGTGTGTATGAATTTTGATTGATCTCTAATCACTATTATCTATTATTATTAAAAAATTTTATCAAAGTATGTTTAGTGATACATTGTCATTTCATGAGTAAGATTTACATGTTTATGTGATATCTTGCAATAGAATGAATTTTCTATGATACATCACATGTTTAGTTTTAGAAATCATACAACACATGGGTATTAGCTTATCTCTCTAGATTCTAGCACCATAGCTATCTACTCATCCATAAAGAGAGGTCCATTCCCTAATGGGATTAGTATGGGGGATATTTGGTCCATGGTTGGTTTGGAAAAATACTCAGATGATGCTCTCCTCCCCAAACAAGTACTACTTTTGAGATGACACTTGAGATACCCATAGATACTGGGGAGTCTAGGGAAATCATGCTCTGAGGAGCCATGTATCTAATGTAATTTTTATTATATTTTATTTATTATTGTAAGCATTATCATGAATATATGTAATTACTTATTTACTTATTTATACTTTGCTTGTAGTGGTTGCATCATTTACCAGTTATGGCTGGAATTTGTAATTACTTTCTATATTTGTCTTATGATGTTAGTTATTAGTGAAGTAGGATGTAATATATTTCATTTATAGTTATTTCACTTTGATTATTTTATATGATCATTGTTTATATTCTCATGGTGTAATACATTTATAATGTATGTGTTTAATTTTAAAAAATCATGTGTTTGTAGGTAGAACCCAATAGGGTTGTTACAATCTTCAAACTTCTTTAGGAGAAGGAATATTATTCTAACTTTCATTGCCAATGATGAAATATATTGGTTGAGCATTGATCCATATTTGAGAATGGAATAATATTTTTACTTCATCTATTTTAGTATATGTAGTAGAGATATTTTTGGTACCCACCATGGCACTATGTCTAGCTTATGTAATTTATTTACCTTTCTCCAATGATGTAATGTTTGAACTTTTTGCTTCAAGTTATGCAAGTAGAGTCTTCCTAACATGGAATTCTTCATTTTAATAAATATTGGAGTTATGAGTTGAAGACCACTTACCAATTTTTAACTACTTATTCTAATCATTTGATAATTGTTTCTTATTATGTGGAGGGTTTTTGGAGCTATTCACTAGTTTAAAATTTTGGTTTGAATATTTTTATTAATACTTAGAATCACATGTCTTAATTTTTTACTTGGCCTTTGTTTCAAATTTTTAAGAAAATATGCAGGCTTATTCAATTGAATAGATATATAATAAATCCATATATGATTGGATATGTGATCTTAAGTTTGACTTGTAATTCACAACAAGTTTTTATTATGAATCATTAATCCCAAGTTTGAACACCAAATTATGAAAGCTATATATGTAATATTACATTAATTTTCTTTGCCTTCACATAAATAAGAGAACTTGATTTAATGTTAATCATAGTTACCAATAAGATAATAGGTTTCTTTGAGTGATTTTATGAAACCATTCCATTTTCTATTGATGTGTCTAATTTAACTTCATAATCAAAAATCACATGTGAATTTTAGTAGTTTTCCCACCATTTATTTACTAATAAATAAAATTTTATAAGAGTAATTTCAATCTTTAATCAGTCATACAATTGATTAACCATGTAATATTAATATATTAGATTAAGCTAGTTATCTAGTGCATCTTCATATATTTTACCCTTAAACATACAGATATCTAGATTGACTTGTACCTTTTATGGTGTTTGATCACTAAACTAAAGATGATAACGAGAGGTGTCTTAAGGATTTTATTTCTTGAGAAGTAGTAAGAAGTTATCAATGATACTTTATCATTCATGTCCATGACATTCTTCCAAATCTTTTTTTATCTTTACAATGCATCCTCTAAATTTTTTTGGAATAATTATGAAGTTGGTGTTGTCAAAGATTTGTCTCCCATTTGAGATTGTGGAGGAAAGTATGATGAAAGGTCATGAGTATTAATACCTAACTTCCTATAATAAAACCTATTATGATTGGGAATATAAATGAGATGAATTTTTAAAATGTCTTGGTTCCTTTCAAAAATGATATGAAGTGTGTATGCTTTGATACCACTGATCTGGGGCAAAGAAGGATACCCAATGGATAACCTAATTAAATGGATTTAAGAGGGTTATGAATGGAATGAAATTTGTGAATGACAAAGACTATTATGATAATGAGTTAAAGAATAAGGAATTAAAATAATAATATGACAACAAAAATTATCATTATAATAACAAAGTTTTATTATGATAAGTTATATATAATATCTAGGAGATTAGATGTCTAGTATTTATGTACATCCTAACTTCATTCATGTATATGTCTATGTATCCTAATACAAATAATGGGATTATACATTAAAACACAATTTATAAATATGAAGTGTCAATTGAACCATTTTAATAGTTGGCAACAACTACTTCATGACCAATGAATTTTGACATTGCTAATTGTCATTAATGACAAAAAGAGTTCTATAGTACCAAAAATGTAGGAGTTGTGTGATAATTCATTAGTGGAATTCAATCTTATAAATTGGTGAGTAGGTGGGGAACCCAATGTTTATACTATTGACATTAACACAAGGTTATAGGTGTAATAATGGTAAATTTTGGTAAAATCTATAGACCCAGATCCTCTTGGATCACATACCTTTGATCTAATATGCAAGTTATTTTTATTTGAGATATATTGTGTATGGATGCAACTAGAATGATTTAAAAAAATCAATGCAAAATATTAGAGATATGAATTATTTTTGGGAACTTTTTTGTATGTTTTATAATGTAAACTAATCTAATAAAATAATAAATATAATCTAATATATAAATTAATTGATAAAATAAATAAAAAATAAATCATAAAACATAAATAAAGTAGAGATCATATGGAGAAGAGTTTGGTGGAATTATTTGATACTCAATCTACTAGCTCATTATATATTACACAATAAATAACCTAAGAACTCTCTAATAAGAGGAAAAACAAAGAGGGTGAAAGCACAATCATAAAATAAAGAAAGAGATAGTTGACTAGTGGTTGGTTACTCATGAATGGTATAGTAATGGACTACAAGATTGTGGGTTTCTTTCTCCAACTCGTGTGGGTGATCATAATATTACAATTAAAATTAGGTTACATTATTCAAAATCAACATGAGGTAGAATATGGCTCTCTAATACTTGTATGCTCCAACATCTAGTTCCATTTTTGGATCTAAAATTTGATGAAAATGGAGATAATTTTAAGTAATACGATGAATGTGCATGTGGGAGTTAACTGAAGCCTAACTGAGAGCTTATTGGAGTTAAGTTGAAAGTAGTTAAAATTGACTTAAACATCACTAAGAGTGTATTTGGTAATTAGAAAGGTGAATGCAAGAGAAGAAGATAAAAAACATGACCATAATAATGTAAATCACATCAAAACATGCATCATGGGAATCATTTTTAAAACATATATAAAATAAGAAAAATCATTATTGTATGTAGGTTGAAATTATGAAACCATTACAGTGGTTAGGAAAACTACAAAGGTAATTATATGACTATCAGGGGTATTTTAGAACCACTAGATCAGTTTCAACATACCAAACATAGACCTGTAATTAAAATTAAAAAATACTTATAAAATAAAATATTTAAGGTTTTAAAGGGATATAAAAGAAGTTAAATATAGGAAAGAAGGTAAATGTCAAAATATGAACATGTTTTATTGGATATCTTTGCATCATCATTAGATTTCATGAAATTTTTCACAATTAAAAATTTAGGTGCATACATATTTCTCCCTCGAGGAGACTATTGATGTGGGTTTTATGCACACCAAATAAGGGTGAATGAGGTAGCCTCTAATAATTTAGGATGTCTATGGAATCAATTTCCATTTTGGAGCACTAGTTGTAGGTATGTAGTTAAAACAACCAAGTGATGGAATAGTAAGTTAAGTATGTAGGTTTTTTAACAAGGCATTGAGGATGGATGTGTGAATTCTAATATAAATTAATCACTACGTGATTTAGATGGGTAGAAAAATAATCTATGGTGGGTAGATCTCAAATAAACTCAAAAAAAGAAAGAAGGATAAGGTAGAAAAGAAGGATTTGCATTCTTGAAAGGTCACTTATAAGACTATTTCTTTGGTGGAAAAGTATTTCCAAGACTAGTGTTTCTACTTACATCTATTACACACTCATGAACAAGAATGGTCAGCATTCTAGGAAAACAAGTATAGGAAGCTTACTGATCTCAACTGGAAGTTGTTCTCTTTAGGGTTTTTCTTGCACACCCTTATATGAGAGGTTACATCTCAAACTAGAAAGTTGTCTAGGGTAGCTATAACACACTCCTAGATGAATATACCAAAGGAAATACTCTTACATAAATCAGATCATCAACTCAACCTATACTAATCACTTAAACCAATGAAATTTACTAATCCTCAATTATTGTTACACATCTAAGATCACTATTTATCAATTGAAATAATCAGATTATTCCATAGCATTAGCACACTTGAATTATTGAATTGATACAAACAAAGAAAATAAAATTCTATAACATAGATAAGGAAGAAGAACTAACAAACACCATTGTATGATAATCAATCACTTGATTTCTTCATGTTTATTGATCAAAAAATTCAACCTCTTGAAAAGAGGGTTTTACATATATTTAAAGGACTTGGGGAAGGGGCCACCTCATCCTCCAAGTATATCAAAAAAATTTATTACATAAAAATAACTAAAAGCTAAGTTATAGTTCAATACAAAATTGCATGTTATAACTTAGAAATTACATCAGACATGCAAAATTTGCATGATGGAAAAATAATTTATTTAATTATAACATAGATGTAACATGAATTAAATAGATGTGAATAATCATTACATGTTAAATCATAAAAAATTATTTCAACTAAGGTTGACTAGATTCCTTTTTGACACTTCTCAAGGTTGTTGTTGGAACTGATGTTGTAATTGGTATTGAGTTAGTGACTGCAGTTGAACTAGTTATTGTAGTTATAGTAACTAAATTTGTAGATGAGGATAAAATGGTAGCTTTAAATAGAGTTATAACTGGAGATGAACTGGGATTCAAAGTTGATGCACTTGCTAACTAGGAGGGATTTAAGTTGATGGTGGTGTTCTAGCTGGCACATTAGGTAGAGTCTAAGTTTCTATACTAGTATATGGTGTTTAAGCTCCCTTATTCTTAGCCTCCAACTCTTTCTAGTGTTTTTATTTTTTGGCATGTTGTTCCCTATTAATCTCATATCAAGAAGATGAAGTCTATTCACATTATTTACTTATTCTACTAGCCTTGCATGCTTAGTATATGTATATTGGAAGCCTACCTGAAAGACCTCCACTTTAATTGCCTTCTTCTTCACTGAAATCAAATTTTATTCAATATCCTCTAAATTTAGTCCTTGTAAAATTTTCTTCAAATAGTGCAAAACTTTTTATATCATTTATTTAAAAATATCCTGGGATACTATCTTCCCATTGCTATCTCATACTCCTATCAATTCTATCTCATCTAAAATTTGTATTGTGTACTTATCTTGTTATGTAATCTTAGTAACTAAAGCATCAGAAGCACTCACCCAATCTCAAACTTATTGAGTCCTTATGATATCTAGACTTGATACATTGTTTTCCTCCAAAGGGGTCATCAAATTTAAATGGATGAATGCCTTATTAGGAGTATACAAGACTAATAAATTTAATGTGTTCTCATCTTCTCTAAGAAGATTAAATAATTTATTTTATTATGGTTACATTTGGAGCCAATTTTGATCTCAAAGAATGAATGGTATCCAAACTCTCATATAATATTATTGTCACACTCTATACATCTTTCTATATGCTAGAGGGAATGAAAATTACATGTTATTATTCTTTAAGAATCTCCAACTCTTCTTCTAATTCTTTTATGGAAAATTTATTCCCTCATGAATGGCTAATACTACTTTAGTGTGGGTCTTCATGTAGGACTTAAGTTCATTAAAATAGGGGGACTAACCCTTCTTTATATCTTGAATTTTTGAAAGAGAATAAATTTATTATCTTTATTCTATAATTAGGCCTCTTCTACTACTATCTTATATCTTCCTCTTCTTTACCCTTTGTATTGAGGTTGTTGATTTGTCAAAGAGAAAGATCAAAATGGGAAAATTGATGATTTTTAAGTTTAGCCTCTTAGTATCTAACACTCCTAACTCCTTGGCCCATTCTAGAAGAGTCAAGTTTGACAGATCTAGTGGCTTTACCTCTATTTGTGTGTCTTTTTTAGGCACAAGCCCAGTGGCTAGATCAGGAATTGAGGGCCAAATTGTCTTGGACCAATCTACATTCCCCAAATGTGGCATGGGATGAGCAATATATACAAGTTTATTTTTGGGAGATATTTTTGTTTCCATCACTACTATGGTTTACTATTCCTAATGAGGGTAGTGATGAACCCATTTGAGAATAAGAGGTTTCTATTTGGGTAATGGGTTAGGTGGTGGTTGTAGAAGTAGAGGTGGAGACTGAAGGAGTAGTGGTTGGAGCAATGATTTGCATAATGAAAATAGGTCTAGTAGGTAATGTTGACACATGAGTAAAAGTAGATAAAATTGGTAATCGCATAGAATAAATGACTTGTAGTGACATAATAGGAGAAAGGCCTAGGGGAGAAGTAAACATATCACCCTTACCTAATTAGTCACCATTAAGGGGTACATTTACTTTCAATCCTTACAAGATTATTAATTTGGCTTGTTTTATCTCCTCTCATCCACTTCATGGCTTGGCTCACCTTCAATTAAAGGTGGTTCTTATCTACCCATCACCTTTGTGGATATAGTTTATGGCTTCTCTACCTTGTATTTTATTTGATAAAACATTATTGTCCTCTTAGCTTGAAGAGTAGTCACTTGTTGGGTAGGATAGGGAAGAGTCATAATAGAGGCTATGTATTATTAATCTACCATTATAGGTGCCATCTCTTCCTCATCAAAGGAGTCCAGGAATGTGATTTTTGCTTCTTCCCCAATAATGTTATCATTCTCTAGAATTAGTTTCTCTACTAAATCTTGTTTGACCTTCCTCAATTCAATAGTATATGTTCAAACTTAAGGTTTCTATTCTTCCTCTTGATGAAAAGTAGTTGATGTCTTCCCTACCACTTTATCTTGCTCTTTCTCTCCAATATTTAATGTTTACCCTACCACCTACTCTTTCTCTTTTTGATCTTTTATCATAGTAACTGGTTGGTCAGAGTCCTAGCTTTGGTCTTATGGCTATTGGAAATGTTTTTCACTCCAAAAATTAGATGATCTCTATCCCCCTAGTGGTGGGATCCTAAATTTGTCTTGACCAAGTGTAAGGGAGGGGTCTTCTTATATCACTCTTAGCAATTCTTCACTTAGGCCACTAGTCACAACCCTTTTCTTGACTTTTTCATCAAATTTTGCATTAAGGAATAAGAAGTAATGATCAAAAGGTTCATGTTTGTAATGGATTCTTAGATTATGAACCTTTTGTTACACTCTCCCATAATGGTCCCAATCCCTATGAGGCAAAGTGGCCAAATCATAAGCTTTCCTTGCATTACCAGCCTCTTTGAAATGTCTTTTATATGTATATTTCATCCTCCCAATTGTGATGTGAGAGCCATGGAAAGTTCTTATCTTAATATTTATCAAGTCCTCATCTATCTCATTCCATAATTGAAAAGTAATCTCTTTCTCAACAACTTTATCTGGGATGAATTTGGGAAGCCGAAGAGGGTCTACTTTATGTCCAACAACCATGATAACTATATAATTTTTTAAAAATAAATATTCATACAAATATGTGAGCATATTAATGGTGATTTTAAATACCATGGATAGAGGATATCCATGAATTACCATCTAAACATGAGGATACAAGTCCTATGCAATTCTAGAAATATTCCTCACAAATGCATAAATGTGAATAAAAGAGTAGAAGTCACATTTTATATTCTTGATGTATTTAGGGTTGGGATTACACAAAGTCCCATTATGTCTATAAAATTTCCCCATTATTGCATCCAAAATATATGACATCATGTAGAAGTTACTTGTATCTATACAATATATGTTCTTGTAGGCAGGCACTGATAACCTCCCCCAATGCATAGGTGTGCTATGAAGTGGTGAGTAGGTAAATTAGTGGAACCCACTCAAAATGAATTAAATAAATGCTTGGGTGGACACATAGTTAATTAACAATGTTATGCCAATATGAATTCCCATCTTGAACCAAGTGATGGGGATGAGGTTTTTGGTAGTTTCTTTGACTATCCATTTCCTCATTTCTTACTTGACATTTTTATTTTAACTCTAAGTAACTAGTATGAAAATAAAATGTAGCATCTAGAATTAGAATGCATAAATACATCATGAACACATCACCTGATATGTATGTAATGACTATGTTATTATTAATATAGTGTAGATAGCCATCACTTACCATTTTCCCTTCAATGAATAGGTCTTGTATAAGTTGATGCACAACATGAATTTTGGCTTAGTAGATGAATAGTGGAGTGCCTATAATTTGAAATGAAGTAAGTTAACTACAATTTGTTTTTATTTTGTTGAGACATATTCCTCACATGAAAATGGGTCAACATTCTCTATGACCTCCCATAGAGATGAATAATTGATATGGATATGATCAAACGTTATTGCATCAAAAATAGTGTCTAGGTATTATATGGAGTCCTTAATGAATAACTTGGATGGTGGTGCAGCTTCCTTGTATGTCCAAGATGAAGACACCATTATTGGTGGTCAATGATGGTGTGATTTGGGCTCTTGAAAATGGTGGTCTAAAACTTTGTTATGTAAATTTTAGGTTGTTTTAGATACATATAGGTATTTTGAAATTATATAATGCTATGTGCAATCAATCTCAATGACAATCAAATGAGGTGAAATTGGTTAGGTGATCGATGTTATAGATTTTCTACTTTCATTCTATTTTGTGCACTATTAATCATCAATGTCTACAAGCTCACCACCTTAATTCAATTCAAACTTGACCACCTAAGCTTAGTGGGTATGCCACATAGGATGCTTATTCATTTTGGGTGCCATGGTATTACTTCTTATTTTGAAACTTATCACTATATGGTTTAGTTATGAGGTCAAACTTTGCATTCGGGCTAAATGATGTGATATAGTGAACCCATGGTTTTGAATGAAAGATCCTGAAGTATAAAGAATTATTTAGACAAATTAATTTGGGAATATTTGTTCTAAAGTCATATAAGGGAAATTTCCCAACCAAATGGTTCTAACTTAAAGTCTCTAAAGGTCTTGAAAACCAAGTGTTCGTCAAGAATATTATTGTTCATGAAGATGTTTCCTAGGAGAAAGTTCTTGATCAAAACCTTTCAAATTAAAGTTGATGAAGAGAAAGTTCTCAAATAATAAAACCTTTGGTATACCAATGTTTTTGATGTAAAGTTATGTCAGAGGAAGGTGTCAAACTAAAAGATCTAAAGTATAGTTACCAACTGAAAATTTGTCAACTAAAACAAAATTTGAAGAGAAAGTTATTGAATACCTATAAAAACCTTCTGACTAGAAATTTCTTGAAGATAAAAATTCTAAAGACAAAATGTTCGTAGTGTTGAATAAAATGAATTTGAATAAGTTTGTCTAAATAAAATAGCCTAAATAAACAAACCTGAATACCTGTCATGTATGGAAAACCTCTAAATTTTCCATTAATAGATTAGTTTCAATAAGTCCTTCCAATGTGAAATAGGTGTACCAAGAGTTATTCAATTCCTAAAACATCAACTTCCTATAGATAATAAGACCAACCAAACACACACGCATAGCCTAGATAATACATAAGCCTTCTAAAAATAAAGGGGGTCTCCACTTTTCAAATAAAGTCCATGGTGGGATATGTTGATAACAATAGAGACACCTTTTCATGTGTTGGTGAGGGTATTTTTTCTGAGTAGCGACACGCTAAAATGAAAATGAGTGTTATAAAACTTACCTTACTTGTGTAGTTTAATGAAGCCAACCAAGACACCCTCATGACCTACAAGAAAAAAATAAGAATCAAGTAAAATTTTATGATGAAACAAAAAAATATACTAGCTAAAAAATGGATAAGAATTAATTACCATTTATACAAGGATGAAAATTCTACTTGAACCATCCCATTAGGGGATTGAGCTTAGTATTGAGTGAGGTGATGTCAACCTGCAAGACTAAAATGGGAAAATGATATGTTTTGAAATAAAATTAAAGGAAATGAAACACCATTTTTTTTGGCATTTTGGCTTTTCTAATAATAGATCAATTTTGAAAAACTCATGAATTCATTGCCATATGCAAAAAATATGGTTTTGGAGAATTTTTCTAAAAATGATAAAATAATTAAATACAATAGCTAGATTATTGATCTATGAAATTTAAAAAAGTTACCAAATTAGGAATCCATTTATGTATTATGATTTTGATAAATTTTAACTCTAATATACATGTGATGTAATTGTGTAAGAGATAAATCAAAATTAAGAGTGCAATGAAAGTATGCTATGGCTACCAGTGGTAGAAAATGGTATACAAGCATGGGTAAGTTGTCTTGATTTTTGTGTCATAGCTCTAGGTTTAAATTATATTTGAAAATACATGTTACGGTCAATAGTATCTATAAAAAAAATTCATGGGGTTTTTATTATAGTGTGTAGGTTAGGAAAAGGTATAAATTTTGTTAAGTTTAGTGATTTTTATGAACTTATGGGGTTTTAGGGTAAGAGGGTATGATGGGAAAACCTATTGGCCTTAGGGTGAAACCATCGATATTAATATATAAATGATAGTTATGCATAATATCAACCATGTGTAATGATTTTGAAACTATCAATGTGCAAAGATCGATAGTTTTATAATATTCCATGGTGGTTATGTAACTTTTTCCTATGTGTATTGGTGGTTTTCTCATAATCTTATTTATAGTTATTTTGGAGGTTACTTTAAGCCCAACGGATTGATTTAAAGTTGTTTATTTTTATGTTTGTGGGGGTTTTACATCTTTTGGGGTAGAACTAGGGAGAATGATTTTCTCCTATGGTTTGGATGCTATATATGACTAATGATTTGGCCATCTTGGATAGAGCCAACATACTCAACATCGCTCAAGTGGGGATTATTTCATTAATGGGTAAGCTAATCTAAGACCTATTCACCTATTGGGATTATAAATGAAATACTTTATATTTCAATCATGTTCTTGGGGAGTGGATGATCACTCTCATATATGTCTAATGGATTCTTAGTTTTTCATCTATTGGCAAGGTAGTGACACTCAAGGGGTGATTAATAGATCTAAGACCTTAGGTTAGGCAAAAAACTTTAGAGACTAGAATTCACTTAATATGGGTGTTTTTAGCCAAAACTGGCCACCATAGGTTAGAAGAATTCCAAAATTTGGTTATAATTATCTTAAATTTGTTTATATCCATCTTAAGGGTTTTGTCTTGGTCATGGTTGATCTTATAGTGGTAAGAATTATGTTGTTCCTAGTAACTTTTAGAGTCCCTTAAGGTGTTATAGTAAAGAATGATTCAAATCACCTAGTATTATCATCAATTCATTCAATATGGTCATATCCAAAGCATTTAGTTAATATTAAGGTAATTTTGAGGAAATTAAGGTTTCATATTAGTTTTTATCAATTATTTTTTGCAATCTTGTAACGTTTCCCTTGAAGAACATCAAGAATAAAAAGTAAAACCATATAAAGGAGTTCATTTAAGGCCATGTGGCACTCATGGAAGATTATATTATACTCTATATGGTTAATAAAATATCTAAAATGTGTCAAAACATCCATTTGTAACCTACATCAAGGTTTAATCCTTGTTTGTTCATTGATTCAAATCCAAGTATGGCATAATATGAAGTGTTGGCAAAAAATATAGGTGTGAAAGGGCTTTTTACATTAAACTTACATTGTTAATGTTAGGGAGGAATACATATACATCTCACACAATAATACAATAGGTAAATCATTCAAATTATCAAGATTAATTGCAAAATAAGGCATTATGATGAGTTTGTATAGGTTTCCATGCATGATTAGAACATCTCCATATAAAAGATAAATGGAACCAAGTGTTTAATCATATATAATGAATATTATAGCCTCAAAAATATATAAATAATTATTATGAATATTTTATAGGTCCAAGAAAGGAATAAACTATTCAAAACCTCATATTGGGTTACAAGGAAACTAGAGAATAGTTAGAGGTTTTGCATTAGATCATGAAGGAGAGAGAAAATTAGGACTAGATATATTAGGGTAAGTATGGAGCTATAATGTAATTAAAAATTTTGTAATTTTTTAATATATTCAATATCTCTCCTTTATGAACAATCAATAAGAGTGTTAGCATCTCTTTAAACCCCTTCAAACCGCCAAAATCATGATTTTCTCTTGTTTTAGTGTGTTTGAGATTTTATTGATGTGAATGATAGGTTGTGAATGTTATTTCAAGGTATGAAAAACTCCCCCATGTCATATTAAATAAATAAACCATGCATGCATGAATAAAATGTGAACTTGTAGGTCTAGAGGCCCTTGAGAAGGAGTTTCTTAAACAAGGCTCAAGAGTGAACATGAAAACCTATGACTTGTGAATGAAGATTAGGTTTTTAATGCACTTTGAGAAGTATATGTTGATATTAATACCTCAATAAAACCCCCTATAGTCTATTAAATATCATCCATGGATAAATAAGGAAATAAATTGGGTTTTTATACACCTACAGGTCTAAGTAAAAGAATTACAGGTCTATCCACAAAAGTATAAAGAGTAAGTGTATTTTGATGTTAATAATGGTGTTTAAAAGTTAAAATAGTATGAATATGACCTTGATATACTTATATATCAAATTAATACTCTTTTACATAAGGATATATCATCACATGAAGTCAAAATCCCTAGGAGATACATTTGGCCTAAAAGAGACACATAGGCTTGCATGCACAATATTAAGAAAAGGGTGAAAATTTAGATTTGAGAATGAATTTGAGGGTGATGAAAGGTATAATAAACCATTTAGATAATTTACACCTTGAATATATTCATAGTTAAGAATAAAATACCATTCAAATAAGATCCATCCTTGAATGTTGACATGATAGATAAGAGAGAATACAATAGGCTCATAAAGATGATAAGTAATGGCCATAGTAACATATAAAAGGAAATAATAAAGATAAAATAACATTTAATACATCTAAAATACCTCATTAAAAATTTTATATATCTATAAAAACTTATAAAATCACCTAACTCAGCTCCAAGTGTGTTGAGAGGACAAGGTGCAAGCATCACTAATGGACTATGTTTGAGATCTATGGGTGTAAACATGAGAAGAGTGAGAAAAATTTGCATTGAATATGGAGTTTTTAGGTTTTTTATAAGTTTTAAGAGTATTATATAAGGCTAAAATATTGATCATACCCCCTGAAACACAATAAAAACATCAAAAAGAGACCTTTAGGGTCAAAAGTATAGAGTTGCTCTAAAACCCTAGGCATGGGTCAGACCAGGTTTTAAGACTATTGAAGGGTTAAGCCCTTTGTAAAATAACTTTTATACATGATAATTATTTTACTAGACCTAAAATAGACCATCCCAATAAAAAACAAGCATTGTTTATGGCTTTGATTGCCTAAACACTCATCTCAAATAGTGACCTACATGCCTACAAGTTGTAAACGTCAAATTCAATACACGAGAAGTATGGTGAGGAGATGAATGGGGAAAAGTGACATTAGCATATGTTCATAGGGTTTTTATACTCTAAATTCATGGAATTTTTTGACCAATTAAGACCTGTAACTTTATGAACAATGATTAAGAGTGTTGACACCCCAAAACTATCAATTTTTCCCTTCAAGGAGCTTAATGGAATAAAATGATGTTTTGAATGGATCTAATGCACTCTAAATTCATTGGAATAACTTTTATGGTATTTATGAGTCTTAGGGTAATTTATTGGAACCATTATTTGGCACATTTGAAGAGGGAACACATAAAAATGAGGTATAAAACTGTAAATTTAGACTAATTTACATAGTGTTTGAAGGGATAAGAGTCTCTTATCCATTATATGAGACTTTGTTGGCCTAGGTAGAGATTCCATGACCTTATGTAATAATTTTCATAAGGATCCAAGGTTTTATAACAAGTTTTAAAGTCACACAATAGGCCTAAATGAGGCCTATTCCTCGCCTACAAAGAGAATACAAATTGGTAGGTCTTCTCAAGTCCATAAAAGGTATTGTAAAATTCATGAAACCCTTATAGATATATAATGATATCCTCAAAACCTTACAAAGTCATATAAAATTCTATTCTCATGGTTACAGATAGTTTTTGAAGGATTAGTCTATAGGCAAAAAAATTTTCTCATAATGATTGGGATCTCAAGACAAACATAGTGCTAATTGAGAACCTCTATCATCTTCTCAAGTTTTTCTCATAATTTTTCAACCCCACACCAATATTTTTAGGTTAAAAGGAGTGAAAAATCTTATTTATATTGTTTTACCTCTAAGAAACCTTATTATAGCTAAGTATGTTCTTGAAACCACTAAAATAACCTGAGGCACTTGTAACATCAATATGGAATGTTCTTAAATATGAACAAGTGTGAAAGTGGCCAAATAAATAGTTATAATCAAGATTATTGATAACTACAAGCTCATACAAGGTGAAATGGGCATGAATAGTCTTTAAAGTCTTCTTGGGGTGAGTATAGGGTAGTCTAAGAGCCCCTTTGATCATCAAATCCCTCATGATGACCTATCAATTTGCATTATTAGATTGAGAGAGAGTAGTATGCCATAATGTGTCAAGATTCTAAGGCAAATCACCATAAATAGTCCATAACTCCTCCTCTAAGGAGGAAGAATCTATTGAAATATAGAATGAATGTATTTTCTTCATCTCTTTTCCAACTTCTTAGAGATATTTGCCTTCTGATTTGACACATAGATAAGAGGATCATAAATTCCTCTTATCCTCTCTTCCACTTATTGTATGAGACTGATTCAATTTTTCTATCATAGCCATGATTGGCATATATATGCCTACCTCTCTCTTCATCCATATTCTTTCATATGTGCATTAAATTTTTATTTTAAAAAGGACCTCTTCTAGCTATGGTAAAACCCAGCCATTTTTGTAATTGAATACCTATAGAAGTAATAAATAAAGTTTATTTTGTCTACCTATGTACTATGTGATGTGTGAATTAATGCAATTTTATTGATCATGTCTAGTGAATGGGTTATCTTTCCTAGCTTGTTGTCCATAGTTTCTCACCATTATATAGATAAGATAGTTACTTTTGGTCATTGTTAATGTTCTTTTCTCAATGTATGTAGGATTTAAAAGTGGAACTACATAAATTATATCTCTACAAGATCTATTGTTTACCTCTTAGGTATTGTCATGTATTCTTGAACCTCACAAATGAAATACTTATGCAAGAATCATATCAAGGTTGTAGGTTACATAAGGAGTATAACTTTATTTGCCTCAAATAGTGTATGTATAGTCAAGTAGAGGAATTCTACTATTGGTGGATCACCTCATCTAGGTTCTAGAGTAGTCTTTTCTCTCTTTTCTATATAATTAGATCGGTAGATCAGTAGTAAAAAGTGAAGCATGAAGGGAGGTATCCTTAATCTAGATATTCACCTCAACAATTAGACCACCCATAATCTAAAGGTGTCTCCATGATATCATCTAGGTAAGAAGGATTAAAAAACCTTATTAAGGGTGAAATTTAGATTGATAACAGGTTTTAAGTAAGGAGTGAGGTATGAGAGGGTTGAGAGGGAAATAATCCTAAACCTCTGCAACATGATTATTGGGATCCTTGCCTCCAAGTTAATGGGAGATAAGGGGATAGATGGTGTCTTGTATAATTAGGTCCCTATAGTGAAGATTATCATGGAGAGGAGCATGAGGTTCACCTGGGCATATAACATGTTATCTAAGACATACATGAACATCTATAGGATATCTCAATTAGGTTCATTTTCAATAATCCACCTAACACTCATCATGTGTTAGGTGTATGATAATATGAAACCTTACTAGAGAGGTGTATCTATTGAGATAGTGAGGGCCATTAGGATTTCTAGGTGGATGGGTATGAAATCTCTTAGACATGAGCCATATGTAGTGGCTATATTAACATCTAGTAGTTTGATAGTAATTACCTACTAGGGGATGGTTGGTTAGTGGGAAAATTAGGCAATTAACTTAGTAGCATATAAGAACACATGATAGGTGTGTGACCAAAGTGTCTAAGTTGAGATCCACCTTTTTGATAGGGTGCCCTAATATTTTGAGTTATAGTATGTATCCAACCTACCCATTCCCAAATAATTCTATAGAGGGAAGTTGGAGGCTAATAATGCACATCTTGAGAGATTTGGTGGTTTTCACTAACACCAAGGAACCCTATAATAATAGTGTTAAGAGGTCAATGAAGAGGAAGAGGATCACAGTGTTTTAGCTAACACAATCCCATTTTTTGAAAAGTGGGTGGATTATAAAAAATATTAAATTAATTATTAGTATATTTTAAACCCCTTCTACATCAATCTCAGACCTTTAAAATCCCTAAACTCACATTTTACCTTGGTTTATTAAGCATTTAATAATGTTTGTAATGAACATATGGTCTGTATTGAAGATCCTTGTAGTCTTATGATGTTTAAACATAGTCTATTCCATTTTTTGCTCTATATGACCAAATAGTTCTCTTAATTAGATTATTTTATTATGATAACTATGTTTTCTATAGACTTGGACACATGTTGGGTTTCAATGAGTGTCATTCTCTTGATGTTTTGCTCATCACTTATTAAAAATTTTTTGGTAGGTAGGTAAGCTTTTAATTGATTACATGGAGTTTTCTTAACTTAGTCATTTTGGTGAAATGTCACAAGATAGATAAATGAATAAGGAAACACCATATGGATTGACTATCAAATATATTTGATATGTCAAAGCCTAAGAGAACCTGACCGAATGAGGAAGTGCCACATGGATCCTATTAGATTTGTCAGTCTCCTAGGCTTATTAAAGATGCTAGAGCTTAGGAAAGCCTAACTAAATTAGGAATCACCATGTATATCCTCTTAAATTTGTTAGTATCTTAGACCTATTAGAGATTTTATAGCCTAGAATAGCTTGATTATATGAAAAAGTGCCACATGGATTATGTTAGAGTTATCAATCTCTCAAAACTGTTAGATGTATTAGAGTCTAGGAGAGATCGAATGAATGATTAGGCACCACACAGATAATATTAGCTCTATCAACCTCTTGGACATGTCAAATATGTCAAAGCCTATAAGAACCTGACCTATCATATCATGTCACATGGTACTTATATAAAAACTAGAAATAAATACACAAGATTCCTAAAATGGTTATAAATAAGCCAAATTAGGTTTATAAACCAATAATAGAGTTCCATGCATCACCTTGATACTCTAGGTGGCCCATTTTATCTCTCAGGTAGGTAAAGTGTAACACCCAACCACTTTAGGTGGAACTAGCCACAAATAGGACCAACCAATGATAGACACTTATCATGAGTTAAAGCTACCTATGATGCCATAGGGGTAAGAGATCCATGTGCCTACCACACTCCTCACATTAAATAAATAGGAAATTGGACCCTGATTATAAATTTTAATATGTCTCATCATGGTTACCAAATCTAGTAGGTGGCATATGTCTAAAATCTCCGAGTTAATTCTATATTGAAAAATGAATAGGTCAATCCTACCACCAACTAAAATTTTAATTCACATTGGGTGAGCTACCAAATTCCATGACTATAGTAGATATGTGTGGATCTTTGTAAGTTCCCATAGGGGATCTAATTTATTATTATTCAATACCAATTTCCCAAATTTTGCCTCCTTGATTTTAGCTCATTATTGTGCCCTTCATTCCCTCCTTAATTAGAGTTAACTACTATAAATATTCCCCCTTTCCAAAATGGCTACTTCATCTTATAGCCCCAAATCTAAGCCTAAATATAGAGACACCACCTTCCCTAATAACTTAACCTAATTCAATCACTATAACAAAATATTCAAAGTGATTAAAGTTGAGCCCAATTATACCTCTAATGATAATGAAGATGAGGCCAAATTCTAATATGCCATTACAGCATATGAAATATGTGGGTTTCATAAAATCATAGACAAATTAGAGTTTTTCCATGTGATAACCTCTTTTTCAATATGCTCTTCAAATCTAAGTGAGTGCAGGATGGTGCCCACCATATGGTGTACTCCATAAGATCTAAGAATAATATTGAAGGCATATCAAGAGATGCATCTAAATTATACTACAACCTCCTAGAGTACATAATCACCTTTTACTTGTATACCATGGACACATTGGATAACACCTATTATATTTATAAGGTTTTAAATGATTAGGTAGAAAACCCCAATGCCAAGTGGTTCAACAAGTAAAATATTGATTCCTACATGGTCTATACCTTCAAGGATGGGGTCTATGTTAAGATGATCCTACTTGATTGATTATTTGGGGAATGTGACTATTTGCATGCTTATCTCCTTTAGGTGACCTTACTTTCCATCATCCTCAAGGTCAAGGAGATCTTAAATCTTAGGAACATCATCAACTTTTGTCTAGTGAACTATGTCATAGAGGCCTAAAATGGTGGTAAAATTTATGTAATGAGTTACTTATGGATTTCATTAGTGATAATATCATATTTAAGCCTTATTAATTGATCAAAAATGACTCTTATGGGTTTTATGGTTAATTTGGTGTTTTAAAAACTATATGGCCACCATTACTAGAATCACATCTAGGAAATATATGAGTCATTATATTTGGTGGTCTACATGGCCATCAATGAGGTGTCCATGCCTCATATCTCTAATTAAATTAGGTAATCCCTTGACACTATTGGTGATTACTATTACTATAGGATGACACCATAATCTGAGGGAAAGATATTCATAAGGCCCCCCTCTACTTTCCCTATTAGGTTTTAGACTAGTAGCTGAGCTAAAGATCACTTATTAGTTGATAGAAGGCATCTTTAATCACTACCTCACCTACAAAGATAATTCTTTCCCAACCTTCCCTATCACCATCTACCACCACATATAAAATGTTTTGCCTCTATTTTAGGAGATAGAAGTGAGTAGGGATTATTATGACCTAGTTATAGTAAATCATAGAGAGGTGGACCCATATAACATATTTAGGGCTCATGTGGTAAGATATAAATCTCATTTCAACATTAAATACAACCACATGAGTCACTTTAATGAAAATATCCACCTCAACCCTATAGATGAAAAGTAAGTGATCACTAAGATTGAGACAAATAAAGGGAAGGGAAAGAAGGTTCATCATTCACCTAGAATGGGACTACTTCACTTACACCAACTTAGCCTTGGGGAAACATTTAGGTTACCACCCCAAAAATTTCAATGAAAATCATCCAATAAGTCCCAACTCCCTCTCCTCCATAGGTCTCACCTCCCCTAGTCTCTTATTTAGCTCCACCGCCTCTTTTAGTTCATAAATCTCAACCTCAAATTACATAAGCACTATAATTTGACATCAGTAGTAGCCCATATTTGATATTAAAGTGTTACCAAAAATATGTGGCCATGGATATCCCTTCCTCTATTTATACCATCCCTAAAAAACCTAGTTAGGCACCCCCTATATTCCCTTTTCCTACAAATAATACTTAGGTGGTGCCTCCCTTACTTCCCATGCCAACACACCCATAACTCCTTTAGGTACAATTGGCTTCATCCATTTACATCATCCTCACATCTCAATTTCCATCCACATAGCCCATTCCATTCAAATTTTCCTTACAACTCATCTTAGGTCTTCAAGATCCATACATGCCTAACCTTTGACACCTTATTAGATCTTTTTGTAATTTTAACCTCATATGGGTGTTCCACTTTAATAACTTATATGGTTTCCTAAATGAGGATTTTACCTATGTGCATATGTCAATTAATTTTTTCCACTTCATCTACACCTAAATTCACTCTATAGGGTCTCCAATTGGCCCCAACTACCACTTCCATAATTTTTCCTTCTACTGCTACAATGTAAGCTAATATGGGCAAGAATCCCAAGAAGAATAAAAAGGTAACTCCTACTCTTCATCCTTTTATTTTTCCCTATGTGCCTCCCATGCCTCCCTTTTCCATTTTCTTATGTGCTTAAGGATTTGGTTTTAACTACTTAATTTACTCATTCCTTCCAAACATTCTTATCCTTAACAATATGAGCCGACTAGTTAATTTGACCCAAAGCCAATGGCATGACCAGATGTTCCCATGGGATTCCCCATTTTTCCCCATGTCTCCAACTCCTCCATTTATATTTTAATTCCTTCCCTCCACTCCATCCATTCTTCCTCCACTCATGCTTCCACCTTCCAACTATATCTCTAACAACCCACCTTCACCCCATTTTACCTTGGTATTTGTTATAAGCATCACAGGAGACTGAGAATATTTTTGAAGGAGATTTATAAGTTTAGTGGGAGTTAGATAGGAACTCAAGGAACATGTGTAAGATCAACATTTATAAATTCAATCTAGGAGGAGACTTAGTGGTTTGGAATATTAAACAAAATCTCATCTCCCTTATAAAAGTGAAAACATCTAGTGCAGAGGAGAGGGTTGTTGATGATACATTGTCCATGTTCTATGCCACTCATGACATGTATACAATTTTTATGGAGGATATGGAGTAGGTCTTGGTGATTAAGGAATAAGTGAAGAGTACCTTCCTTAAATAACACATTTTTTGGGTCAAGAGTCCCACTTAAAAATATTAATAGTTTTAAGGTAAGTAATTAGGACTTTGACTATGATTAGGAAGCACCTCTAATGACCCTAGACATATTTAAAGAGGATTGCCCACCTAGATAGCAATTGTAAGAATTTCATTTTAGTTATTAATAAGGTCATGTTCCCAGAGATAAAAATCATACATCTCTCCATTTTAAACTTCTACTAAACCTATGTCAAGTGCATGAGAACTTTAATTGAGGAGTAATTGCTAGTGGCACAGATGGTCATGGAACCTCTAAAATAAGGTAGGGAAAATATGTTGACTTACTTCAAAAAAGTCAACATCATAATGTTGTTCCATTTGGATGGCACACTAATTGATAGAGTAAATTTTGAGATCCACGTGAGTCACTTAAAATATCATGAGGAGGAGGGTAGCCAAGGATTAAAAGGATGGGGCCAAGGTGATTATGGAGCTCTCAACCCAATCCAAAACTATTATTAACATGGTGTCAAAGGTAAAAGTTTCCATTAAGACCCACTTGAGGTGCATTAAATAATTATATCCCAATCATAAGTGATAATTTAAAATCCTCTCATGAACTTAGCCAAAATAGATAAGAAGTTTGATCTAGTGGTAGTCATGTTGGCCACTAGGGAGGCATAACATAATCAACTAGGAGACAATTCTTCTCTAGTTTATTATCACATCAACTGAGTGGCCCCTAGGTATATTTTGAGTGAAGTGGAGAGTATTCTATTTGTTTTGAATCTATGTAGTTGTAACAAATTTGAGAGGCCATCATGAATAAGGATGGGAATCTCATGCTACTTTGGGGTGAGTCCCATCATTTCTATAAATTTTAAACTATTTTCCCTTGTAATGGTCATCACTTATTATGTAAATAAACTCTATTAAAATTGAATTCAAGTTTCATACTTTCTATGATACTAAGTTTCATTTATCTATTAATGCGATCCATTATTTTTATATTTTGAAGGAATGTTGATGCTAAAAAATTGATCATGTTCTTGAATACTAAGAATGAGTGTAGTAGATAAAATGTGTTTTCATGTTATAACTCATTTATGAATTTTTATCATTTTCCTTGCAAAACTTGTAATCAATGTACTTGAAATTATATATTATATTTGAAGACCCTATGTGTAAAATACTACAAGCCCTTATCTATGTTTACTTTTAGTGGATAATTCATGAATCAAACATTTCCTTTTGTTATCTTTAGACTTTTGACCTATGTGATGATGAATTCAATGCCCTGGTGAAACTTGGCACATAATGGTATAACCATGGTTTGGAATAGAATATGGTTCTTGAAGAATTAGTATCATTTAAAGCATATAAATATCCTTTTTTACCTTTCCTTATTCCCCTTTTGTGTTTTTCATGAATTTGAACAAGTCCATCCCTATCACTTATAAATTGGTTTAGTGAAAACCAATACTTATTGTGATTATATTTGGTTTAAGAAGGTTGGGTTTGGAATTACTCTATCAAATTAATATCATACCCTCAGTGGTAGCACAACATTTCTTAGAGACTTATTTCAAGTAGGCTACATCATGGAGACTAATACCTATGATCTTGGCCTAGATTGAATTAGTTTCAATCCTAAAATGGAGGACAAAAGTCACTTATTGTCCTAAAGTTCATCTTGAACACTTAGTCTCTCAAGTTTCATAGGATAAGATTTTAGAACAAACAATAGTTTTCACTAAGAGAGATAAAGAAAACCTAACTCATTTGATCTACCCTTAAATAATCTATACCCTGCTATGTGGATCACTAGATCCAGTTCCCACCATAACATAATAACTATTTCTCCCTTTAAACTCTATAGGGGAGTCTAAATTGGTGGAAATAGACCTAGATCTATGATTGTTCGTGCTAGTTCATATTTTATGTCTACCCCAAACATATCACATTTAAAGGCTACCCCCATGGCTTGGTTAGCTAGATATATATCAATGTTCCTAGAGTTTTCCATAACCTTCTTAGAAACCTAGAAACATACCTTCCATGTTTCACACCTAGTGTATGGAGTATTACCAAAGAATATGCAACTTCATATAAGACTTCCCCAAGGATCCTAATTGTTGAACATGTTATTCATATTCATTTTTATGGATGTAGTTTAGGAATAGTTCCTTAATATCCTAAAAACTCCATCACAGAGTGGGAGAAATTTAGATACACCTTTATAGATAAGTTTGGGCAAGTCACTGACCCTAGTGTCTTCTACCAACATCTTGCATGTATTAAAAGGGAACCAAATGAGATCATCATAAATTTCAATGTTAGGTTCCAAAATATGTATAACTAGGTCACTATGCTTTATCAACCCAATGTTCAAATAGTGCTTGAAATGTTTAAGAACTCCTTGGACCCCTAGATGGCCATGTTTTTGGGATGGGATACCTTGATAATACATCTACCCTTAGCTTATTTTGAAGTGATAAATGTGGATAGATAACTCAACCCCTAAGGGTAAATGATGTCTCCCATTCTTAATGTTTTACCAAACACACTAGCCTTCAACATAATTCTTAATGTAAATTATAAATTGACTCTATCTCAACCATTTCCCATAACTAACCAGCTTTTGTTGAGGCACATCATGCCAAACTAACACCTAGGTTTTCTTAACTTGATAACTAATGAGGTAGTTCCCCACCTTCAACACCAAGCAACATTGGAAGTTTTAAATAATTTTAAAATCATACCCCAAGAGTCCACCAAGAATTATTTGGATGTTATCCAACATATGGTACATAGATTGATTAATGACTTCTTGGGTCTCCACAAACAAATGGGAAATGCTAGTGGTGAGAGATCCAATAATAACTTCACCTATAAGAGGAAAAATATATCATATAACCACCAAAATAATCACCCAAACCAATTTCCTAACAAAATACCCATTATTAACATCTATGATATATCCCTCCTAAACTGGTGCTAGGTGCACAACACAACCCAACATGGGGAATTAGATTGCATAGAATTATATAACACCTTTGATATCTTTTAGAGATAATTTGATGATTATGAATTTTTCCCAAATCACTCAAAATACTATAAAACTAATAGACTCACAATCATCATGATGACATAAGAGAGTATGGAGTTCCCTATCTAAGAGGGAAATGGGCTAGATGAGAATACCAATAAGGTCCATGCATTTTAGTAGTTATAAATGAGTAATTATGCCCTTAGGAATAAGACATGATATAAAACCCTTACCACCTTTACTCCTTCAAATAATGGTTCCACACTCTTAATCATATAACAAATAATAATCCACCACCTCTGAGACCTAATGAGTCAAAGGATCATACAAAGAAACAACCAGTCCAGAACAAGGTAGGGTATAACATTCTTGAGGACATGAATAAAATTAAATCTAATATCACACTTCATGAACTTGCCCAAATCACTAAATAATAGGACATTATAATAAATTTATTTATATATAATCTAAACTATCTAAAACAAAAGGCTACCCACACCAACATAAAAATAAAAAATTACAAATTTGGAGTCCCCCCTTCTTTTAGACTATCAGACTATTTAGGAAGAATCTGCATAATTTCTTGGTAGTCTCAAGATCTTTTGCCAATGTGATGTCTATTGAAATTTCTAATAAACTAGGGTTATTCCCTATAAGATTAGACAAGGTGGTGGTATAAATATATAAATCAAATGTTAAGGTAGTTTTCAAGCTTATAAATGTCCACATGTTAGAGTTTAAACCAAGGATCCAAAAATTCATATAAATCTAGGTGGTATAATTACAGAAACCTATAAAATTATTTTTAATAAGGATTGGTCTAAAGTCTGAAATGGGTACATGGATGCTAACTTTTCTCGTAAGTCGATACCCTAGGGAGGCATGGTTAATCATATCATAGTAGATAAAGAACCTAGGATATAACACATGGTTATAGAATAAACACCATGAATGAGAAGGTGAACTTAGTATCCTCAAACCTAAGATTCTATACCATGTATACAAAAATATCTAAGAATGGAGTTCTTAATGATCCCAAGATGTCAAGGTTGTGATCCCTAATATTTTATGAAGCCTATTCTAAACAAGGTTCTATGGCAAAAATCCTTCTAATTGACCCACAAGGAAAGTGACACCTAACGGATTATACACTTTAGTTTTTCTATACTAAAAACATGGTTGAATATGAAGCCTTGATCCTTGAGATGTAGCTAACCCTAAAACATAGGGTTTGGTAGAAGATACAAATAAGAACTTGATCAATGCAATCAAGAAATCTTTAGAGAAGAAACCCCAAGAGTGGCACTCATTGTATAAAAATATCCTTTGGGCTGATTGTACTTGGTATAAATAATCCCTCAAATGTTGATCATTCCTACCTATATATGGTTTAAAACCCATCTTCCTAATTACCCTT
Organism: Torreya grandis; assembly: GCA_037957365.1. Classification (NCBI taxonomy): domain Eukaryota; kingdom Viridiplantae; phylum Streptophyta; class Pinopsida; order Cupressales; family Taxaceae; genus Torreya; species Torreya grandis. The sequence continues at coordinate 1,187,151 of JARHVA010003593.1, read as the reverse complement.
ATATTTCCTACCTATAAATTTATGAAAGAATACATGGAAGGTAGATAGAAGGTATACTCAAGGCTATTAGACATCATTTAATGATAATATGCTAAAAAATAAGCCATCTAGAATTTTAGTAAGCACTAATGTGTAATCAAAAAATGGTTTGAAAAGAGGGTGAAGGTAAAGTCCTTAAAGATCTCTAACTTGTACTATAATGGGATAAATCCCATGGAAATAGAGTCCAACATTACAAGTTCAACTTGTTATGGATTCCCCATATCATATATCTAAGTTACTCAAGTAGAATGTGTTCCACCTAAAAGACCTCAAGGGTAACAACCTCCCACTACCTATGAATGAATATTTCCTAAAACACTACTTCTCATATATCCCTTTAGATACAATCTCATAATAACTTAGATGAGGGTGGTAATGTATATATTAGATTAGTTTGCTTATATTGTGTTTTTGATTTCATCATTTATTTACTTCTTTTATGTGTTTAATTTTACTATTTATTTTAGTTATTTATTTTTTATATCTCTTTACCAACCATGCAACATTTTTTCTCCAAATTATCCCTTCATGAGAAGTTATCCTCACCCAAATAATTCAAAAAAATAGCTAGGTTTTGATAAAGTGATGAATTTTCAAAAGGATGACTAAATAGTGAAAACTAGTGTCATGATTGGGAAACAAATGGTGAACCTCCAATATTAAACATAGTTATAACTAAGGTAACCCTCCAAGAAACATTGAGAAAATTATAATTCACTTATTCAACACTAAGGAAGAGAATTGAGAAAATATATACTCTAGCCAAGGCCATCACAAACACTTCAAAATAAAATAGCATGGATACTATGAATAACTATATAATTAAAAGGTCATATGGATATTGGAAGCCTAATGATCTACTATCAACTTGAATACACTAGTCTCCAACCCTCAAGGATCAAACATCAAATATTATATCAAAATAAGTCTAAATTTCAAAACTATATGTGAATTTTCTTCCTCAAAAAGGATTATTTTGACAATCTCCATCATAGGATTTCCATCCTAGCTGGCAATGGAGTAAGGCCAAAATTGAGACCAAAATCATCTATGTCAGGGTTATATATGCCTAGTTAGTAGTATAAAAATTCTCAATATCTCCCCCCTCAAAAAAAATTATATGAAATGCATACCCCTTCAAGAATATTTTGATATCCTAGACACACCTAAGGCCACTAAAGTAATCTATCAAATGAAATAAATCCATAGTTAATGCACAACATGTCCTTGAAAGGATTTAGAGCCTAGTATGTGTTGACACTGGAAAGTGCACCCTACAGTAGGAAAACAGATTCCTGCCCTCTCCCCGCAACATGGAAACCCCTCTCTCACCTGTGGGACGGCAAAGTAGGAGAGGAGAGTCTCTAGATATGGGCTAGTTCCCTTTGATGTATCTTGTTTGTTTCAGGTAACGCAAAATATGGGTATATAGGTATACTAGGGGGGATGAAAAGAGATAGAGAAAAAGCATGAAAACAAACAGCCTACTCTAAAAGAGGTGATACACCAAAAATAGGTTGATCTTCCCACATCCACACTCAGGATCAAACAAAACATACATACACTCAGATCTGGCAGAAAAGACCAGGTCTCTGGGATGATAGGGAGGTTCTTATGGAAAGCACAAGAAACAGGGATTCACCAAGGTGCTGAGAAATACACACTGTAAGTGACCTCACTTGTTCTATACCTCCAAAACAGAACTCTACTCTTGGAAGCAGCAGACAGTGGCGCTTTGTAGATCACAGGTTTACTGGTGTTGAACCTATGAGAGCATCAAGAGACAATGACTGGACACAGATTAACATTCAATGCATACACAAAATGATCCATCCAAATAGAGGTAAAAACTGTCTTTTATTGATTCAGGTGAAAAATTTGGAGAGCAGTGCTCTTTACAAAAGTGTGAGAAGATCCTTCTAAATGACTAAGTCTGTGTATTTATATCAGAAGAGCCAAGAGAAGTCAAGTGGGAAGAGTGAAAAAACACTGTAGCTGATGTCACAATTCTGCCAAGGCCATGTTTATTGCTTCATTTTGCGTGCTGGTCTTCTCCTCTGGCAGTTGGGTGGGCTTTTTTTGTGTTCTGCAAGTGTATTTTTCCGCCCTTTGCATGGACTTTGTATAGAAAACCTGCCGACGTCGGTCGATAAGCTATTGACAACGGCTGTATTGCTGACGTCGATTCATGAAAACTGCCGATGTCGGCAGTATTATACTCCAGGCAGTAATTTCTCCTTCCCCGCCATCGGGCGGGGTTTTCCATTTCACCGCCTTAGGGCGGGGTTTTCAAATTCGCCGCCATAGGCAGACTTTCCCATTTCGCTGCCTTAGGGCAGGCTTTTCCATTTCACTGCCTTTGGGTGGGCTTTTCTATTTCACTGCCTTAGGGTAGGCTTTTCTGACTTTTGTGCCTGCCAATGTTCTGCCGACGTCGGTGGTTCTGCTGACGTCGGCTCATGTAGGTTGCCGACGATGGCAATATTACTGACGTCAGCCGATGTCCACGGCCTCTTATGTTGTGGGCGGTGAATTTGCCGCCCTTTGCATATTTTTTGTAGGTGGGCTCATTTTACCCGCCCTTGTAGTGGGCGGCAAATTTACCGCCCTCTGCATTTTTTCTTGCCCTCTTTTGCCTAAGTGTCGAACACTCCAGCTTTTTTCCACTTTCTCTCCTAGACGTTTGAAGACTGCCTTTTGCCACCTTTCACTCTGCAACGGCACTGTCAAAACCTGAAGGTGGATCTTGCAACTCGAAATGACCGGCCATGCAAAGCAGGTGTAGAAGGTGATCAAAATTTTGCCTGAGGGGCAAAATTGGGTCAACAAATTGGCGACTCACAAGGGAAGCGTGCCTGCTATGCTTAGAACCCAGTTGCCTTGCATATCCATTGGGTGCGGATTCGGATGGTGACTTTGAAGAGAGTTCACAACAACTTTGATAATCCCAGAATCAAATACACAAAATTTACCCCCAAACAAAGGGAAACACACAAAGCTAAAAAAACAACTAACTGTGCAAACTGCACTTAGGAAAAACAGGAAGAACAACTGAAAGCAAACTATTATGTACAGCTAACCAGGAATGTTTGCATCCCTCTTGGATCGAAAGGAAAATTTCTTAAGTCCCCTTCCTGGTGAAGAGACTTATTGTGGCAGGCAAGTAGCTGGATGAAGAAGAGGGTTGGTGACTCGCTCTTCTTGCCTGCCACCTAAGTTGGCTGGAAACCGAGTGGATATTCAAACATGCCTCCGATATATACGTACTCTGATTGTCCTTGGAGGCTTGTCAAATGCTGGTCCCTGATATTGGTGCTCCTTACCAAGAAGTCAATGGTTGTCAGCTTATCACCGTAAGCCTTCTGATCTGCACAATTCTTCTGCAATGCATCATGGTCTGATTCGTTTCCTTCTGCCTCGCTGAAAACTCTGTCAGACTCATCCTCTGCTTCCTCTTGGCCTTCTTGAAGAAGGGTGAATGTGGCAATGTCTAAAAGGGGCTCACAAGATGATTGCTCGTCCCACAAGACTTCGCTTTCCTATTTAAAGCTCAGTTCTTCAAAGCATTCCTCCAAGAAGACGGACTTCTCCTTTTCCTCTTTGCTGATCAGAGTCTTTAGATTTTCAAAAATATTCCCCTGATCTTCCTCCTTCTCAGGGTCTTTAATGTAGTCATCCTCGTCAATACAGCAAGGAAGTTCATCACACGGAGGAGAAGAGAGCTTACCATGCATTTGTTCCTCTTCAAATTGCTGGAACATCTGCATATATGCAAGGCCTGCATCCTTTTCACTGCTGATAAGGTCTTCACAAGGAGTATCAATGATGACTTCTTCATTGTCACTTATAATAGCCTCCTGAAGGACTGCAGATTGGATCTTTTGTTCCTCTCTTGCCTCTTGCAAAATAGGGTCTTCTTCGAGAAGGGACGAAGTGGAAAAAATATGTGGGAGAGGGGGCAGCCCTTGAGCTAGAATCAAATGATTCTCCTCTCTCCACTTAATCAGCACTTCACCCATATCAAGCACGACTTGATAACTCTCTTGGAAATGTGTAGGTGGGGTGTGTTCAGGCATGGAATACGCTATTTGGTCTGAACCATCCATCACACATTGACTGAGGGAAAACTCTTTGAATTCTAAATTTGTTATTCTCCTACTCAGATCTTCTTGTAAAAGCTTTTCCTGGAGGCTGCCAGTATCATCATAGGCAAGCACAGCTTCAGCTTCTTCAAGGTTTAGAGAAAAACCTTGCTTTTCTTCTTTTTCTTTGCTGCCCCATGATTCCACTGTCTTCCCCCAATTCAGGATCCTTGAATTTGAATCTTGCTCCTGTGAACAGGCAACAACTTTGTTTTTCACAAGGACTTGAGGCTCTTCCGCAAGGTCTAAAAAATTTAACTCTTTTTCAAGGAGTAGCTTCATCCTAGCCTCTAAGTCTTTAATTTGTCTGGCTAGGTTTTCCTGGAAGAGTCTTTCTTGGAGGTGGCTAGCATGATCCTCTCCAAAGCTCTGAGCTGGTCCTTGACATTCATTCCTCCAACTTGGAATTTGCACATCATGTTGAAAAACTTGGGGAGGCTGAGGAATGCAAGGAAAACACTGTTGGTGTGTTGGAGGAGCCTCTAGAAGAGGGACGTGCTGGCTGGTGGTATTATTCTCGATGGAAGATTCCTGATCTAAGGAGTTGAAAAGATTGATCTTCATGGAAGGTTGCTCTGATGCCATTTGGTGTTGGAAAGCCAGGCACACAAGATTGGGAGCAGCGGTATTTGATGAGTTGGAGTGAGCAAGTGCAATTTGGTAAAACAGATTTGGTGTAAAGAGGGGGTTTTCTTTATGGTAGGAGGGGGCACGTAAGGCTGGCTGCCTTGAAAAGATGGATTTCTCCATTTTGGTGCCTCTTCTTTCATGGATTCTACGGCTTGTGCTTGCCTAAACAAGCACTCCTCTTTATACATCAGCTCCTGCTGATACTTGTGCTGCTCTTCCAATCTATTGATTTCTTTTGTCTGCCTCTCAAAATCTAATGCCATCTCCCTTATAGTTGAAGGGCAACTAGGAGAGCTACTTGAGGGGATTCCATAAATATTTTGAGTCTGATCGATATTATATGAAGGAGAACAAAATCCATGATTTTTTGCAAAAGAAGAATACATACAAGAAATAGATGATTTTTGGTGGCACCAGGCTGCTTAACCAACAGATTTAACTCAGAGTCGCCAGATGCTGGAGAAACTTGATTTGTCGTAACAGGACCAGCATCAATCTTGAAACTTTACTGCGTTAAAAACTTGGTAAAACACTGTCCCACCGGGCGTGCCAAAACTGTTGACACGCACGGTGCTGTATTGGTGGTTCATTTGCTGTAACAGGATCAATGAGTAACCCTGTAACTTTTCTGATTAAAAACTTGAGGTCCCATCGGGTGTGCCAAAACTGTTGATGCTAGAAAGTGCACCCTGCGGTAGGAAAACAGATTCCTGCCCTCTCCCCACAACATGGAAACCCCTCTCTCGCCTGTGGGATGGCGAAGCAGGAGAGGAGAGTCTCTAGATATGGGCTAGTTCCCTCTGATGTATCTTGTTTGTTTCAGGTAACGCAAAATATGGGTATATAGGTATACTAGGGGGGATGAAAAGAGATAGAGAAAAAGCATGAAAACAAACAGCCTACTCTAAAAGAGGTGATACACCAAAAATAGGTTGATCTTCCCACATCCACACTTAGGATCAAACAAAACATACATACACTCAGATCTGGCAGAAAAGACCAGGTCTCTGGGATGACAGGGAGGTTCTTATGGAAAGCACAAGAAACAGGGATTCACCAAGGTGCTGAGAAATACACACTGTAAATGACCTCACCTGTTCTATACCTCCAAAACAGAACTCTACTCTTGGAAGCAGCAGACAGTGGCACTTTATAGATCACAGGTTTACTGGTGTTGAACCTGTGAGAGAATCAAGAGACAATGACTAGACATAGATTAACATTCAATGCATACACAAAAAGATCCATCCAAATAAAGGTAAAAACTGTCTTTTATTGATTTAGGTGAAAAATTTGGAGAGCAGTGCTCTTTACAAAAGTGTGAGAAGATCCTTCTAAATGACTAAGTCTGTGTATTTATATCAGAAGAGCCAAGAGAATTCAAGTGGGAAGAGTGAAAAAACACTGTAGCTGATGTCACAATTCTGCCAAGGCCATGCTTATTGCTTCATTTTGCATGCTGGTCTTCTCCTCCAGCGGCTGGGCAGGCTTTTTTCTATGTTCTACAAGTGTATTTTGCCGCCCTTATAGTGGGCGGTGATTTTGCCGCCCTTTGCATGGACTTTGTATAGAAAACCTGCCGACGTCGGTCGATAAGCTACCGATGGTGGTTGTATTGCCGACGTCGGTTCATGAAAACTGCCGATGTCGGCAGTATTATACTCCGAGCAGCAATTTCTCCTTCCCCACCATCGGGTGGGGTTTTCCATTTCACCGCCTTAGGGCGGGGTTTTCAAATTCGCCGCCATAGGTAGACTTTCCCATTTCGTCGCCTTAGGGCAGGCTTTTTTGTTTCACTGCCTTTGGGTGGGCTTTTCTATTTCAACGCCTTAGGGTGGGCTTTTCTGACTTTTGTGCCTACCGCTGTTCTGCCGACGTCGGCGGTTCTGTCGACGTTGGCTCATGTAGGTTGCCGACGACGGCAATATTACCGACGTCGGCCGATGTCCATGGCCTCTTGTGTTGTGGGCAGTGAATTTGCCACCCTTTGCATATTTTTTATAGGTGGGCTCATTTTACCCGCCCTTGTAGTGGGCGGCGAATTTACCACCCTCTGCATTTTTTCCTGCCCTCTTTTGCCTAAGTGTCGAACACTCTAGCTTTTTTCCTCTTTCTCTCCTAGACGTTTGAAGACTGCCTTTCGCTGCCTTTCACTCTGCAACGGCGCTGTCGAAACCTGAAGGTGGATCTTGCAACCCGAAATGACCGGCCATGCAAAGCAGGTGTAGAAGGTGATCAAAATTTTGCTTGAGGGGCAAAATTGGGTCAACAGTATGTTGGTAAAATAAACTTGAGTGTTTTTCATACTCAAAGTGTATCAGATATAGTTTAGATTACCTATCTCTATGTTTAATATTGGATGATCATAGTCTGGGTTCTAAATAATGCGGAAACATTTTCCCTGTAGATCCACCATTTGTTATGGCCAACACAACCCCCTTATTCAAAAATTGAGGGGTTTCTAGAAATTCTTAACTTAAGGATTCTTAAAATTTCAATCCCTTTCACATCAACCTCAGACCTTCAAAATTCTCAAACTCCTATTTTTCCCTAGTATTTTAAGTGTTTAAAAATGTTTGTAATGAAGAGATGGTCTTTGTTAAAGATCCATGTAGTCTTATGATGTTTAAACATAGTTAAGTCATTGTTGTGTTGTGTTCTCTTATTTAGAATATTTTATTATGCTAAATATATTTTCTCTAGTTTTGGACTCATGCTAGATTTCTTAAAGTGTCATTATCTTGAAGTCTTACTTGACACTTATTGAAGCATTGTTATTAGGAAAGTAAGATTTTAATTGATTACATGGATTTATTTTAACTTATTATTTTTTGTGAAATATCATAAGAGATCCTAGTGAATGAGGAAACATCATATGGATTGGTTGTAAGACTTGTTAGAGATGTTTAATCATAGATAAGCATTACTAAATGAGGTAATGCCATGTGAATCTTGTCAGAGCTATCAGTCTCCCAAACCTATTAGATATGTTAGATCCTAGGAGAGCCTAACTAAATGAGGAAGAACCACATTGATCCTATCAAAGATGTCAATCTCTCAGACCTGTCAAATATTTCATAGCCTAGAAGAGCTTAAATAAATAAGGAAGTGCCATGTAGATCCTTTTAGATATCTTAGTCTCTTAAACCTATTAGAGATGTTAGATCTTGGGAGATCCAAACTAAATAAGGAAGTTCCACATGGATCCTATACAACATGTTAGTCTTTTAGACCTATCAGAGATGGTAGAGCCTGACCTATCAGATCACACCACATGGCACTTTTGTGTAAATTAGTAAGAAATGCCTAGGATGATTGGGATGGTTATGAAGTATATTTAGGTTTATAAATCAATTAGATAATGTCATGTGTCACCTCGATACTCCAAGTGGCCCATCATCACTCTCAAGTATGTAAAGTGTGACATCTTGCTATGCTTAGGTAGTACTGGTCATAGATAAGACTAATTAGTGATGGACACTTGGAATGAGCTAAAGCTACACATGATGCCATATGGTAAACATATGGATGTTTATAACACACTCCTATAATTATCTAAATGGTAAGATAGACCCTGATTGGATGATTTAAAATGTCTCAGCATAGTCACCAAATCTACTAGGTGATGTATATCTAAAATCTATGAGTTAATTCAACATTGATAAATGAATAGGTGGATCCAACCAAAAAATTAAATTTTAATTCACACTAAGTGATATACCAAATTCCATAAATACAAGATATTTATGTGTGTCTCATTATAAGTTCCCATAGGTGTGATAATTTATTGTTATTTACTACCAATTTCCCAAAAATTGCCTCCTCACTTTCAACTCATTCCTTTATCTTACATGCCTTACTTAGAGTTAGCTCCTATCATGATTTACCCAATTTCACCATGAATACTTCACCTTATAACCCCAAGTATAAGCTTATATATAGATACACCATCTTCCCCAATAACTTAACCCACTTCAAGAACTATAATGAAATATTCAAAGTGATTGAAGTTGTACTCAAGTCTACATCTAGTGATGATAAAGATGAGGCCAAATTCTAAGATGCCCTTAGGGAATATGAAATATATAGGTTGTATAAAATTATTTCAAAACTAGAGGGTTTCCATTATGCTGACCTATGCAATAATATCCTGCTCAAATCTAAGTGAGTACAAGATGGCACCCATAATGTAGTGTACTCTATAGGATTTAAGCATAAGATCGTAGACATCTCGAGAGCTAAATTTAAATCATAATACAACCTATTATAGTAAAAATTCACCTAGGATTTGGCCAATGTGGACATGTGGGATAAAATGTATCAAATTTATAATATTTTAAAGTATTGGGTGGAGAATGAAAATGCCAAGTGGGTCAATGAGGAAGACATTGATTCTTACATAATTTACACCTTCAAATAAGGGGTATATGTCAAGATGATCTTGTTTGATTAATTATTTAGGGTAATTTAATATTTACACATTGATCTTATCTAGTTTACCCTAATTTTTATCATCCTCAAGGGTAAGGAAATCTTGAACCTTGGGAGTGCCATAAACTTCCAGTCAATGCACCATGTCATGGTGTCCTAGAATAATAGTAACTTTTACATGATGAGTTCCATAGTGGATGTTATATATATTACTATCATGTTTAATCCTTCTAATTTCCCACCATGGAATCTCAAGGGTGAAATGTTCCATGTGGTATTCTAAAAAATATATGTCCACCATTACTAGAATCACATCTAAGAAATATGTGAGTCATTCTATTTGATGGTCTACATGGACATTAATGAGGTGGTCATTCATCAACTCTATAATAAAATCAAATAATTCCTTTCCCCTATCAAAAATTACTAGTAATATAAGGATGAAACCATAATTCAATTAGTAGGTATTCTCAAGTCCCCCTCTACTTTCCCTATCATGTTTAAGACAAGTTAACTGAGCATGAGATCACCTATCAATTAATATAAGGCATATTCATCCACTACTTCAACCACCAACATAAGATTTTCATAGTCTTCCCCATATCCATCCACCACCACATATACAAAATTCTTATTCTATTACAGAATATGGGTATGAATAGGGATTATTATGCCCTGGGTAGAGTGGATCATAGAGAGTGGGACCCCCATGGTGTGGTTATGGATAATGTGGTAAGATATGAAGCTCATATTAACATCATGTATAAATAAGTAACTCACCTAGATGATGAGATCCACCTCAACTCTATAGATTATAAGGAGGTTCCTACCACACATGAGGTGAATAAATAAAAGGGAAATAAGGTTTTACCTGGGCCATCCTCCTAAAGTGACCCTACTTGACCTATACTAACTCATCCCTGAGAATATGTTTAGGTGACCACCCCTTATATTTCAATTAAAACTATCCAAAGAGTCCCATATCCTCTCTTATATGGATCTTATCTCCCTTAGTCTCTATTTTAGCTCCACCACCTCCTAAAATTCAAGCAACTTGACCTCAGGCTACACATGCATTGTGATTCAACATAGGTAGTAGCCTAGATTCAATTTTAAAGCATGACCAAAAATAGGTATCCATAAATATCCTTTTCTCTACTTTTACCATCCCTCAACAACCTAGTAGGGCACCCCCTAATATTGATTTTCCTACCAATGCTACTTAGGTGGTGCCTTCCCTATTCCCCATTCTAACCCCCATAATTCCCTTAGGTACCTCTGGCTATGGCCATGTAAAACATCCTCACATACTAATTTCCATCCACCCAACCCATTTCATTAGTAGGGATCTATGTATCATTACTCAAGTCCTTAAGATCCATAGATTCATCACCTCTAACACCTCCTTTGGTCCTTCCATAAGTTTAGCCACCTCTAGGCACTCCCACTTAAAAATATTTAATGATATCCCCAGTAATGAGTATACCCATGTGCACAATTAAATCAACTCTATCCACATTAATGACACATAAAATCACTCTATAATATTATTATTAAACCCTAGACATCACTCCCACAACTTTCCTTATACTATTGTAGTGTGATCTGATCTAGGCAAGAGGTCTAAGAAGAAGTAAAAGGTAACTCTCACTCATCAACCCCCTATTACTCCTTGTGTACCTCCCAAGCCTCACTTTTTCATTTTCCTAGGTGCTTAAGGATTACAATTTAACCAACCAATTTTCTTATTCCTTCTAAACACTCATCTCCTTAGTGTTATGAGCCCATAGGTCAATTTTACCTAAAGCCAATGGCATACCTAGATGTTCCAATGTGCTTACCCATTTGTCTTTCACCCTTTCATCCCCATGAATCCACCTCCTTCATTGATATCTTCCTTCCTTCCCTCTAATTCATCCATTCCTCCTCCTCACATGCCTACACATTCCACCTATGTCTCTATCACCCCACCATCACCCCCTTCTACACTAAGAGTTTCCACAAAATATAGGAACCTTAGATGATTATGTATGGTAATTCAAAATTTTAGTGGGAGTTCAATAGGAACGTAGGGAACATGAGGAGGATCCTCACTTAGAAATTCACTCAAGGAGGATACCTAGTGTTTTATTATACCAAGTATGACCTATTCTCCCTCACAAAAGTGATAACATCTAACAAGGACATGAGGGTGGCTAAGGATATAGAGTTTATGATCTAAGACACTCATGACATGTTTGAAAAGCTTATGGAAGACATCAAGGATCAGGTCATGGTTCTCAAGGCATAGGTGAAGATAGCATACCACATAAAATTGATTGGTTAAGTCAAAGATACCCTCTTAATATTATTCATAGCTTTAAGGGAAGTATTCATACCTTGACTATGAGTAGGAACCACCTCCAACATTCTTATGCATATTTAGAGAGGATCACCCACCTGGACAATAATTGTAAAAATATTGTTATAGTTATTAATAAGTGCTTATTCCTAGAGATGAAACTCATGCTTCTCTCTAATTTAAACATGTACCATGTCTATTCTAAAATCATGAAATATTCAATGGAGGATTACTTGGAAATGGTGTAGATGATCGTTAAACCTCTAGAAGAAGGTAAGGAAAAGATGTTGACTTACTTCAAAGAAGTCAACATCATAGTGTTGTTCTATCTAAATGACATACTCATTGATAGATTATACTTTTATTTTCACCTAGGTCAATTCAAAAATGACGTGAGTAGGATGGTGGTTGAGGTTAATAAGGCTTGGGCCAAGATGATTCTAGATCTCTCAACCCATTCCACAACTAGTATTAGCCAAGTGTTAGAGGTGAAAGTTTCCCTTCAAGCCCCACTCTAAGGGCATCAAATATTTATTTCCTAATCATAGGTTTTCTTATAAGACCC